>JAFJYH010000010.1:0-315896 GCA_017365405.1 Cadophora malorum | reverse complement strand
GTTGAGGGGGATGGAGGGGATGGATGTCGGACCCGAGAACAAGCGGACGAACGAACAAGGGAATCTAATCTGAAGCTTGCTAAAGTTGCTTTGCGCTGTTATGCGATGATCTGTTGGTCTGTCTATGCCTGCAATGCATTTGCTGCCCTGCCCTGCCCTGTACTCCAGACCTGTCTGCTCAACCTGCACCACTGCTACTCACGAACCTAGCCTTGCCCCTTCGCTGTGGTGGTACAGCACAGCCAGGGCCAAAACATAAGCTCGCTTGGTTTTCCCCATAGCTCGAGCTCTCATCCGGCGCTATTTACCCTCGAAGAGTGGCTCGATCCACCAGCAGTCTGGCACCCACCCCATGGTCTCCCTCCAATGCTCCATGGTCCACCAGTGATTCCCCAGTACTCCTCTACTCCTCACCAGTGGCCCCATCCCATCCCATCTCGCTCACCACTTACCACAACGCCGCTACTGTCATCTCGGCCATTCTGGTGAGTCTGATCCACTCATACAAGCTAGAATCTTGCTAGAGTGACTAAAGTCCTGCTAAACACGAGTGACACCCCTGGACGCAGTCTGCAGCCGCACACTAAATGTCCACTAAGGCTGTCTTTGCATGCACAATTTGCATCCCTGCGTGTCACGTCCTCCAGATCCCCGCGTCCCCATGCTCGAGACCGGGGCGAGACGAGTCGAGAAGCTCTGCTATTGGGCACTGGCTCGGGCTCGTTGCTGATTTTCCTCCCATTTTCACTCCATTTTCCTCGATCCCCTTCCTGGTGACATGCGGATTCACCTCGGCCAGTCTTGTCCTACGTGCTTCGACGCCGACCCAGGAACTTTATTGACGGCTGTACGTTGCCGCCCGCGATCCTCTGTTGTTTTCTTTAAATAAGGCTCTCCCCTCCCCCCCTAGAACAACTTGTTTTTCTGTGTTCCTCCAAGCCAAACTTCGACCTTCACCAAATCCTCCTGGATCGACGGTCTCTTTTAACTACAGTACAACGCATCCAGTAATCGATTGTCTGTGGACAAACATCTCTCACAATGGCAGGCGGCGCACTTCACGCCACTGACAACATCGAGCATACCGAGGCTCCTGTAAGTCACGCTCCTTGCAGAATGCCAATGTTCACTTGAAACAAAGGACGGCGACTGACTATAATCTCGTTATACAGGTCACCCTCAAGGCATACCTCCTCTGCGCTTTCGCCTCCTTCGGTGGTATCTTCTTCGGTTATGATTCCGGATACATCAACGGTGTCAATGGCTCCGAGGAGTTCATTCGCCTGATCGAAGGCCCCACGGCCGATGCCCTCAAATCGTCTAACCAATCTCTGATCGTTTCTATTCTCTCTGCTGGTACTTTCTTTGGCGCTATCATTGCTGGCGATGTCGCCGACCGCGTTGGCCGTAAATGGACTGTTATTGGTGGCTGCGCTATCTACATTATCGGAGTCATCATTCAGATGCTTACTGGTGTTGGTGGAAGTGCTCTCGGTGTCATCGTCGGTGGTCGTGTCATTGCTGGTATCGGAGTCGGTTTCGAGAGTGCCATTGTCATTCTCTACATGTCGGAAATTGTAAGTTTGCATCACATGCCTCTTTTTACGCCTTCAACTAACCAGCATTCTAGTGCCCAAAGAAGGTTCGTGGTGCTCTCGTAGCAGGCTACCAATTCTGTATTACCATCGGTCTGCTTCTCGCTGCCTGCGTTGTCTACGCCTGCGAGAACAAGAGCGGTCCCGAATCTTACCGCATTCCCATTGGTATCCAATTCGCCTGGGCTATCATCCTCGCCGGTGGTCTCTTCTTCCTTCCCGACTCCCCACGTTACTACGTCAAGAAGGGTAGACTCGAAGATGCTAGCAGATCTCTTCAAAGACTCCGTGGTCAACCAGCCGAGTCCGAGTATATCCAGAACGAGCTTGCTGAGATCATCGCCAACGAGGAGTACGAGCGCAGTGTCATTCCCAGCGCTGGTTTCTTCGACAGCTGGGCAAACTGCTTCAAGGGTTCCCTTTTCAAGCAGTCTTCCAACATCCGCCGCACAATCTTGGGTACCTCTCTGCAGATGATGCAACAATGGACCGGTGTCAATTTCATCTTCTACTACTCAACCCCATTCTTGCAATCCACTGGCGCTATCAGCAACACCTTCTTGATCTCCCTGATCTTTACCCTCGTCAATGTCTGCTCCACCCCACTCTCCTTCTGGGCCGTCGAGAAGCTCGGTCGTCGTCCTCTCCTCGTCTGGGGTGCCTTGGGCATGTTGATCTGCCAATTCCTCGTCGCCATCATCGGTGTCACCGTCGGTTTCAACCACACCAGCCCAGATGCCAACGGTGACCCAATCGCCGACAACATCTCCGCCGTCAACGCTCAGATCGCCTTCATCGCCATCTTCATCTTCTTCTTCGCCACCACCTGGGGTCCTGGAGCGTGGATTCTCATTGGTGAAATCTTCCCTCTGCCCATCCGCTCCCGTGGTGTCGGTCTCTCCACTGCTTCTAACTGGCTCTGGAACACTGTAAGTTGTCTCGCATCATCTGCCATTCTTTGAACCTTTTCTGACAATTTTCCAAACAGATCATCGCTGTCATCACTCCCTACATGGTCGGTGAGGAGCACGGCAACCTCAAATCGTCCGTCTTCTTCGTCTGGGGTGGTCTCTGTACCGCCGCCTTCGTCTACTCATACCTACTGGTTCCTGAGACCAAGGGTCTGTCTCTCGAGCAGGTTGACCGCATGATGGAGGAGTCGTCCCCACGTACTTCTGCCAAGTGGGTTCCTCACGAGACTTTCGCTTCGGCTATGGGTGTTGGTGGCCACGCTGATGACAAGCCTGTCGTTGAGCATGATGTTGAGAAGAGAGCTTATTAGAGAGCTGAGATGTGTGAAATAAGGTGCTATGTTGTGATATGAGAGGAGTGGATGGGATGAACGGAGCTCTGTGAGCATAGATTGCTCTGGCTCAAGCGAGCGATAATCATGATTATGTGCATAATTGAAGGAACGAATTAAGCAAATACTGTCACTGTACAGAATATCTTGTCTCGCTTGTGACAGTTAATTACTCATCGTCCTCGAAACTTTCCCTCGTGTTCATCCCTCACGAGCTATGGCCCTCCTTTCCTTGGCGCCAAGTCTCAGCAGCAATCCTCTGAAAGGGTTCCCGAACAACGTGATTTTACAAGTACCGATCTAACTGTACTTCTTGGTTGCTCTCGCAGAGCTGATGAATTGCTGCGAGTCTTCAAACAACAACCGAGAATGAGTCAAGTCTTCTACTAACGGCAAGTCAACAATAATGTGAAACAGTCACCAACAAGCGAAACCTAAAAGTGACGACAAACACACCTCTAAGTGCGAGAACAGTAGAGGATCAATGTGTTGAACATTATGTCCGAAAGTCTTCCAACTCCTTCTTGTTGTTGGCGGTAGTGGTTGGTTTTGTTTCGTTAACTGTCGATATCGATGTGGAATTGCAAAGTCCATCTCGGGATGGGCGAGAATTTGGGAAGAGGGAATGGGGAGGTCTAAGGGGCCTGTTTGAACTGATCTCTATCATTCCATTGGGGATCGGTTCAGTGGACACGTTGTTTAGAAATGAGATATCCGGGATAGTACTTGAACGGGTCGAAGGTTGGAGTGGAATGAGTTGGAAATTACCACTTCGGTCGAGCCATTTCTTGAGGTAGTCTACGCAGACTTAGTAAAATTGAGTAGCGAGACCATCTCTTTGTATAATTTAGGCTTAAAAACGGTACCAGCGCTTGTCCGCACGGAAGAAGAGTTTATACTTGAGACCTCCATATCGTCCTCATCGTCGTTGTTGTTTTGGAAACGGGTTAAGCGAGCTTGGCCTCGAGCTGGATTACTTTGAGGCATGACTTTGTTTTTATGTTTTATTGGGCGAGTCATTACAATGCCTAGTATTGAGTTCCTTAGTTTGAGGAGTGTTTTCCTCGCAATATCTACGAAGGGCGATGGTTCGTTGAGTACAGGAATGATATTGTGTAAGGTCAGCCCAAGACCTGGATGGATGAGAGTGCCAGCGATGCTTTGCTTAGGAATTTCTCATCACGGCAGCAGAATAGAGTAATATCATTGAAAGTCTTCTAGGTTGGAGAATGTCCTTGTATGTCGGCAGGACATTATATTTCGAGCTCGAAAAGGCGACTCGTATAGAAACTAGCTGAGTGAGTTGTTGACCCCTGTCCTAAGCGGCCGCTCTCGGCGTCGAAGCGACGTCATACATTCCCGAGATTTGATATCAAAATACTGAATTCGCCTCAAAGACCGAAATACACAACTGAACAAACCAAGCAGCCCAACCCTCTTACCTGAAATCGTGGCTTTGAAATAGAATTGCTGTTTTCAGACAATCTACAGAATCTTCGGGAAATATCCAATCCCACAATGTGCTCCACGCTGTCCCTTCGGCGGCAGCTCGTCCGCAACGCAAACACCAAACGCAGCTTCACAACAGCTCTTCCCAGGATCTCACAACTCTCAGCACCAATCTGCCAAGCGTGCAGCAGGAGGACCGCCTCAACAAACATACAACCCCGATCCCAACGACGCTGGCAAACCACCTCCACCTCCCCCGCATTCAACGCCGACGATTCCATAAAATCCAACCCAATCCCCCAAACACACTACGAATTTTT
The DNA here is from genome assembly GCA_017365405.1 of Cadophora malorum. Taxonomy (NCBI): domain Eukaryota; kingdom Fungi; phylum Ascomycota; class Leotiomycetes; order Helotiales; family Ploettnerulaceae; genus Cadophora; species Cadophora malorum. The sequence continues at coordinate 311,229 of JAFJYH010000010.1, read as the reverse complement.
CCCCAAAACCCTCCCCTCAGGCCCCCCTCCTTCGGGACCCTTCCACATCGACGTGCGCGAACTCCGGCGCGAATTCCTCCAGCTACAATCCATCGCACACCCCGACCGACACCCTCAACATCTCAAAACCCGCGCCGAAGCCACCTCCGCCCGCATAAACGAAGCCTACAAAACACTCCAGAACCCATTACTCCGCGCACAATATTTGTTAAGTTTAAGAGGGATCGATGTAGCGGAAGACGAGACGGCGAAAGTGGATGATCCGGAGCTGTTGATGGAGGTGCTGGATGCGCGGGAGGAGATTGAGAATGCGGAGGAGGAGGGGGAATTGGACGAGATGAGGAGGATTAATGAGGAGAGGATTGAGGGGAGTGAGGGGGTGCTGGATAGGGCGTTTAAGGACGATGATCTTGTTGGGGCGAAGGAGGAGGCGGTTAGGTTGAGGTATTGGGTTAATATTAGGGAGAGTTTGGATGCGTGGGAGAGGGGGAAGCCGGTTGTGCTTGTTCATTAGGGGGGCGTGGTTGGGTTGGATAGGGGGGGATCTATCAAGAGGTGGATGAGAGGGCTAGGAGTGGTTGCATGGGATGGCGGAGTAATATTACTACTTGGCTGCTCGATTTATAGATACCCTACTTTCAGACAGATTCAAGGGAAGCTTTCTGTTCATCTCAGGTCTCTCTGCTGCTATTGATGTTCGGGTAACCAGAATGCTCAGCAGCAGAAGTCTTGCCATTCTGGAGCTTTGTGCAATGGTGCATTGTCAGATACCCGTGTTGAACGATTATGAGTGAGCATTTTCAAGTTCAACTTTACAGAATTGGCTTTGGTAAAAGCATTTGGTTCGGCTCTGCTTAGTACTACTTGTAGGACTTTGTCAACTATCTGAATTCCAATTCAAAGTAAGTAAGGCATTTAGGACTTTGTTCTGGTAACTTTCATATTACAGCACTGGCGGTCAACTTCATTGTATTGCTGGTGGCACCTCACCAGAACTACACGTAGCTACTACAAATTGTGCATACGGACTCACATACGGCGCAGACAACATTACACCCTCAGCTAGAAGCCGTCTATCCGCAACTCTCTCTGGCAACGGCATAATCTCTCCATCCGGATGCGTCGAAACCAACTTCGCCTTCTTATAAGACTTATTCGTCCTCTTATGCGGGATACGCTTGATCTTCATCAACATACTAACCGTACTCTGACTATACCTCAGCCCGAAACTCTCCTCTAGCTTGTCACAAATGGCTTTCTGATCCGTGCCAGGATTGGTCTCATCGAACAGTCTGATTGTGTTTATAACTGCGTCCTCGTTTTGGGACTTGAGGTATTTCGGGCCGGACCGCTTACGCTCGTCGATACCGGTGCGTTCGAACTTTATGAGACGTCGTCGGATTCGGGTGACGGACTCGTAGGTGGTGGACAAAATGGAGGCGACGGCGATCATGTCTGGTGCTTTGTTCTGGGTGTGGGCCATTTGAATGGCGGTGTCGATAGCGGCACGGTCGGTTTGGGGAGGATTCGCGCCATAGTCTGTAATGGTTAAGGTTACTTTGGATATTACTCGTACCTATATCCTGCTTTCGGGCACAACTTACGAAGACTTGTACGTCCGGCTCACCAGGCTGACGAGGCTGAAGATGAAGCTGATATTGAATATGAATATCCGATTTGGCAGTAGTGAAATGTGGATTGGCAGGGGGGCTGAGGCGGAATTGGATCCGTGCAGGGATGTGGGCATGGCAAAGCAAAATGACGAACTGTGGACGGACAGATCCTCGTGTGAAGTATATTCGGATCTCCATTCCATCCAGCTGACACGACCAGATTCCCGGGACCTGACCAGAACAAAGAGATCCAGCAAACATACCCCAAAAGTCGCAGCCTGATCCAAAGACTTATTACGAATGCCAATTCCTGGAAATATGGTTGTCTTGGTCTAATCTGTTTATTCAATTCTTTCAGCAAGCCTCCGGGCTTCGCCTTGTTACCCTCGAAATACAAACAGAACAATGGTTTCTATTGAGAGAGTTGCTGTTACAGCATGTAGGACAAACACTTCACATCTGGCAGCACTCACGCGCAGTGGGACACCTGCCTCCAGAAACCCCCTATCCATCAGAGTCCGGCCATTCTCTACAAAACCAACACGGATATCCAGCAATTCAAGGCAGCCTCTTCCGCGACCACAAACATCATGCAGAGCCTTCTCAGCCTCCCAATCCTCCCTCTCGACCTCCAAATTCACATACGGCATCGCCGCCTCCTTCACAGCCAAAGACCGCCGCTACAACCCCGACACCAACGTCTTTAACTTCAACCCCTATAACCACATCCGCGCCCGTCGGAAAGACAAACGCACGCGTCCTGACAGCGGCCAAGATGCCTTCTTCATCAGCCGTGTAGGATCCAGCTCAGATGTCGCCCTCGGCGTCGCAGACGGCGTGGGAGGCTGGGTAGATTCCGGCGTTGATCCAGCGGACTTCGCACACGGGTTCTGCGACTACATGGCGCACGCAGCATACACCCACAAAGCAGAAGAATGGAACCCTCCCTTAGGCGCAAGAAGTCTCATGCAGCGCGGCTACGAAGACATCTGTAAAGACGATACGGTCAGAGCCGGTGGAAGTACGGCGTGTGTGGCTGTTGCGAAGGGCGATGGCGGGCTGGAGGTTGCGAATTTGGGGGATTCGGGGTTCGTGCAGTTGAGGTTGAATGCGATTCATAACTATTCGGAGCCGCAGACGCATGCGTTCAATACGCCGTATCAGCTGTCGATTGTGCCGGAGAAGGTGCTGGCTCAGGCCGCGGCGTTTGGAGGGGAGCAGCTTTGTGATTTCCCCAAGGATGCGAATGTTTCGCAGCATTCGTTGAGGCATGGCGATGTGCTTGTCTTTGCGAGTGATGGCGTTTGGGATAATCTGTCGAGTCAGGATATACTGAGGATTGTCTCGAAGATCATGCTGGGTGCCAGGGCGTGGGAACATACTGATGGGGGAGTGGGTGTGGGAAGGAGCTTGAATTCTTTTATATTGGCAGATGATGGGAAGAGTGGTGCGGAGGAGATACCGAGTCTACAGAGTTTCCTGGCTGTGGGCATTACGAGTGAGGCCAAATCGGCAAGCATGAATACCAGAGTTGATGGACCCTTCGCGAGAGAGGTGCAGAAGTACTATCCACATGAGAATTGGCACGGTGGGAAGGTAGATGACATCTGTGTTGTGGTGGCAGTTGTATGTGAAGAGGGGAAGTGAGATGGATATGAGGGATGAATATGTATCATATTAGATGAGTGCTTCTCATGAAGACTGTACAATTCTAGCTTTGATTTGTTATAGAACAGAAGCTCCAATTTGCTAATTTTCTGGCTTCTTTCGAGCTCTGACTTGGGATCTAATGTGGACAAGGATAATTACCCTGAGCATGGCCCCAGGCGATAGACTTTGGTTGGATGATGTGAAGCCTTTTGCAAGTGAGTCTAATACACTGCTCAGCTTACTCTAGTACTGATCAGCTGTAGAATACCCATGCTTTCCTGGCTCTATTCGGCGGTCAAGCATGATTGAAAGGAAACATGCTTCTCACCAGCAGCTCGTTGCCTTGTACATGTCAATTCCAGCTCCATCCTCCCACGTATGGCCAAGGCATACCCAGTAATACTGCAGTCCTTCGGTCTAGAGCATCTGTCCCTCAGCCTCAACGAACACTCTCTAGCACAGCGCAGCTCCTCCACTCGTACTAACACGAAACGAAACAAGACATTCCATCCTCAAACCCTCGTGCTTGACAGATATACAGACAAGACAAGAGGCGGCGGTCTCGGATGCACATCTACCTACACGTGCATTACTTACCATGATCTATGCTTTCGGCAAGGTGTTGACCAAAGAAGGACCCTGGCCTAGCTATCTTCTGCTGCGTTACTTCTTCATTGGGTTAGTTGTGTATCCGAGAAACGGAAGGGAGGGAGAGGGAGGGTAGATGCATAGATGCATAAGTGCGATGCTTGTGGCGAGTCGAGACTTGAAAGTATGGGAAGATAAAAAATTTGTTTTGATTCGGAGTGAGAAGTGGGAGGCGAGGGAAGGGATGTCAAAATTGGGAAACTCTCTAAGTGTATTTCTCAACCGATCTAGAAACCCTAGAATTTGGCGTCGATACCTAGAACATATCAAAAATCTATATTGTAGACACAACAAGGCTTCCTTCTCTCCCGACATTCTGGATTGAATCGGCGACTCGGGGTCTCTGTTCCTGGCCAGCCTCAGACAGTGTGGAATGGAGCACAGCATTGAAGAGCAGCAGTATCGTTGTACCAAATGCTCCGGTCCGTCCCTGATGCAAGAGCGATCTTCGGGATTGTGGATCTGCCTGGACCTAGTTAGAGGCAGGAAGTGACGTCTTTCGGGTGAAGTTTGTGACAGCTGTGGAGAGCCAAAGTACCTTGGTATAGAGGTAACTTGGGACGAAGACCAACCCCTCCAGTTCCTCGGAAGTCTAGTTGGAATAGATGTGTCAAAAAGACTAACCGGGTTACGAGAGCTGGGCTGGGTCCTTGATGGACACAATCTTGTGTGCCACAACTAGAAGTAGTGGCTGGAGTGGATGTGTCGAATTGTCCTATCATTTTCCAGTGTCAACATTGAGCGCACGGCCTTCTCGCTTGTGGGGAAAAAGCAAGGGGTGAACTTTGCTTTTCTTTCCAGTTCCAGCTTTTCTGGTCGGCATCTAGAAGATGAAGGAGCATTTTTACTATTGAGTAACCACCTTACTTGGGACTTCGAGAAGTGTCCTTTCTGATTATATGGGTTTTCACTTGTACTTGAGTTGTGTCCAGGTCGCCTCGGCAGAAATAGGTTCGGGCCGGCTTGCTCAAATTCGAGCCGAGTTCGTCAATGATGATGTCTCAGCTCATCTTGTCGATCCCTCCCTCAACCACACGCCTCAACAACATCCCCAGATCTAGTATACTGGCAGCGCATGACCGTTCGGCCGTTGTGGGGATGGAGCCGCCAATTGAGGAGCTTCGTAAGGATGTATCGGGTGCAGCGGGCATCGGAATCGGATCCCCTGTGTTGATCAGTATGAACGAGATCTGATCGTAAGTCGTGGGCTGGCCTGGGCTTTGGCTTAGATGAAAACATCTCATATCTCACATCTTGAACTCAACCCGAACCTATCATGATTTTGTTTTCATGACGCGTTGCCCCTTCCTTGCTTGCTCAACTGGAGCTGCTCAAGTCCTCTCTTCCCATGCGCTTGAGCTTCCCGCCTCGAGGGTCAGCCACTTGGTTGGCAGCTGAACTCGTCTCTGTGTGTGTAAGTGACCTCGAGTAGACCTCTAGCTTCACTTACACAGCATAGTGCTATGCTGTACTGTCTTGTACATCTGCATCATGCAGGACACAGCGGTGCAGACACGGCTTGAGTGGACGTAGTCAAGACAGCACCACATGAGCTCCACCCCACTAGACAAGAGGAAAAATCAGGATAAGCGCTGTATTGAACCAAAATAATGGTTGTCAGAATCTTCATCTCCTTCTGCAAATCCTCCAAATCCCTTGTTTCGTCTTGTTTTGTGTTGTTCTGTTCGCGAAATGGATGGCAACTGCCTTTCTTCCCTTTCAAGTCCCAGAAGCGACGTCCGCTCTTGCACTTGCTCTTCCATCCCCGGCTGGACTTCATTCACGATATCCCACACCTGGGAAAGGTGAACTCATCCGCAAGGCGGACATCACGCGCCGCCATCAATTCCTGATGGGTGCGATTCACCTTCGAATCAGGCATCATCTTTTAACAATCTACTAAGCTCCCACAAACCTCGAATCTCCAAATTCCGCTTCTTTCCTACAAACATAACATCGCCAACGTCACTCAGCGTCAACTTCTGCCCAAACTCGAAGATTGACACCAGTTGGTGGCTAGTGTCTCCCTTTCGTGATTTAAAACAGAGTCTGTACACTCCTGCGACTCCTGCGACCATTGCGATTTTGATGCGCATGTGCTTGTTCACTTTGCACCGTTGAGGTAGGTTGTATTACAGATCTTCGAGTTACCTTGAAACAATACCTGTTTCTCTTGCTAATCCTGCGCCAGACATCAGCTCGAGACGATCATCAGGTCTTGTAACTGTCCCTCAAGACATCACACTTCGATCTACTGGCAAGTCCGTGTAGTTGCATGGAAGCTTGTCAAGATGAACTCTTCAACGACAGAGGAAGAGGACCTCATGAACAGTCTCTACGCGCTGACTACAACTGAGAACGACTCCATTGAACAACAAGAAGTACAAGATGATGTCGTTGCAAGTCGTGCCTTTCGTAGCGAGGGTCTCAAGAACTTCCTTGACAACCTGAAAGAGCTGGACCAATCTTTGGTTGTAGAGGAGGAGGCGAAACAGGCTGCGGAAAAAGCTCAAGCAAAGAGAGACAAGAAATACGCAACTGTCCGGTTCATGAAGAACATGTTTGGGAGATCGAATAACAAGTCGCAGAGGAGACTACCGGTGCAGGAGCCGCAGCCCCAGCTGCTACCAGAGCCATTAAATGAGAAGATCGACGAGGTGCAGCGACCTGAAGACCTGGAAGATGTCATCCACCCTTCGCCTTACGTTAATCCTTTGAAATACCGTCTGCTGCCTCGAAAAGAGCAATCCAACTTGATGCCCTCGAGTATCAATGCGCTTATAAGAACGAACCCAAATGCTCCACTCTCAGCCATCACCATCGCGCGCAATCGAGGAGAGGCTGCGCTCGCACTCTTTGGGACCCAAACCGTTTCAGCGGACAGTAGTGGAGTTACAAGCTTGAGGGAGAACAGCTTGCCTTCCAGAGCAGCTCGCTATAGGGGGAGCAGTGATGTTGAATCCATTGACATCTCCCAGCCATTGTCTATCAATATCGACGCCGCACTTGCATATGACCGCGAGGAGATGTCGTTCTCTCCATCTTACGAGCCTGACGAGCCTAAAGGTTATAAGCAGCAAGTCGTTCAGTATTCAATGCAAGATCTCGAGAACGTCGTCATCAGAATGGCTCAAGGTCCTTCTTACCATGCCGCCTGGAGACAGTATATAGACTCATACTCCCTAGTAAGAATCTATTTTCACATGCAAAAATGCTGGTATGCTGACCTTTGTTTTTAGGGTCACTTTAATCTAATTACTCCACCGCCTCCTCCTCCGCTTAGCTTTTCGTTTGAGTATCTCCCGAGCGTTTTCCCGCCAGGGGAGGCCAATAGACTGAAGCTGAGTCGTCAATATGACATCCTGTGGCCGCGATGGGGTCAGGAGAAGGCCGGAGACCTTATCCGGTTGGCAATGAAGAAGTTCGGTACCAAGTTTGTTTCTCTCAGCTTCTTTGACGAGGACAGCGAAGTTTTCAAGGCTGAGAATGGCTATAACCAAGCCACTATGGACCGGGCTATCAGTTTCGCAGCACACTGCCTACTCTCAAAAGATGTCCTTGTCATTCTGGACACAAAGGAGGTGTGTAACCCTATCCGTGTGATTATTGAACCAACTGCTGACCATTCCAGGATTGGCGATTCATGAACAATCCCTTGGTAACTGGAAGACCAAACATTCGCTTTTGGGCTGGAGCACCTCTGATGTCTGCCTGTGGAGAAGTTCTGGGAGTTTTCGCCATATTTGCAGCTAAGCCCCGGACTTCTTTCACACCAGTCCAGCGCAGAGAACTCGCCGAGTTTACCTCCCTGGTCATTAAAGACCTTAAGTTGCAAGTTGATGCGTTGGAAACCATTCAACAGCGCTCCACGCCTATTCTAGATCGAGATTCCCTCATCAACGCACCTTACCAGGCTCAAAGCATGCAGTCTGTTGTTGATTCGAGTGACCTCGAATCAGATCTGGTCCCGTCTGCTCTGACTTACCAGAAAGGCAAGACGCCTAAAGAAATACAGTCTCGTCTGTTTATCAATAGAACAAGTCAAGAAGCTCTGCTTCAGCGTTCAGAGCAGACCCCACCATCTTCGGCAGAATCAAGTTCTGGATACTTTGAAAGCCCGAACAATTCGAAGGATCAACGCAAGATTATCTCTGACCAGTTAGGAATGACCGCAAGTCAATCGTTCCAGGAGTCTCTGGCGTCAGATCCAACTGGCTACAGAGTCTCGTCGCCTCGTCCATTCTCGTCGTCGGATCTGACATCTCTCCATCCCCATCCACCAAATACACCTGTCCACTCTCTTCGAGAGGCAGATCCATCGACTCAACCAAAGTTTGATCTTGATTGGAATGACTTCAAGGATCTCACAGATGAAGATTGCGCTGAGCCAATTCGACTAAGCACTTCAATCACACCCAGAACTGTCAGAAGAATGAAGAGCGGCAGATTCAATGGTACTCCAAATATGATGTCTAGATACAGCCATCTCGAAAGTATCGCTTCTGTACCCGACTACGAGCAAGACTCGGAAATGAACGAGAGTGATAAGCGCGATAACCATAATTATGGGAAGGAGCTGGTCTACTACGGTAGCAATATCCATGCTTGCGAGCAAAGCCAAAAGCCTGGAATCCCGACATATGGACATTTCCAGAGAAGAATTGCCGAGGCTCCTTCTTCAGAGCTAGTCAACGTGTCTCGTCCGCCAGTTGCTCCCAACACGATCTCCCCAAGACCTAGTCGACGACTGATCGATAGTAGCCCGTTGATTGATTTGTCAACACTGGATAGCGACTTCAGCTCTCAGTCACAGGTACAAAAGAGCATAAACATCTGCAAGTCTCCCTCTCTACGATTGGATAGGATGCCTTCTATTTCCACCGCATACACAGTAGAGTCTCCTTATCATCTTTCGGATGAATCACTGGAAGAAGCTGCTTACGCCTGTTCCTACCAAGCTCAGACAATGGGGTTCGATCTCATCTACGCTGTTGAGATTAAGCCTACGAGACAATTCATGTCTGACCAAGAGCTTCTGGGTCCTAATGGATTACACAAGAGAATCTTGGTCGCTTATGGTCTGACTAAACGCCTTGAATTGGCTTCCGAGATGCACATTCGTGTTCTCCGAAGTCGAGGTGGGCAGCACTGGAAGTCAAATTTGGCCCATACTAGGTTCGGAGAAGGCGATTACCAAACAGGACTCCTGATCTCAATCCTCTCCGAAGGAGGGCCGAAAAGATTCAGAAGTTCTGGCATCGTCGTGGGTGCATTCCGTAAGCCAGGCCGTCCAGCCAGCAGTGAGCGCAGCCCAGCCGCGGATATGGAACGACTTGTTGAATTTGGACAACAGCTGAGAGACATCTTCCAGAAGAAAGATCGAAAACAACATCGATCCAACACGCAAGCTCCCTTTTCAGAGGCCTTCCCTGCCAACGAGGCCCAAGAACTTGAATTGAAGACTCACTCCTTTGACGTTCCACGCGGCCGCAGATATTAGATTGTGCTATGAACTATCGTCGATCGCGGCCGGCAGCAGCAAACTCGCCTTCAGGAAGAATGCTGCTTGTTTGTATCCAAGACAACGAACACAGGATCTGATGGGCGGCGTCTGGCAGACCCCATCCCCAGACATAGTCTGGATATAGGCGACCAGTTCTACTACATACAGACCAATTTTGAGGTTCACTTTTCCCTCTGCGCGTACGCTTCACTAAGGATTTCCTCCAACAAGGACTTGCCAGAGTATATTTTCTTTTGTCATGCACGAACAAACGAATGCAACGAACAAAAAATATGCAGAGCATAGAACGATAATGATATTTACGGTCCCAGAATCTGCGATACCCACTTTCAGGTCATTCACTGTTCCGATCTTCGCTTTTCATAGCAATTGAGGAGGATTGTGGTCATATTGGCTGGATGGCATCTGGTCAGCGATATCTCTGTTGCTGACATTGTCTCGCCTCCTCATTCACTTTTGGCTCGCTGGCGGGTACATATAGGTGGTAGTACATACCTGAGAGCCTTTGCAGGGAAATGCAATAGGGTGATTGAGAACGAGAGATCGAGCATGCAGGTGACGCATGCGCCATATTTGCTTGTAACTGGGGACTAAATGCGTGTAAGAGTCGATAGCAAATGTATAAAGAAAAAAATCTCCCTTCTCTGGGAACGTGATGTGACAATTGCTGATCATCAAGACGAAAACATCAACCGCTGGTGTTCTGCTAACCGTAGCCTAGCTGTGGCCATGGCCTTGTATCTTGCCATTCATACACGAATCATAATCTGCAGACCGCTTCTCAGATGCATGTTCTTAGCTGTGGAGCACAGTCCTGAATATTCCTTCACACTTCTGCCCTTGTACCCTCCTCCATATCAAAAGCAGCCCAAAACCAACCGATTGACAGTAGCAGACCACGAGCCGATATGCTGCATCCGGTTACCTTTCGAATGTTCCAAGAGATTCTGAGCACAGTCTAGGATATGGCATCGAGGGAGAGACCTGAACTTACATATTTAGAGGAACTTCACATTACAGAAGATCCCGGTGGATGTCAAGGTTGGGATAGAGAAGTAAAAGAAGACAGCTAGCTGCTCATACACTTCTTCCAGTACCTCTAGATTCATCTTACACTTTCACGGATTTAGAATTCTGCTGTTGACTCATGCTCCACATATCTAGCATATTCTACGTTGCAGTACTAGCTATCAGTATAAATATCGATTCCTTTTTTTGCAACCTTTTGCCAAAGTGCTGTGCCCAGAATATGTACCTATGCTTGATATGCTCTCTCGGGAAGATGATCGATCATATGTCAACAGAAGCAAAGAAGCCCCCGCAACGAAATGTGGTGAGCATTGGGAATGTAGTACAGCGGAATCCTTAGGGCATCGCACCAAGGAGATGAAATTCTAAACACTACTTCAATGTCCCAAAATGTTCTTGCGACTTGCAGCTCTCCCCGATGAATGTTGCTTCTCGAGATCCTGGTAGTTATTTTTTGACAGTTGACAAATGCCAGAGTGCAAGGCTGCTCTTTGGTTCCACCAACGGGTCGGGCAGATTCTCTCACTCAATTGTTCGGCAGGTTGAACTCGGACGTTCGGTATTGGCAAAGATTCAGAAGCAAAAACTCAAAAGGGGGCTCAAAATTCAGGAAGAATCGACGGTCATCTATTTTACACGGCCACTATCTATCAACCTTCCCTCCGATCGGCACCCCTCCACCATTCAATACACACGAACCCTCTTCCCACCATGCCAGAACAAAAGAGAAAGAGATAGACAGAGTAGCATTCAGCCATTAACGCGGGGGAATTTTGTTTTGTTCGTTTAGGCGAAGCTCTTGGTGAAGGTGGTGACAACATCCTTCAATCTTGCCTCGAGGTCCTTGCTCAACGCACCCTCCTTGTCAATTGTGGCCAACAGATCCGACTCGTTTGACTTCAAGTGGGCGATAAAGTCAGCCTCCCATTGCAGAATCTTGTTGACTGGGATGCTATCGAGATGTCCGTTGACACCGGCGTAGATGAGAGGAACCATTTCGTTAACGGCCATGGGAGAGTATTGCTTTTGCTTGAGAAGCTCAGTCAACTAAAAGGAGGGTATGGTTAGCTTCGATCCCGAGTGTGTACCAGTCCAGAAGAGTAACTTACACGTTCACCACGGTTGAGAGTTTGCTTGGTAGCGGCATCCAAATCGGAACCGAATTGGGCGAAAGCTGCGACCTCACGGTATTGGGCCAAGAAAAGCTTCAAGGAACCAGCAACTTGCTTCATGGCCTTAAGCTGGGCAGCGGAACCGACACGGGAGACAGAGAGACCGACGTTAATCGCAGGTCGGATACCCTTGTAGAAAAGCTCGGCCTCCAAGAAGATTTGTCCATCGGTAATCGAAATGACGTTGGTTGGGATATATGCGGACACATCACCACCTTGGGTCTCAATGATGGGGAGAGCAGTCAAAGATCCACCACCGTGCTTGTCGCTCATCTTGGCAGCACGCTCGAGGAGACGAGAGTGGAGGTAGAAGACATCACCGGGGTAAGCCTCACGTCCTGGTGGGCGACGGAGAAGGAGGGACATCTGTCTGTATGCAACAGCCTGAGGAGATCAGCAAAAGTCCGATAGAAATTTGGGGACATTGTACAAACCTGTTTTGAGAGATCGTCAAAGATAATGACGGCGTGCTTTCCGTTGTCTCTGTTCAAGGGGTCAGTAGATGATCGACGACATTCGAAGCCACGAGTTTCTCACCTGAACCATTCGCCCATAGAGCTGCAAGGGATCTTGTTAGCATGCTCTTCTCTACAAATGTAACAAAAAAATCCCAGGACATAGAAAAACTCTCAGGAGTTCTCAAGGTGGGATAGATGGGGATAACGTACCATCCAGTGAAGGGTGCAATATATTGCAAAGGAGCAGCTTCGGACGCGGTGGCAGCAACAATGATAGAGTACTTCATGGCGTCGTTCTCCTCAAGGGTCTTGACAAGCTGGGCAACGGTGGATCGCTTTTGTCCAACAGCGACGTACACACAGTAAAGCTTCTTGGTCTCGTCGTTTCCGTCGTTCCAACGCTTTTGGTTGAGCATAGCATCGAGGGCAACAGCGGTCTTTCCGGTTTGACGATCACCAATGATCAACTCACGTTGACCACGTCCAATTGGCACCATGGCGTCGACAGACTTGAGACCAGTCTGTACGGGCTGGTTGACGGAGTGTCGGGGAAGAATACCTGGGGCCTTCAACTGAGCACGACGCTTCTCGGTGGTCTTGATGGGTCCCTTTCCATCAATAGGGTTTCCAAGAGCATCAACGACACGGCCGAGCATCTCAATTCCAACGGGAACATCGACCTACTTTCTATAAGCTCTTGTTAATCGAAAGCTCTTCGCATGCACTCACAATCTCTCCGGTACGCTTGACAGTCTCACCCTCCTTGACCAAACGATCAGAACCGAAAAGCACGACACCAACTTGACCAGCTTCCAAGTTCATGCACATGCCCTTGACACCGGAGGCAAACCTATTCTCAATCAGTAATTGAGGCATTTTCGAGGTCGTTTAGTATGCTTACTCGACAAGCTCCTCAGCCTGCACATTGCTCATGCCATGGACACGGGCAATACCATCACTAGTAATCCGTCAGCACTGAATGATATACCTGAGCCCCCTTATGTATAGCTTCGGTTGTTGTCGTGTTTGTTATGATGCAACGTACCCGACGGACAAAACACGACCTGTCTCGGCGAGGCCGGACTCCTCCTGGACACCTCTGATTCTTTGCTCGAGGATAGATGACACTTCGGTTGGCGATGCCTTGTCAGCGGATGCGTAGCCTCGGATTTGTTTTGATGCTGCGTTGAAAGCTGCGGGTGCGGCAGTTCGTCCCTAAAGAGAAAATGCCAGTTAGCCGACGCCCGAAAAAACGTCAAGTCGTAGCTGTTGAAGCTGGCCCAACAGCTCCCAACCACCAACACGCAAGCTACAAGTGCATCAATTGAGCTTCGCAATGAATTGCCAATTGATCTCGATTGATTGCAGATGGCTTGATGGAGCATTTGATTCGGGATGGAAGGACGTACTGCTGCGACTCTGCCGGACGCAGAGATTGCGCCCACCGTCCGGCTGGACTGTCGGAGAGCGTTCCTGAACATGGTGACCACAGTCTATGAGTGAAGGAGATGTGAAAGATCAATTGCAAAGGCAATTGACAGAGGGGAGATGGCGGTGGGTTGTGGTGGTGGTATGAAGACCTCTGGGAATTGAAGCAAGCAGGAGCGACGACTGGAGAAGGGCTTCTTCTCTTTCACGCTAGGAAAGTCACGGGGAAGAATCTCCACCTTTTCCAGAGCCGAAATGACCGCGGGGCCAATCACAAGAGCTCAACCACTTCCCCCTACCTTTTCAAGTCCTAACACCTTCCTGTGACTTTCAGTTTCCTAGCTTTGTCCCTTCCACCTCTTCTTTCGACCAGGAGTTTTGATGAAAGGAACGCTTCAGATCGCATAGGATGGCGCGCTTCCACAAATTCGTTCAGCAGCCAATCCCCAAATTCTCCGGCCCAGTGGAGAATCACGTGGTATAAGCCAATGAGACGACTTGGGCTCCATCTCGATCGATGCTCCTCTTTGCTCTCCCGTCTTCTTCTCTCCTCAACCTGACGTCCAGCCGCCACTAGATTGCAGGAGAGCTGGCGAAATATAGCATCTTCTATTCCTAATCGGCTACAAGACTGATGCTTGGTCCGCTCGTTTGTTGCTGTCCTATTTCGGGCAGGCGTATCTTTCCCGTTCACCCGTTAGATCTTTGGGGTCTTTTGGGGGCTCATCGATGCCGTTGAGTCTGCATCGTATCCGCCCTCGTCTTTCTCTCCACTCACAACGGGCTGGCCGTTATATGTCGCCAGCTGTCACCTCGGCCGAATTCAGCCCAGCCTGACCAGTTGTACCAGCTGCAGGATCGAAGGTCACTCTCCTTCGACGGAGGTTGCGGCATCATCAAGTGGCGTACTATTACTTTCGTTGTTATCTGCTTGCCTTGGGTTGCTATTTTCGCGTTCGCTCTGTACAACCTATAGAGCAGGATACGCGCTTGTCTCGCATCGATGGATAGTCAGTTGATCCAACACAAGGCCGCATGGCTGGATGAGCTGCTGCAACACTGTTGCAACGTGACGAACCACAGTTATTTCAAATCCTTCATCTGCTTACCTATCTCGAGGTCATGCTCATGGCATCGCATCTATGAAGCAATCGAGAACGTCATGTTCATTCATACCAAGGCTGCACATATAGTGGCTTTTACACATACGATGTTCAGGTGAGGCATCGATCGAGACTTCTGCAGCTAAAGCCGAATGTGGCTCCTTTGAATTTCTGACTTGGTTTGGGGCTTGGGATTGGCGAATCAAGATGCAACGAAGCGGCGGTGCTCCATATCCGGGTCTAAGTAGATCTGCCCACGAGGTGATTCGGACGTATCTCCAGTTTTTAGGGTCCTTTTGCTGTCATATACGATGAGGGAATAACCGGATTAAGAAAATTGTGCATATCCCAATCCCAGATGATGCACCGAACCGTCTTGTTGGGCTTGCCCACCAGAACACATTCAAGTGAGGCGAAGAACCGTCAGCTTCAGCTTATCCACTCTTACTCCAACACTATCTCAAAATATCTTTTTATTCTACCTGTTCCTTAAGATTTGAAGCACATAAGTCGCAATGAAAGCACTATTTATCTCCCGTTGTTTCCACAAAGTTGAACATAATCTTGGTGCGACCACTTGAGCTTGAGAATACTGCAAGTGTTCAAAATCCACATGCTACATTTTCCACGAGCGTATTGGGTCCGGCTATTCAATCCATCCTCGTGCAGGCCCTTGATCCTTCGCTGTTTGTCAAATCCAGGTCCCCTCCATACTCGACTGGCCACGATTGAAGCACATACCTGTGTTGGGCAGGCTGCCAGTGATAAGAGTCCATCTTTGCATCGTCGCTTTATTCGTCAACATCCAGCCTCAGGTCACACAACATACATCTTGACTGCAATTCGCTTTGCGCTATCGGCAGTTTTCCCAACCGACCTCGCTAAGTGCCAGGAGCCAATTGTCGAAGCTTGTCAGTTCCAACATCACGGACATAGGTCCGTTGGAAGACAAATATTGACTTTCCGCAGGCAAACCTGGTTGCTGGGACTGCTGGAGGGATCCGATTGAGCCGCTCAATTACAAACAATACCACATTGTACAGCATACTGAGGCGCCGTTCTTCCCGCTTCATCTGCACGTCACAATCCAATCTGGTGCTACGACCAAGAGTAAATAACTTTCCAACAATACGAACCAATCCAAGCCGTCCTATCTGGGGGGAAGATACGCAGTTCAAGCAAGTTTAGATTGGCTTTTACCAAGTTTGAGCAATTTCCAGATCGCCTCGTAAGTCATCATACTGCAACTTCAAGGCGCATAAACCCAACCATTCAGTACTGTTTGGGAAATGGAAAGGCTACCTTAATGGACACTGTGCCGGTGATTAGAACATTCACTTTCCTAACTTGCAAGCAGGTGCAAATTTTCCATTCCCTCGATCTCAACGACGATTCACACTTCAACAGCCTGCCTTCATGACCTCAGGCTTAAGAACCACTTCACGCTTATGAATTCTGGCCATAGACCCTTCCCGAGAGAATAATTTTTTCTCACAGGCAGTCTTCGTTTGTACAAAGGACTACCGAGAAACGTGCTCATTCGAACTCATCATGGGTCTCTTCTCGTTGAGGTTGCCCTCAAATGCACTTTACAGAGCGTGTCCGCAACTACGACAACATTGGAAACCGAAGAATATCTCGGGTCTCACAACAATTATTCGGGCAAGAACTCTCATATCGACCACCAATCGTCGCAACAATGCGAGCCTTGCTCATGCCCCGGTCCAAGAGGACATAATATTCGACAGTATGGGGCACGCAAAAGGATTTTCGCGGACCGAAGCTGATAGCTACACTCCGGTTTCTACCGCGCGTCCTGGCCCGCCTCCCACCAGTCTACATGGAGACATCATCGACCACAGCACTGCAGCTCCTAATAAAGCCGAGACTGATAAATCACCCTGGTTCGAGTCTGTAGCAACCCCAGCTTATCATATGGCTTCAAAGTTGGACCGTGTTCCCTACTGGCAAAACATCGGTCGTTGGAAAGATGTGTCTGAAGATGCGTTCTTATCATATACATGGAATGCATGTTCAAGAATCATAATTTTGTGATCAGGATGCTGACATGAAGGCTAGACAACCAAAGATATACAGGGCAAAATGAAGTTATACGCATTTCTCAATGAAATGTTGCCTGAGAGAATCCCTTCTACAGGACAACATGAACCCACAGTGCTTCGCGAGGATTTCATTAAAGACGTGATGGACGGTATAGCAATGGCACCAATGTCTATTCGTTTGACACCACATATCGTGTCCTGTATTGATGTAGGTCATACTTGTAACTATTTCAAATTCACAATTGTCCTGTCTAGATCTTTACTGACACCAATCTAGTGGAAGGATCCCCTCAACGATTCTCTGAGCAGGCAATTCATTCCCAAGATGTCAACATTCCAGCCAGATCACCCTAAATTAACCTTGGATTCTCTTCACGAAACCGAGGATAGTCCTTGTGAAGGTCTTGTTCACCGATATACGGACAAGTGTCTTTTCTTGGGTAAATATTTCATCTGCATCTGCTATAGGTAGACACTGACGTTTCTCAACAGCAAGTTCTCACTGCCCTCTGTACTGTCGCTATTGCACTCGCTCCTATGCTGTGGGTGCCAACACTGAGACTGTGGCCAAAGCCTCCTTGAAGCCCAAACTGTCCCGTTGGAACGAAATGTTGGACTACATCGCCAATACTCCCGTCATCCAAGACGTCGTCATCTCAGGCGGTGACTCGTATTCTCTGGCACCTCACCACCTGCGCATGATTGGCGACCGTCTTCTCGACATCGACCACGTTCGTCGTTTCCGCGTCGCTACCAAGGGCCTATGTGTTTCCCCATCTAGAACAATCGACCCGAATGACTCTTGGACAGACGAGCTGATCCGGTTGTCAAACATCGGAAGACAGAGAGGCAAGCATGTGGCTCTGCACACGCACTTCAATCACCCAAACGAGTTCTCTTGGGTCACGAGAGAGGCAGCACAGAAACTCTTTCAGAACAGTGTTGTGGTCCGGAATCAGTCTGTCCTGTTGAAAGGTGTCAATGATGACGCTGAGACAATGGGCAGTCTCATCAGAGAGTTAGGAGACAACAACATCCTACCTGTAAGTCGCCGGTTCCAACACTGCCGCTTTCGTCTCCCATTCCTGCCAAGCTGTCAACTGACGAACCTCTTAAAGTACTACGTCTACGCCGGCGACATGGTAAAAGGCGTCGAAGACCTCCGCACACCCCTACAAACCATCCTCGACCTGGAATGCCAACTCCGTGGCAGCATCGCCGGCTTCCTCATGCCACAATTCGTCGTCGACCTCCCAGGTGGTGGGGGCAAGCGTCTTGCTTCTTCGTACCGTACATATGATCGCAATACAGGCGTCTCAACCTTCGTCGCTCCTGCTGTTAAATGCAAGGACAAGGAAGACAGAGTGTATGAATACTATGATCCGTTGGCTTCGTTGCCTGGCGATGGTCACACTGCAGCCAGTGGTGCACCTGCTGGTGGGCGTTAATGGAGTAGCACAGGGTTCCTGGCTGGCGGTATATTCTTGGTGCACATATTCGTTGAACTTGCTTCACATGGTTCGCGCGCGATGCATTTGCTTTCAGTCTCTTTGCGAAGTCGTACTCGCCTTCAGTTTATGGATGGGATATACGACGGAGCTTCTGCAGTGTGGACCTAATAACGAAGCAACACTGCTGGATAGAAATAGAAAGCACTTCTCTTCTTCGCACAAAAAGCGGTCTTCTTTTACTCTTTCACTGAACTTGTTGTTAGTACTTTTGTCATAATTAAATGAAACGGCCTGAATTTTGGACTTTGCAACCTAGATTCTGATCATCTGTCCACCTTTTTCACATTCTGTGAAACTCGACCCATGGCTAGTTTGAGTGACCACCTCATATATTGAGGACAGATTATAGTGCCTTGGATATGCTCGATAGTCTGCTACGCACCAAACAGAACCTGCTCTCTTCATGTTCAGACTGCACAGCGAACGCAAATGCCTGACTATAGGACCGACTCCCATTCCAAACACCCGCAGTCTCTCACAGCTTCCTTTTACTTTGAGCAGCACGCCGCTGGTATTGTTCGTCAGGCCAGACCGATACTCCTGCCGTTCGTACTGAAGCAATAAACATTGTTGTCAACAATTTTCAGAACTCAAAATCTATTCCGCTTTGATTTGAAGTGGAAGAAGTGCTCAGCCTCTCGGCTGCTTCTGATGTAGTCGATGAGATATGGGTTTACAATAGGAACATTAGCAATGGGAAGCAGGGAAGCAGAAAATTATTGAAAGTTCGGTGCCAACTACCATCCACAAACGAGTATCAAGATGGACCGGCCTGTATAGAGGCACAGTTATCGCCGGTGTGACTTGAATAAGCATTTCGCCATACTGAATCCAGTCTGCCCTGCAGAATTGCCATGTCCTGACTTCCTTACGCCTGGTAGGTTCCATAGCTATTCCGCCAACGACAATATCCCAGCCTTTGCGGAAGTATGCAGCAACAAAAGCAATCCCCAAGAGAACCAACAAGTATCATCAAGGAAGCGGCTCCTTCCCACTCATCTCCAAATTGCAATTTCAGATAAGATATCGCGGCACGCATGACAGGAAGATACCGGGGAGGCTATCCTTTGTGGCTGGTAACCTCTACCATGTCACAATGGATGAGATCACACCATACCATATTATGGAACGTTCGGCACATGGGGAATGATGCTCGTATGTGGAGGTATGACTTGGAAGACTTTCTGAAAGAAGTGAGGGAATGGATCTCCTCCCGGATTGTCTCGGAAGGCGATGCGGGATGATGATGCTGCCGAATCGTGGTAGGACGGGATCGTGGTGGTACATACATAATAACGTTCAACATGGAATGTAGACACGCAAGCACGGAGGTACTGAGACAGCGAGCTATGAACAAAGTCCAAAATGTGGGTATGTATGAAAGGCATCTGCCAACCTCGGAGGGGAGATGTTGGTGTTTTACTCCGTACTTCAGATACAGCAGCAAGGCAGGAGTTTATCGAGCAAGTAAAACACAAGATGCCTGCACCCATCATTCCCTCCGCAACACGCGCGACAAAAGTTCAACATCGCGTGTTTGCGTATCCGGCCAAACCTTGACAGGAAAAGAAAGGAATTCCTTAGCTTCGCTCAAAATGAACAAACCGTCTGACGATCGCACTAGCGCAAGGGAAAATAGAGTTTATGATCTTCTTGAAAGTCAGGAGTCGAGACCTGCCTTGCCTGCCTGCCGTGACGGCACATAAATTTACGAACGAGAGCTCGGTTGATGGAGCAGGGAGCCGCTTTGACGTCTTCCCTCGCTCATTATTGGAATAAAGAGGGGCATAATCGATAGTGAGAGGAAAGTACCGCAAAAACCGACAAAAAGAAAGCACAAGAGAGCGAGCGCCCTGTGCCTAATAGATTGTGGCGGGGAAACGAGGTGGATGGTCTGTCTGGTTTGGCAGCAGCGTGGCAGTCGAGTTGAAGTCGGCTGCCATTCCGTGAAAAGTGATAGACATCTGCAGCCAGGATTGATGACAGATGTCTGTCACTCGGGAAAAACGCTATCAATCTAGGCTGGAAGCTCCTGCGTGCGGACGTTGCAGCAACGGTGCTGATCGACAATCATAGAAAGCCAAATGTGCATTTTGGCTGGCCGGGATTTTGTCTCCTATCTAAACTCTTGATAGGGGTGGGTGGTCGATATCGGGAATCGGGATCGCCAGAAAGTGCAGTCATGTCCACTCGGAATCATCTTCATCTGGTATAATATGAGCCCTCGTAAGGGTATAAGTCGGAGATAAAAGGAGGGGGAAAGGTGACGAGGTTTCAAAGCCTCCGCCGCCCAGAAGGGAAACATAAAAGAGGACGTTGCTCTTTCACGAGATATTGTTTGATAGCCTTGGCGCGTTTGAAACACGTCCATCGCACGCGGGATCCAGGGGGCCAGGCCAGAAAACCGTGGATTTGGGTGGGCGTGCATGCTGACCTGGGCTGTCGGCTGCTGGCTGACATTCTGGCTGGCTGAAGCGAAATTCCAATCTCTTCAATTCATCCAAAGTGTGGCCTCGCCTCGACTCGCCAGGAACGATCAATCTCATCTATCTCAAGCATCTTGCTCTGCAGTGAGAACAGACGTCGAGGAACGGTTCGGTGTTTAGCCTTGCCAATAGTTTTTGGCCCAGAGAGCAGACAGGTCTGTGTGTTATGTCACTAGCTTCCTCGTCAGGATGAAGGCACTTCGAGCGCTTTCGACCTCATCCACGACTGCATCTGTGAATGCAACTGTTCTACGAGATGCTGCATCTCGCATCGCACTGTTGCTGCAGCAGAGACATCGGATGGAAGGACAGACGGAGAATAAATTACCTCGCCAATGACAACGCGCATTTCTCTGTATTTTTGCCCCCTTTCCTGGCGCTCAGGTCGCGAATCACCTGTAATAGCGAGCCGGCGATATTGTTTTGAGGCCTCTGAACTTCTGAAGCGCACCTCAGCTCAGGCACTGCACCTACCAGAAATGATGTGTATCGGGATCAGGCACGGAGAGGCCGGTCACTGATTTCAAGGATCTCTCTCGTCTGGTATGTAGGAGTAAAGTGCATGCATCCATCTGCAAGAACGCGTTGCAACCATGTGTTTTTCTCATAAGAGAACATGAGATGCGTGCTCACGGGGATGGCGGCGGGGAGCCGTGATGTTATTGCAGGATGAGCAGCGTGTCTTGCTGTGTTGGCGTTTTCCTCAGCGGCAGGTTGGCTTCAGCGTAGCCCTCTGGAATCTTCCCAGCGTATGAGGCGTACGGCTTTCCCACAGAAGAAAGCATGCAACATGATGGACACATCTGAGTGGGCGAATCTGGCGGAGTGAAGCTGTTGATACACAACAGCTTCTGCATCTCTGGAGGCGGGTGCGATGCAGCACCTAGGGGGCTGACGATGTGTTGCTGTTGGTGTTGATTGAGGCTAAGACCGGCTCGGCTATCATGAGGTTCTCCCCGTAACCTACCGAGCAATTCCTGTGGGCTGGATGTGCCGCTGTCTTGTTGGCAGCGTGCCGTAGCATAGCATAAAAAGTCAAACGCTGCACTACTGATCATTGACACTTCCCTAGCGAAGTAGTGATCATAGGGCTTTGTCTGTGGGCTTGTTGACTTTCGATGTCCAAACATATTCGAGCACCTTTTGGTGTTGCGAATAACTGTTGATGTCCACTTCGGACTCTTGTGGTGTCCCAGACGCCCAGAGCTGATGCCTGCATCGATGCACACTGTGATTTGTTAGGCGGGGTGATGCATGGATCAAGACTGGGTCTTTCTGGCCTCTCCTCTGGATTGGCTTGGTTCCACAGCCTGCCCTGTCTTGCGATTCCCTTAGCCTGGGGCCTTGGCCACCCGCTCCACCCGCTCCACCCGCTGCCCCTGACCTCTCCCTGCGACCTGCACTCCCTTGTGCTTCCTTCGTCTGTTCATTCGCCAAAGCTGTGTGTTCCCTTGCCTATTGACCCCTGCAGAGATATCAAATATTGGACGAATCCGTGGCGATCATTAACGATTATTTTGAGCATCACAACTCTGACTTCAAGCCAGGGCGCTTCAACTGCTGAGCTCAGCTCAATTGCTGGGTTACTGGATGTGAAGGTGGAGCTTCATCGAATCCGATCCATACACGATGTCGTCTGCTTGGTGCTCTCCGGTTTGTCTTTTATGCTGGTGGACCATTAGATAGAAGAGTGTTCTTTTTTTGCCCTTGCTCCCGTTCATGCGCCTCGTAGACCTCTGAGACCATTACTCGGCAGTAGCTAATTTACATGCAAAGTATAGCAAGAATTATCCTGCAGAATGCACTGCATACCACTGTACACTGCAGTGTACAGTACAGCATTCTCGTCCACACTGCCTCCCTGATAATCATCCAAACCTATCCAATCCAATGATCTCTAGTCCATATCAAGTCTATTCGTGAAAGTTTCCCCTGGCATGCTCTCTGTCTCCAGATCCACTAGTCATCAGCCCTTGAATCAGTACCTGGTAAAACTAAACGGCTTGACAGGGCCAGCATGCCATGTCATGCAAGGAAGGGGTTCTGGGATTTTGTCGGATTGACCTCACTCACCTCATCACCTTGACTTCTCGAGAACAGACCTTCTCCAGTCTTGATCTCCATCCAGGAGCAAACGCAAGCACCTCATGCATGAAGATGCAATTATTGACCTCCTCCTTCATTCATCTAACCTACTCCGAGAAAAGCAGCCATGGCACCGCTTCAGCCCATCAGTAGCCGCAGACTCAGCAGCACCAGCAGACTTGAGATTCCTACAATGGCCGACCACGCTTCATCGTCATCCTCAACTCTTGCGCCTACCTATACTTCCCCAGCGACATCCAGCTTCAACTCCGACTTGAATCTGAATTCAGAACTCGAATTCGATCTCGATATAGCCGAAAGTCCACTTTCTCCTCGAACTCTCTACGCCCAATCTTTCGATCGCCCTGGATCCTCACAAAGCCTACCCAGCACACGACGGTTCAGGAAGAATATGAAGGAGATGACTGGATTTGGTACAACCGAAGAGGAATTCGAGGCTTTGCCGATTGCTGTACGGAGAAAGGTACGTGTCTTCAAGCCACTTTCGATCTCTGCTTTTGGTCATTTTCGAACGCATGCATGATGCCATTCTGCGATCAGTGTCCTCGAGTGAGATGAGGATATGCTGTTGGCTGTCATGGCCATACACTATACCCAGCTTTCAGATTGGATGCATTCAGGGCGAGCAGTATCGAAGGATCAAATCTAGACGAAGACGCCATTCCGGGAAGGTTTCCCAGGACCCGTCCAGCCGTTTGGGTTGTGCGTAGTGCACATCTAGTCTCCTTTCCAAGATCGGGCATCGATGCTGGAATATGGTCTGCAAATGCAGCAGCTGGAAAGTCGTGTGCCTATTCCGCACTATGCTTTCCCACTCCTACCAATACCAGTATTTTCCTTATGATTGCGTCCCCAAAGTTCATTTTATTATTCTGTCCGTCTGGCCCTCTGTTCTCAACCCGACATGCCGTTTCGCCCGCTTGTCTCCAACCCAACGACGCTGTCGATTGTTTGTCCCAGCCGAAAAGATGCCTAGTTGGCGAGTGGCATAGAGGGATCAACGTCTATCGAGGCGCCGTTCGCGCTTTCAAAATACTATCCCAGATGGGTCCAAGGGGCGGTGTGTTGAAGCACCGTCTGGGGCTCATCCCGCATACTTTGAAGGGGCGCTATGGGCCTCATGCAGCTTCACTATCCAGTCACATCCGCATAGAGAGTACCTGCAGGACTAGTTCAGTCCCTCCTTCCCACCCACCCCCAACTTGAATAATGGCGTCGAAGTAGCGAGTAGTCGCCGAATACTAGAAACATACGATGCTTCTAGTTTTCCCTCCAATTTCAGTGCCTGCTCCAGCTTCAACCTCCCCAAGGAGATGTGCGATCGTGCTCTTGTTGATCAGCGTGGGACCCGGGATTGGCACCGACTGACCTCTTCTCCTATAGTATTTTTCCACCTTAGAGCGATTGCGATTTGCCCAGAACTCACGGACGAATGCACTTCATGATCTGCCAATCCAGAGTCACCGAAAGAGCTCTATAGCAGACCGCCGGGGTGTAAACGTGGCCCTCATCGAACCCCGACGGAGCTCCTCTCGACGACAGCGGAAGATTGCGAGACAACAATCTGTTTCCAGCACGGAGGCGTCGTGGTTTTTGACGCTACCCGACAAGATAAAGAATAAGCAATTCTCAAGGGAAGAGCAGGTGTTACTGGCTGGACGTCTGCGCGAGAGTGTAATCCTCGACGCTGCCGACGAAGCAATCTACAAAGCAAGTCGACGTGCCAGTCGCAAACTCCCGGTAACACCGTTGTTCGACGACTCTCGGCCTGGTACTCCCCGAAGTAGCACGGATAGCTCTCGTCCAAACATACAGCAGGAGAATACCTCGAATATGGCCGCTCATATGTACGAGAGCTTTCGGTGGATGGACGAGGAGCAGGACTTGGATCTGAAGCTGGTGTTAGACGATTATCATGCCAATCTGGACGGCGTCGTTATTCCTACTCCTGCTAGTGCCAGACGACCTTCGTTCCGACGACAAATGTCTGTCTCGAAAATGCCATTTGGACGAAATTCTCTGTCTTCTCAACCACGGTCACCACTTTCGCCGAAATCCGAGCCTCCTCTCAACCACGGCAGAACCAGATCTCGAACAATGTCGCTGATACAGCCGAAGCATGTAGCGAAACTGTCAGTTGCCACGATAGACCCGAATGCGGCACATTATCAAGATCCAGAAGCACGACTGAAACTACGAGTATACCTAGCATCTCCACAAAAGTTTGACGAGGCGATTGAGTTCGGATTTCCTTCCATGGATGGAATGACAGACATCACGGACAAGGAGAATAAGCCTCCAACACGAATGTCACGAGATGTCAACGGAACGAAGAAGTCCTTTGGTATAGACAGAGGCCAATCATTCTTGAACGACGATATGGCCTCCCTCTTCGATGACGATGTCTCTATGGCCGATCCTGAGTCCCCTTTGACGCCTCGGGGAGATCTTGGTTTCCGTTCTCAAAACCAATCAATTGCAAATTCTGGACCGAATGGCAGTAAGACCTCGTCAGACTTTTCGCACCTGGGAATCAACAAGCCAACGCTGGTCAAGCAACCTGAAACTTACACTCATGCAATGGCCGGAAGCAGAGAGATGACATTGAGGATGACTCTCACGCGACCTGATCTCCGGGCCGACGAGACAACGATCTATGGGTGGCAAAGATGCAAGAGCCCTCTGTCAGAAGAGCCATCGACTTCAATGGATGAAAAATCCGAAATGAGAGGGCCGTTAGGAGGAGCTGATGGGTGGGGTCCGGATAAGGAGAGTGGAGTAGTGAAGAGATTTTGGAACAAGGTCAAGAGCTCTCAGCGAAAGAGCACGTAGGGAAATGGAGTGGTGGATAATGATCGAGATAGATTTGTTTATTTGTATAGTACTTTAGCGGGGTCTGGCTTTTCTTTGTTTGCATTGGATTGTTGGCGTGGCCCATGGCATAGCTCGCGGTTGCATCAGATTGATATGATACCACATGCTTGACTTACGGGATGTAGCTTAGATTACAAGCCCCAGAAATAGAATTGCTAATGCTATTGGCATACACTTATAATTGTTTACCTGCTATGTCCCTTAACGAATATCTGGTTTTCGAATTCTCTACTAAATTCCATGCATCGACTGCGGCTCCAAGATCGTAATTGTCGCGCCTAAAATCGGCAAAGAATGAGTATGAATCGGACTCAGCCGAGAATCCGTAGATGTTTCAAGTGGCAAAAGTCAAGCAGCCGCTCCGTGATCAAGAGCGTTCGAGGGTTTGCCACTGTCGCATCTGGTTTCTGGAGAAGTATGAGAATCAAGCTTTGAGAGTGGATCTTGGTCACATGGAGCTGTGGCGTTGCATGTTTAGAGGTTATTGGGTTATAAACAACCACCACGAAGAATTGATTTACATTATTGATTTATCAAGGTGTTGATAGAAGTTATCCAGAGACAGTATTCTGAGAATTTGTTTGTTTGTTGATTGAATCAACAAGTGTCCGCCTGAAATAGAAGAGCTCGGGGTTTCGTCATCGCCTACGCGACCTGGCCAAAGTGTGCTGGAGTTTCATCAGCTCTTTGCCAAGCTTCTGTGAGCTACAGAATACAAAGTACACCACCTGGAAAGACCACGAATCCTGAATCCTGAATCCATTGTTGGTTCTTTCCAAACCTCAAACATATCATCATCAAGGCCGACTTGATGAGCAAATACACATGTTGATGCGCCTCCAATCCATCAACTCGCGATCATGAGGCTACACACTGCCGCAGGCTGGCGGAGCCTCCTATTCTCAACACTGCTTTGCACCGGTGCCTGGGCGAAGAAGGAGAAGCCATCCGTCAAGAGCAAGAAGTTCGACTTCATTCCCCATAATGTGAACTATTTCGAAGACTCGGACGTTCTGCTGTTCGAGGACAACTTAAACAATGATGTCTACCGGTCGACAGATGCAGGCGCGACTTGGGACAAGATAGATGAAGGGAAGGGCAAGATGCTGGAGATCTCAATGCACCCCTTCGATAAGAAACGAGCGTATATCATTACGGTAGAGAAGACACACTACAAAACCAGCGATCAGGGCAAGACGTGGGAGAAGTTTGAGGCGGATGCGCAAGCTACGATCTTTAACACGGCTCTGACCTACCACGCTGGAGATCCAGATAGGATTATCTTCAATGCCATGGATTGCACTGGGATCTTCTGCTCGGAATTGGTAAGAGACTTCAATGCTATCTGCGAACGTTACTAACAGATCCCAGACAATGTACACCTTAGACAACTTTGCTAAACCGCCTAAAACTCTACGAATCGATACCTCTGGCTGCCACTGGGCCAAATCCACCGAACTCTTCAAAACTGGGCAAAAAGACTTGGACAATGATAGGATACTATGTGTGGTGAAAGGGCGATTTTCTCCATGGAGGAAGGACTATCGACTGCTGATTTCGGACAACTTCTTCGAATCGAATGGAGGCACAGTCCAGGAATTTGAGCCCGAATTAGAACCTGGCAGAACAGTACAGGGCATTGTGAATATGGCTATCTCTCATCCATATTTAGTGGTTGCGGCAGTCGCAGACAAGACAGACGAGATGGCTCTGTATATTTCTGACGATACAGTCAAATGGCACAGAGCTATCTTTCCACACGACCATAAGATTACTGAAGAGGCATATACTCTGCTAGAAGGGACGAACTATAGTATCCAGATCGACGTTATGACAGGGCGGGAGACGAACCCGACAGGTGTCTTCTTCAGCAGCAACTCCAATGGAACCTTCTACGCCCGAAACCTCGAACATACGAACAGAGGCGCCGATGGCTATGTGGACTTTGAAAAGGTCTATGGTGTGCAAGGAATAATACTCTACAACGTCGTGGACAACTGGGAAGATGTGGATAGTGGCAAGACCAATGGAAAGAAGATCAAGTCCAAAATCAGTTTTGACGACGGCAGAACATGGGAGTCTTTGACCGTGGATAAAGAAGACCTCCACCTCCATTCTGTTACAGAGCTCTCGAACTCTGGGCGGGTATTCTCAAGCCCCGCCCCTGGTCTGTTGATGGGCATTGGCAATACTGGATCCAACCTCAAGGAATATGGGGAAGGGAATCTATACGTTTCAGATGATGCCGGATTGACATGGCGCAAAGCTTTGGACGGTCCTCACAAGTATGAGTTTGGAGACCAAGGCTCCATTCTTGTAGCGATGAAGGAGGGCTTCCACGATGAGGTTAGATTTTCTTTGGATCATGGAAAAACATGGGACAAAGCAGATCTTCCCGAGAAAGTCCGTCCTGTTCAGCTCACTACGCTGCAAGACTCAACGAGTCTTAAGTTCTTGCTTGAAGCAATAGATGAAGAAAGGACAGGCGCAGCGGCATTTCTCATGGTGCTAGACTTCGACGATATGCAAGAATCTCAGTGCAAGGAGGACGACATGGAGAAGTGGTACGCCAGAGTCGACTCGGATGGCAAGCCAACCTGTCTCATGGGCCATAAGCAATGGTACAGCAGACGGAAGGCCGATGCTGACTGCTTCGTCAAGAAGGAGTTCGAGGATCCCGAGGTCCATTCTGAGCAGTGTGAATGCACCGATGCGGACTTCGAGTGTGACTACAATTTTGTTCGCAGTGCCGATCGAAAAGAGTGCGAAAAGGCTGGCGATTTGATTCTGCCAGAAGGCGCATGCAAGGCTGTTGGGCCCGAGGATACCTTCAAGGGCTCTTCCGGTTGGCGACTAATTCCTGGCAATGATTGCAAGCGTACAGATGGAAAGCAAAGGGACGACCCAGTGGACAGAAAGTGTGTTGACGCCGTGGGTGCGCCAGCGTCTGGCAAGCCAGACGGAGCTCAGAAGAGTTTCGATGGTAAATTCTTCCACAGCAAGATCTACCTCGAACGAACGGGTATCAGTCAAGGAACGGACGAGACTGTTCTCATGCAAACGGATGCCGGCATTTTCATCTCGCAAGATCACGGCAAGAAATGGGAACCGATGTTCAAAGATGAGAAAATCCTGGCCATTATTCCCCACACGTACTTTAACGACATGGTTTTCTTCATAACAGACTCTGAGAAGGTCTACTATTCGACAGACCGTGGCAAGAATATACGAAGCTTCCAGGCTCCAGATAAGCCGAACACTAAACGTATTCCGGTCATGAGCTTCCACCCTAAGAACAAGGACTGGATTATCTGGGTTGGCAGGAGAGGAGATTGTCCCGATGGCCCAGAATGCCACGCAGTAGCTTCGATCACCACAGACCGCGGTGATGATAAGTGGAAGACATTGCAGCGATATGTCAGGAAGTGCGAGTTTATTGCAGAGCCCGAAAACGGCTATCGTGTTCCTGGACCCAAACCCGAGATCGACAAGAAGAGCAGAGACAAACTCATCTATTGTGAGGTCAAATCGAAGGAGAGCGCGGAGGACACGGACAACCCATACAAACTTGTTTCCAGCGACGACTTCTTCAATGAGCCACCCGTGACTCATTTCACGAATGTTGTTGACTTTGCCACGATGTCTGAGTTCATTGTCGTCGCAACTAAGGACGATAAAGCGGAATCGTTGAAGGTCGACACCAGTGTCAATGGGTTGACTTTTGCTGATGCTCGATTCCCATACGGCTTTTCTGTTCCTCATCAAACAGGATATACCGTTCTGGACAGCTCTACCCATTCCGTCTTTCTGCATGTTACGGTCAACAATGAAAAGGGCTATGAGTATGGATCAATCATCAAGAGCAACTCCAACGGGACTTCTTATGTCCTCAGTCTGAATGCTGTAGACCGTGACGGCCCGGGTTACGTGGATTTCGAGAAGATGTTCGGCATCGAGGGCGTCGCGATGGTGAACGTGGTTTCTAACTACCAGTCTAAGAACTTCAAGAAGGAAGGAAAGAAGCTCAAGACCATGATCACTCACAACGATGGTGCAGAATGGGCATATCTCAAACCACCTCCAAAAGATGCCGACGGCAAGACATTCTCTTGCAGCAACAGCAATCTGGAGAAGTGTTCGCTGAACATTCACGGGTACACTGAACGTGCCGACAAGTCCCATACCTACTCATCCGCCTCTGCCATCGGGCTGATGCTCGGCACAGGAAATGTTGGTGAGACTCTCAGTTCGATGAAAGACGCAGACACTTTCATGACGTCTGATGGAGGTGTCAACTGGAAGTCCGTTAAGAAGGGTTCGTACATGTGGGAATTCGGCGACCAAGGATCAATTGTCGTCATCGTGAGGGAGAAGGTGGCTACAAACGTGGTTTATTATTCTTTAGACGAGGGTGAGAACTGGGTCGAGTATAAATTCGCTGAAAAGGAAATTCAAGTTGACGACCTCACCACTGTCCCGAGCGACAACTCACGTAACTTCCTACTCTGGGGCTACAACGGCGACGAACTGGTTGCTGTCAACCTCGACTTCTCGGGTCTGACGGATGTACAGTGCAAGCTGAACGAAAACGACGTTGAGGCTGACGACTACTACCTGTGGACACCGAAGCATCCTTCCCAGGAAGATGATTGTTTATTCGGTCATGTCTCATCATATCACCGAAAGAGGACAGAGAAGAAGTGTTTCAATGGCCAGATGATTCCCCATCTTCACAGCATCGAAAGGAATTGTTCTTGCACAAGGAGAGACTTCGAATGGTATATATGCTATTCACGTCATGATTTCTGGGCTAACCGTATTCT
The DNA here is from genome assembly GCA_017365405.1 of Cadophora malorum. Taxonomy (NCBI): domain Eukaryota; kingdom Fungi; phylum Ascomycota; class Leotiomycetes; order Helotiales; family Ploettnerulaceae; genus Cadophora; species Cadophora malorum. The sequence goes on along the minus strand of JAFJYH010000010.1, from coordinate 280,741 downwards.
AGTGACTTTAACTTCCAACGACAAACCGATGGCTCTTGTGCTCTGGTACCTGGATTCACACCTTATGACCATTCTCTTATCTGTAAGGAAGACGAGAGTATCATTGAATACGACGACCCAACTGGTTACCGTCGTATCCCGCTCTCGACCTGTGTAGGAGGAAAGGAGTTTGACAAGAGTGTTCCTCATCCTTGCCCCGGCAAGGGAGAACAATTCAAGCAGAAGCATGGCGTTTCCGGCATTGGCATCTTTTTCATTGTCATCGTATGCATTGGAGTCGCAGCAGGTGTTGGCTGGTGGGTATGGACCAACATGGGCAACTTCGGGCAGATCAGACTAGGCGAGCAATGTAAGGCCCCTCTATCTTTGCCGTGAGCATGTCAAGTTCTAACAATCTAGCCGCAGCATCGGATCTCGAGCCTCCCTACGTCAAATACCCGAAGTTGGTCCTTGTGGCCATCGTCATGGTCGCGACAGGAGCCGCAGCACTTGCAACCAGTCTTTGGCGTGACGCCAGAACGACATTCGGTGGAAGTAGACCTGCACGCTTCACTACCCGTGATAGTTTTGCAAGAGGAAGAGGTGATTATGCTGTCGTTGATGATGATGAGGGAGAGCTTCTAGGCGACGAGAGTGATGAAGAGGTTTGATCTCTGGACTGGCCCGGTGAAAGATATGAACATAAGGGCCGTGAGGATGTTTTGATGATGGATACGATAGACGGAGAGCAAGCCCCGGTTTTGTGATTATAGATTAGCGTATGATTATTAACCCCCTTTGTATACCAGAAAATGCATACTTCGATTGGTTCTCGAAACTTGCTTATTTCTCAACATCTTTTCTGCAAAAGATGTCGCATATCGTTATTTCTAAATAGTTCATTATGGCTTCCATTTAAACTCAGGATGACGCCAGTCAAGATCCTGAACGTCCTTTTGACTGAGACCATGCAAAACCGCTTCAGCATCCACCTTCTCGCGCTGTTTATTATCAAGCCTCATCCAGATCATCAGCACCAGAGCAGTAATGAGAATAGTCGTCGACGTAGCCAAATTGAGACCGTTCCCAATCGGATAATTCGGCGCATCAAAAGGTAAGAACGACCAAGTAGCAATTAGACCTCCAATATTCCCCATCATCACATTAACACCAATTGCTGACGATCTCGCCGTATCAGACACCACATTCGCCGAAACCTGGGCGTTGCATAACGCTCCGTTCGCGAATGCGCCGCTGGCTATCAGAAATGTTGCCGCGTATCGTACTTGAGGATTCGTCGTAGCGAGGAACATGATGTATCCAACTATCACGAGCGGTGCGCTGAGCATGATGAAGATATTCCGGTTATCATACCGCCAGCTCAGAAGTGGTATGCCAATTGTGAATACCGTGCCCACGACGTAAGGCGGTACGGTGTGCAACTGTTGCGAAACGAGCGAGTCCAGAGGATAAATCGTCTTGATGATCGTTGGGGCGAAGAAACCTAACCCTTGCACGGTGATGTTCGTCAACAAGAAGATGAAGCCCGTGGTGATGGTTGTAGGGTTGAGGATTCCGCGTGAGGTCTTCTTCATGTCGATTTTGTCCAAGACCTCTGTTGTGCCGACTCGTTCGCTCAACACTCGTTTGGCGGCGAGTGCTTTCTCGGCAGGGGAGAGCCAGCGTGCTGTTTCGGGGCGGTCGGTCATGGTTAGGAAGCCGATGAGGGCGAGACCGATGGTTATGATGCCTGTCCTTTGTCAGTGGGTTCTTTACTTTTGAGGTAGTTTGGTGGAGAGCGAACCTTCAATCACAAACAGCATTCTCCATGATTTGATACTACCTACGCTATCGAGCTTGAAGATCCCTGACGCAAGAAGCCCGCCAAAAGCACCTCCGACTGGTCCCATTGCTATGTAGAATGAAAGCCGGAACGCAAGTTCGCTTCTTCTGTACCATCGAGACATGTAGCTGAAAGACCACAAGTCAGCAACCATTCCCGATGTATTGGTTTATTAACTGTCAACTTACTACGTCACCCCTGGCATCATTCCAGCCTCGAAGACTCCCAGAAGAAAGCGTACGCCACATGCTTGGGCAGTTGTGTTCACAAATGCTGTGCACAGGGAGATGATCCCGAACGCCAGACTCAGACCAGGGATGAACCATCCAGGCCCAATCAGCTTGCAGAGTATGTTGGATGGGATTTCGAAGATGATATAAGAGATATAGAACGCTGTGAGAATGATGTTGTAATCATAGCCTTTGAGGTTGAGGTCTTCTCCCAGACCAGCGATTCTTGCATTTCCTGCGGTATGAATTGTCAGCACTGATACTCTAGATTCCAGACTGATCACGGGCTTGGGAACTGGGGGCTCCCTTACCAATGTTTGCTCTGTCAATAAAGCAGAAAAGGTAGAGCAGCGTCACAGGTGGGATGATGTACAGATCGATCTTGAGGCGTAATTTGGCTTCGGCTGCTGCTTCAGCTTTTGCGTCTCTATCTCAATATTAGGCTCATCTACATATCTTTTTGTTGAATATACTTACGTTGTTTCCGACAACGCAGTTGGGCCTCGTGATTCAACACCTCCTTGGCCGATAGATGGAGCCAAAGAAGATGAGTCAATTGGAGATTGCTTGAAGTCCTTCTCCTCGCTCGAGTTCAACATTGTGATGAGTGCGTCTTGAAGAGTAGCCAGAAATGAAAGCTTGAGAGATTCCTTGGTCTGAACAGGCCCCAAGGATCGGGCTCATTGTCAGAGCATCGTCTATATATGCTTTAAGCATAATTCAAACTGAATTTGCCAAGTTGATTGGAATTTAGAACCAACCAATCTGCTCCGCCCACAGATGCCGCCACGCGGAGTTACAAGCATTCGAAGACCAAGTCCGGACAATCAAAGCAACCCAAGGAACAATCAATTCCCAGCGATAAGGAACAGCAACGTCCCCTACCAGAAGTACAGTAGCCGCCGTACGGCACGTACTCATAGTTGCGGTAAAGGGACCTTGCTCTCTACAATTCCAAATAGATGCTGTGCCTTGTCTATCTCCTGTGGAGCTTTGGGGAAGATCCCAAGAATCAAGAATGGGGGACATGGAGATAACGAGAGTGGCCCTGTCACTTGTCGATCAGCCTAGACCTTTCAAGAGCTGCTTGGCATCAAGTCTAAGATAGGTTAGGAATCAAAATTTCCGTGAGCATCAATTGATGCATGAAGAATATGTGTTGAATTGCTCTGTGTTTGAAGTGAAGAGTTTCATCATTAGGTGCCAAGTTATCTGATGCGTAGCCAATAAGAGAGCCAGAACACTCGCTTCTGAGCCCCTATTATTGATGTTTCTTTCTCGAATGTCAACATTGCATGTCGCTGATCATGGAGAACCCCAGCCCTGGGTGTTTGAAACCATTCAAAAATTCAGAGCATATATGAAAGCTAGACTTCAAATAAACTCTTACTGCATATTTATCTACCTCAAACTTTGCACAACCTCCACCACAATCTCGGCCAGTCGCGTTCCCTCTTTCCACAGATCATTGTGATCACCTGCAGCTTCTAGCTCCTTTATTTCTAACACATCATTTCCAGATTTCCCTGGGCCCCCTTTCAAGAATGACTCCCTCATAGCTTCCAGCTGCCAATAAGGCACCAAAGTATCCTCCTTACTCTGCACCAAAAAGACCTGTCTGGGTTCCTTCCGATCCAGCACCCATTCTGCCTGGCTCCAATCCTTGACATAGACAGGACTAATATCCATCCAGACCGACTCGTCATCACCAAATGCCCTCTTGGTGAAATCCTCATAGAGTGCCTGCAGATGCAGATGCTTTTCTCCTGGTGAGCGGATAAGAGTCGGCATATCATACAAGCCGTTCAAGCCCACGATTGCAACTGGTTTCTGTACCACCTTTCCCAGCCCAGAATTTGAAGAGTCAGCTGCCTTCCATTTCTCGAAATCTCCCATGGCAACCTGCAAAGCCAGCGTAGCACCACAGCTGTGACCCAACAACACGTAATTTTCTCCAAACCCCGCCTTCGCCTGCAGGAACTCAAGAGCAGTCAGTACATCGAGGATGTGATCAGGATGCTTAGCGCGGCGACTGTCATCATTCTCGGCGTCCGCAGGAGTCTTCGGTGTGAGTGAGTAGTTGATAGATGCAATTCCTGCAATGGTGGAGTTGTTGCTGGACGGAGATGAGGTGGTGAAGATGGAGGAATGGTTGGTTACGAGCGAGGTGACCGTCGATGTAAATGAGCTCGCTGTGACAAGAGGATCCCGCCATGCGCCGCCATGAATGTAAATAATCCAGATCCCTTGTTCAGAAGAGGGAATTATCGTTGGAGAAGGTATATCTTCTGGTTTGGACCCCACAGGAGCTGGTACCCAGAGTGAGAAATTTTGGAGGGCGTTGGGTTTGGACGTATAGGGCACCGAGGATTTGTGGTATAATGTGGTTGACTGAGGTGTGCAAGAGTAACTTTGAATTTCCCATGGGATGGACTCCCAGGTTCCTGTTGATGATGCGGCCATAGCCAGTGAGTCGATTGTGTTTGAGGTATGCATTGCCAATTATGAGAACTGGGGGAACCGTAGCAATCGCCTTTGTAACAACCTAAGAGTTCCGGTATCTGTTTATTAAATCAACTTTGTATTGATCTGTTGCGGATAATCAACCCTCAGCACCAGGAACAGATGCTGTTGGGAATGAACGTTCCGCCTTGGGTCCACAACCCACTGTGAAGGTCGGTCTTCCGTTCTATTAAACTGTCTATACCCAACTACAGACTGGAATTGCGTTAGCTGCTGATGCCCACTATTCACAATCAGATAAGTAATTATGGTAATCTGAAAGGAAATGAAGACTTGGCTGCTCTCATGGCATTTCCTTATCTGTACCCCGCAACCAGGTACAATACCGCCTAGTTCGGAGCATTTGGACCGACGAACTCCCCGAGACAATTCCGATGTATTGTTTTCGAAGTCATACCGCCTTATGGGTGATAAACAGGGTTGTACGAAGGGCAAGGACAAAATGAACTGTGTAGTACATGAGCATGAATCGAAAAGAAATGTCGTGCAGAAAAACAGAGATTTGAGCCTGCCCTCAAAGAAGACTATACTGATTTCCCTCATCGATGATTCTTACTATAATCGATAGATTTTTATAACGAGCCTTGAGGTAATCCTACACTTTGAAGTCAATAATGCTCCTCGGCTAAAACCTTTTATTACGCCGAGTGACATGTCAATTAAACAGTCCACGACATCAGTTACGGTAAGTGGCATCGAGATTGAGTGAGTGGGATTTGTACTGAGTATTTTTCTTTTTCATTGGATCGTATCTTCACTTGTTGCCCGTTGTGTTTCATTACAAAGATACAGGTAAATAGGTCTCCGCCAGTCACAACACCAGAAAATCCGTCCACGGTCTACCTCGACTTTCGTTCCTCGTAGTACTCCGAATAGGTAGCCTTGTACCCAAGTCCATACTTTCCCCAGATAGCGACTACTATCAGGAATGCTCTACTGACCGCTCGTCCCAACCATTCCGTCGGCAAAGGCAATGCAAGCGGAGTGTCCGCTTCATACAAAAACACCAACAACTGAAACAGGCTCGGCTCCGTTTTCGCCTTCTTACAGTCATCTAAATACCCGAAAAAGTTCCTGAAGAACCTCTGTTCCTCTTCATAAGTCTCCGGCGTGAGATGCACATCTACCACGAGATCGTCGTCCGCAGAATTATTTTCAAAGCGATGATATCGCCCAGCGGGGATCACACCAGTTCTGGTGCCTGCTGCGGAAAGAACGAAGGGCGTTGGATCAAGGCCAAGGTAGAAATTTCCGCTGCCAGAACGTACGTAGAAGTATTCTGTCTGATGGATATGGTAGTGGAAGGGAGGTTGGATAATTGTTACGCCGTTGCCGTTCGAATCGTTGGTGGGTGGGAGGCGATGGGTCATGATGGACTTTGAGCCAGGAGGATGGAACTCAACTGACGACAGCCCGCCTTCGTAGATGATTGGGTTGTTGCGAGCATTGTTGGTCCGAGGGGGCGATGTCGCCCGAAAGAATGAAAACATGATGAGGTGATTGACAGGTTTGAATGATGGCGAGGGCTTTTGAACTCAGTAGTGAGAGTATTCAGATGACACTTGATACACTTTCAATCGTACGTAGAGCTCGAAACGCTGCAAGGCCGGGAGCATTCTGCTGCTTTAGAGGCAAGTGAGAGCTTTAGACTTGATTGTACACTGCAACGTGATTAGGTTTGACCCAGAATCACAGAACGAATTCCAAATCTTGGGTTCTCATCGATGTTGCTCCAGGTGGGCCTGCCACCAGCCAAGGAGGCGAGACATTGCAGGGTTGACGGACCGCGCACCTCAAATCCCTTTCGAGTCACCAAGCAGACACCGAATCAATTGCGAGCGACTCAAGAGAGTCACTTCGCGTGAAAGGCCAATACAAATGGGGAAGGAACCGTGTTGTAGTACTAGAATCGATCTCATTGGTCGAGATGACCCGTCGGCCTCGGCCTTCGCATTACTTCTGACATTTCCCCCATCCTAGACTTTGGATCTACAAGATTGCCAGGCACGGCTCTATCTCAACGTCGAAACATCACAAGGGTGTCCCAACCGTCCGGTCGTCATCTTTTGTCATATTAAAAGCTTGGGATTGGTCTGGTTCCTGTTCAGGATCACACAGTATGCGGCCATCATCAGTGAATTGCGACGACTCTCTCTTCCGCAAAGCTGGGTTATTAAGACTTGATATTAGTTTCGTTCTAAAGTGTTGTGAGAGTCAATATCTAGCTCGCGCTCGCTACCTTTGAAAATCTCCGTGCATTGTACTATCATCTTTTCGAAATGTCAAGTCCGCAAAAAGCACCTATTGCCATCATTGGTGGGGGCCTGGGCGGCTTAACTTTATCTATCGGGTTCACTTACCATGGGATTCCTCATAAGATCTACGAATCGGCTGCCGCATTTGCAGAAATAGGTGCTGGAATTGCACTCGGACCAAACAGCATTACGGCTTTGGAACTGATCGATCCAAGAATCAAAGAAGTTTTGGACAGGTGTGTGAGTTACAACGAGGGTCTTGATGCTCAAGGACAGGGTCCTGGCAAGGAAGAGTGGCTGGATATCAAAGTTGGAACTGAGACAGAGTGAGTCAATAACTTCCAGGTCTTCTCCATCTCAGGGAAATCCGACTTCCATGCTTGTATTGTCAAGAACTGGTGTTAACGAATTTGTCTCAAGCTTCAACAGTCTAATCACTACCATTCGGCACAAAGGGCCTAAGCCTGGAAGAGCCTGTGTACACCGAGCTCGTTTCCTCGAGGGTCTGGTCGAATTAATACCGCCAGGCATCGCAGAGTTTGGCAAAAGTCTGGTGTCGATCTCAGAAGTCACATCAACGAAAGAGCTTTCCCTGGCGTTCGCTGATGGAACAACAGCTCTAGCAGGAGCCGTAATTGCTTGCGACGGGATTAAGTCGGTCATTCGTCAAGACTACGTCCTTTCTGGCCTCTCTGAACCAGGCGAGGACATCTCACGACCTGTTCCCACCGGTGACATCGCTTATCGTGGAATGTTTCCTCGTGCCCAATTCCTTGAAATTGTTGGCGACGCCATCGATGCCGGTAAAGGGACACTGTTCTGCGGCCCAGAGAGCTATGTGGTCATGTATCCTGTTGAGAAGGGAAGCATGATGAACATGGTCGCGATCAAAAATATCCCCGAAGCTGCCACGCAAGCCCACGAGAAGACATGGATTCAGGATGTCAATACAAAGACTATGATTTCGGATTTCGCAGGCTGGGGAGCACCAATCAGAGCCCTACTGGCGCACTTCAAAAGCTCACAGAGGTGGGCACTTCATGACCATCTCCCAGCACCGACATATATCAAGGAAAAAGTTGCACTTATGGGAGACGCTGCACATGCTACTACTCCTCATCAAGGTCAAGGTGCAGGAATGGCTTTCGAAGATTCGCTTATTTTGAGCAACATCCTTGGTCAAGTATTGAGCAAGGTTCCTGGGAGTAGAGGAATCCAGTTGTTGAGATTCGATCAGGAGATAAAAGCATGCTTCAAGGCATATGATGAGATCAGAAGGGTTAGAACGCAGAGGGTGACGTCCACGAGTAGAGAAATGGGCGAGATTGTTGGGTTTCAGAGGGTGGGCATCGGTAGAGACCTGGCGAAGATGAGAATCAACTTCGAGACGAGGATGGACTGGATTTGGGATGTAGACCTGCCTGGAGAGATTGCTAGGGGTGTTGATATCGCCAGACATTCGATAAATAGGAGCTCCTTGTAGACGCAGTACGCTTAGCTTGTGTTTGAAGTCCGGTTTTCTACCTATGTATGAACTCGCCATCTGCCAATGTGAATCTTCAATAAAAAGTCACTATGGAGAGAATGATTGTCTTGAAAGACTCAGGACGCGCGATTCACGAAAAGGGCATTTAGGTATTACCCGCGCATCTTTGTTGTTGCCAGCCCAAGTCAAGTCTCTCTTCACCATTAAGCGAGACGAGCTGCTGTCAATACCGTGAGAGAAACTATTTGCAGACTTTAAAATAGCTGGCATTAAGAGCAGAGAGGTCCTTTCGTTGACCTGGAAAGACTAAGTTCCCAGAATTTCAAGGAGGGAACAATTGGTCATTGCTTTGTGCATATAACTGCTTCTTGCTGGGATATTTACCCCGCCATCATGTGTTTCTTATCGCCAATTCGCCACACATCCCGCCTCGGAGAAGCACCACTCTCATGCCTGCGCCAAAAAAGCATTTAGCATGCCAGCAACCACAGAGCCTGTCAACCAATCCAGCGCCCATGATTGGATGATAGGTAGCTTCTCAGACAGCTGTTCCCTGCTCCGCGGGGGACAAACGTACAATGATGCAGATCTCCGTGCCGTGGAGGGAAGGAAGCTCTTATCGTGATTTTTTTGCTTCCAGCTGTATGAGGAGTTTTCTCTTTTATCTCCTCCTGATCTAGGTGTTCCTTCTCGCAAAGAACCCCTTCACTTTGTTTCTTGTGTTTTACTTTTCTCTGTCTTTCACTCGTTGCTTTGCTGAAACGATTCTACGTCAGAACTTGGCAATTGGAAGCTCGAAAGATGTCAGACACCGGCGCAACTACCAATTCTGTTATGGATTCGGAACATTTCAGCCCATATCGTGCGGATGGGAAGCTATACGGATTCGTCTGTGTTGTTACGGGTGCTCAGCAGCCTGTAGGACAGGCAATCATTAGAGAACTGGCAGGTATGTCCATACTTCAGTTTTGCGGGGGATAAGACTTGAATTTGGAGGGACTGAGCTTGGAGGGGCAGATTCTGCAAGTGCTACGAGACTTGTTCGTCAATCAAAACGAGTCTGGAGGTGGAGCTCTTGATTTTCTGTATGCCGTCTGGATACCGGGACATTGGGAATTGGGGGACGTCGGGTGTCTTACATGTTGAATTTTATTCATAACTTTGGAGAAGTCCAGTATTCACATGTTGGAGCCAACAAATATTGACATCGCATAGCTCACGGTGCAGCCTGCATCTATGGTACGTTCGTAGATCCGATAAATCCCACGTACTTACTCTCCAATTCTCTTTCCAGCCTGCGACAAAGGTACCAGCTCCGACTACACATCCCTGATTGAAGCCGTCGCGGCAGACAGCCCAAACACCAAGATAATAGGATACCCATTCAATGTTGCTAAGGAAGAAGAGACATTGGGCCTCATTGACGATGTGCTGAATTCCTGGGGACGACTCGATGTGTGGGTGTGCTCATCTGGACTTCTCGGCCCTCCCTCTCTTGAGGCTACAACACCTGCAGATCTGCAGAAATGCTTCGAGGCCAATTCGATGGCACCATTCTTCGCGCTCAAATATGGCCCTCCGGCAATGGCGAAGACAACACCAAAACAGGCATATCCTAATGCAGCACCGAAGGAGAGGGAGTATGGCAGTATAATAGTTGTCAGCAGTGTAGCAAGTACGTACGGTGGGTGCTGGGGACCTTGCTACACAATGAGTTCGCATGCCGCTCTGGGAGTCGTGAGGGCAGGAGTTGCTGTGCTGAAAGGTAGCTTCCGAACTAGACTGCACTGATAGCTGCTAAACTGCGGTAGGCTCTGGGGTGAGAATCAACTGCATCTCGCCAGGCCAGATAGACGTGGGTGTTGACTTGAAGAACGTATGTGGTGCTCGAAATGCCAATTTTCGAAGGAGATTTAACAAGAAGCAGTTCGACATGAGAGGCATGAACGCCCAATTTCCTCCATCATTCTTGCAGTCCAAGGAGGTAGAAAACCCCCATTCCACCACGCTTTTTCCGATATAGAAGACTGACGTTCGAAAGGCACAAAAGAAAGATATAGGGCTTGAACGAGCTGGCTTGCCAATCGAGGTTGGCCGTGTAGCCGGGTTTCTGGCTTCTGGCTTTAGTAGCTATGTGACAGGAGCCAACATAGTGGTTGATGGTGGAGCTAGTGTGATGAATCCTTTGACAGTACCAATATAGGAGATCTCTCGGTCTTGGAATGATACCAACGAATTTCGACAAGATTTGCTTGTCCAACTTGAATTGTTGCACTGACTGGACTGGTGACTCGACTCCCAACAAGAGAAAACCAAAAGGAAAGGCTGGAACTGCACCACAAAATGAGAGCTAGGAAGCAAAAAATTACTTATCTTTGTCACCTCAACTTTACATAATAAATGTAAAATCTTGTTGTCGACGATAAAACGTCGTTCCTTCCTAAAGTGGCATTGTCGGAAGTGGCCGAGGTTTCGTACCAAGCTCACATTCCAGCTCCATCTTCAACCCTCACCCCTCCTTTAACCTCTTTCTTATTCTCTCTCTCTTTCAAATCTGCCAATATGCCATCTCCAGCTCACGAGCTCTCCCTCTCCAGCAACGAGACTCACGTCTCCCAGACTTGCACAACCTACGGCTTATCCAGCACCCAGTTCCACACCCTCCACAAACGTTGCGCCGCATCCAAAGCCACGGCATATTGTCCCTACTCGCGATTCCGCGTTGGAGCTTCAATCCTGACACATGACGACCAATATATCGATGGTGCAAACGTCGAGAATGCCGCGTACCCTGTAGGGACTTGCGCGGAGCGCGTGGCGTTTGGGAAGGCTGTGACAGAGGGGCACAGGAAGTTCAAGGCTGTGGCTGTTGCGACTGATATTTCTCCTCCTGCGAGTCCATGTGGGATGTGTAGACAGTTGTGAGTTCTGCCATGTCTGTTGTGCTTTTCCAGAGAGGTGCAATGAAGGTTGAAGTCTGGCGTGGTGCTTTGGAGATGAGAGGATTTGGACGGGTGGATAATCCGGACAAGGGCTAATTGGACGTTCTGCAGTATCCGCGAGTTCTGCGAACTGGACACTCCAATACTCATGTTTGATAAGGATGGCGCATATGTGGTCATGAAACTTGAACAGGTACGTTATTTCCAGTTTCTAATTTGTTGCAAATACTTAATCATGCGCTACAGTTACTTCCAATGTCGTTCGGACCGGAAGCTCTTCCTCCTCCAGGCTCTGCAGGCGCACAAGGCTGAGACCACAACAAGCCCAAGAATTCATGTTAAAGACGGTAGATGGGGATGTTGAACCGGCGTTATCAGGATGCATGGGAGAGAGGTCATTGCCCTAGAAGGTAGACATCTGTGTGGGAGAGCTCCAAAGTTCAAACATAAGTCAATGATATGCTTTGGCTGGCACTCCCGTCTGCTTTACATGATGAAACTTTTGGCTGCCCTTACAGGATTATGATTGTCCGCACGAATGAGTATGTTTACCTTGCCACTTCTCTCGTTTCGAGCCTTCATGTCCTTCTGAACACAGTTTGATAGTTGCTTGTCAGACTCAGCATGGTGAGGTGGAAAGCATTCATGCAAGGGGAAACGCTCCTCGACCCAACAACTAAGTGGCGCCAATGTTAAACTGTGTATTTACACGCATCAGAAGCTATGCACGGCTCACGGGGAACTTTAGTCAAGCCCGAGGAAGGTACTGAGGAAGCCCGCTTTGCACTGACGACAAGTCTATTCTGCCACTGTGCTTGGTGATACATACAAACGCTCCTTATCTATCAAGTATATACAAGAAATAAATCTCTGCATCCTCACAACGTGCATCTACACCCCTCCGGCTCTACCTGTTAATGCCATGCATCCACACTTCCTGCTCAACCCTCGCCGAGAAAGTACTAACAGCCAAGATCGCCTGCATCTGCTCAATGCTAACATAAAGAGTGTTTCTAGCAACCCACCATCTGATGCCCTCAGTACAAGGCGGGCTTGTCAAGCTACCCTCATACGTCCAAAAGTCATTGAACATGTTTACCTCTCGGATAGCTTCCAAGACATCCAGATTCATTGGAATCGTCTCCTGAGAGTTGAAGCTAGGAATAGGGTTCGTGGTACCCTGGACGGTGCTGTTGGTGTTCTGGCCGAGCATCTGGGAGAAGAAGAGCGAGTCTGCGTTTCCGGGGTCGATACGGATGGCAATGACTCCACGTTCTTTGCCAGATGCGTCTGCGTGAACAAGATGCAGTTCTGCTTTCGAGCGGTCTCCTTGCACTGAGTGATCCGCTGGGGAGTGAATGTGTAGCCCTTTGAGATAAAGCGTGGTATTGTCGTAGGTCATTGCTGGTCCGCTCGTGATGCTGGAGTTTGTTGATGTTGTGAAGGCTGGACCATATCCCCAGTTGGACAGCGCGCCAGAAACGGCGGAGTAGGAAGCTGCGTCGAACATTGGACTGTGGCTCGTAGAGAGACCTTGAGTGATCATTAACTGAATTGGTGATTGCTGAGTCCCCGTTTGGCAAAGTGTGTAGTCTAGTATTTGTTAGTGACAGGATTTCGGGTGAACAGGATATACACACTCTCGTTGATCATGCCCCAATCGTAAGAAGCCAGATAACTCCAGTCTTGCTCTCCACCGGCCCTTTTATTGAGGCTTCTACCATGAGATACATGATCATGTTGCGGGCAAGCAATAATGCTTGGGATAGCAGCGATGATGACCAATAAGGAGAACATGATTAGATTGGTAATACTGATTGTAAGCTGGAGTGTCGTAGCTAACCAACTTTTGAATGACAGCGGCAGAACCAGATCTTATAGTCATGTCTTGAACCAGTTCCAAGACATCACGATAGTCGATCTCATCCCGATCTCGGGTGCAATCTTAATAGATTTTGACTTCCTGCTAGGGAGCCTCGTTTGTTTCTTCACACAGCCTTGCTGTTGATCTTGGCAACGCGTATACATTGAGGTGCAAATGAGTCTCGCCAAGATCAAATTGAAAGAAAACATAAGCATAAAAAGTTTACTTTGCTGACTTGTCGGAGTCGTGCCGTCACAGAAGAATGAGCTTTTGCTTTTCTGGATGTTCCCCCTTCTTGGCGGTTGTGCTATGCTCTGTCCTTGTCGCCTCGCCCCTGCAAATATCGATGCCGATCTTGGCCGTTGCTTGTCTGCCAAGGAGAAGTCATAATCGCATGAAGACGAATAGGTAAATGCCGCAGTAATAATGGCCTAGAACGGCAGCCCGGCAGTAGAAAGGAAGTAAATTCTACTCAATTGGTGGCATAACTTGAAAATCCAAGATTGCTATGCGGGGTAGAAAATGCCAATGGGGGCTGACAGCAGACTTCTGTCTTGTCGCTCCGGTGGACAAAGAATGATAAGATGAAATAAGAAGATGGCCTCGGAGCAGATATCGAGCTGCCTTCATAGGAAAGGCTCGTCGTTTTATCCAAACCCCGGGGTCTAGCTTCTGTTATTGCAAAGAACTACTGGTAAAAAAGATTTCATTCGAGTGTAGCAGTTTTGGAGAGACAAACGAGTCAGGTAAGTGAAGAAAGCTTGGGCAAATCCTTAACCTTCTTCCGAGGCGCAAAGAAGCGAGGCAGAAAGCCCAAGGAGAGGTCGCTGACCTCATCTGTGCCCAGCTATTTTGGGATGCTGGAGATAGATTTGAACAGCAAACTCAAAAATGATGAGGTTGCGGTTCGGAAACAGCTCTTTCCCTGCGTGCTTGTCTCGGCTTCGAATTCGATGGCCTTCACGAGCCTCGTGGATTCCACTGGGCTTCATCTGACGACGCCGCCTAAAGTTTTGGGACGAGAGAGCTGCAATTTTGAGGATGGAGCAATGGATTGAATATGCCAGATGTTGTCAACAACCTGGAAGATGAAAAGGGACGCTGAGTGAGAAGTACGCTTGGCAGAGCTGGGCTGGGCTGAACACGTCCGAAAAATTCGGAACCGTACTTGTGAGAACGCCACCTACAGGACTCAGCAACGTCAAGTCTCGCTTCCCCTGCTTCACCTCATGAACTCTCCCCACTACAGGTTCGTTTTGTACAGAAACACTTAAGATGAAATGGGATATCTCCGAGATACCATGAACCAAGAGATCCCCAACCGCTCTAAATTCTGGGATAAGAAGTCCAAGGCTCAGCGCAAGAAGAGTCGCCTCGTTAGTTTCTTCCAAACTTTGCACTGCCTCAGGGGCAGCAATTCCTGCCACGTCGTTGTTTCCATTCCTCCGATGTAGATGTTGTCTGACTGAACGTCTTTTAAGAATAGGCCATAACATTCGTCTATGTGGCCGCTTGTTGGTGGCCAGGCCAGTTCTTTGGCAACCGGCGCAACTGCCGGACGAGACGCGCGGGTATCGAGGCAGACTTGCGCAAAACTCTGACCCGTCGAATGCCTGGGCAGTACCATGGCATCTGCAAAGTGATTTTTGCCTACCTGTCAAAGTCTTGTTCGTGTCCGACTCCCTCGGTCCTGCCGGGGAAAGGGATATGAAAGGAGAATGCAGGTTCGAGAAGTCGTTTGCATCTTCTTGGCCATCTACATGGCTTTGAACCAAGCACTGGCAACTCTTCCATCCACTCGCCATTTTGAACTTCAGGATCGGCTGAACTCCTTATAGTTGGTACTGTTCTGTCTCATGGCATCGGATACCCCGCTCTTGTGTGGCACTGCCCTATGAAATGCGTCTGTATCTTGCCTTGAAATAGACTGCCTGTTCCCATTTCTTGCAAATGTGTCACGGCCTCTGAAATGGCCTTCTGTACTACTCCTTTCCCGCTTCCGTCACCTCTGGTGTCGTCTAAAGCTGTGATCATTGGTTGCAAGATGCGTGGGTGTAGCTGTACCACTCGAATGCTGCGAGGACCCGAGAGGGGAAGCAGCATGAGAGACATTAGTCACCAATTGAGAGGGGTATTGCGCAGGTCCTTCTTCAGAAAATTTCGTACATTTTGATCGGCCTTTCTTGCGAACGAAAACATGTCCACGGCACATGCCTCTTTCATGCTCATGGTAACATGTTAGTGCAGTACTGTTGGGACGGGAAAGTGCCTGCCAATATACCTCTTGCGAAACAAGACTGGCTATGTGTAGATGATCTGGTTCCTTTCTGCTGCATTTTCTTCTGTTTTGCGTTGGTTGAATCCTTCTGAGACGTCACCACACACATATTTGCGGCGCGGTGAGGTCTGTTTACTTCGAGCATACTATCTAATGCTGGGATATCTTCTTCGCCGACCAATTAGAAGTTCAATAAAGGTGAGTGCAATCACGGGATCTTACGTCAGACTGCCGGTTCGATGCCTTGTTTGCTCGCTTTGATCGAGTTCAGGTATATCTTCGTTGCCACGTGCCGTTGGTGTGATCTGGCTAGCTCGATTTCGCCCTATCGAAGATAAAACCTCCTCCTCGCTCCGCCAACGTCGCGTTCCTTCAACAATAACACATACACATTCGTTTCTCAATCTTGGTACGAGACAAATTCTTCGATCTTACTCGATCGCCTTACGTATCATACTCTTCCTTTTACATACACTCACTTCCAACTTGCACTTCGTCTTCAGACAAAATGCGTACCTCAACCCTCCTCACCTTGGGCGCTGCCTCTGGTTTGGCCATGGCTACGGTCATGACCAACACCTTCTACCAGACCACTACAGTCACCGTTGTTCATTGTGAGCCAACTCACACTGGTAAGTCAAATCCAGTCTCTCACTCCTCGTCGATCTGCTCTGGCAGTGGCGCTTCATTCCGTCAGCCCCGCAATCGATTGTTGACTTCACCTTTACGCGACCTTGGCTGACCCACTGGCAAACAGACTGCATTGGTGGCAGCGTTACTGTCCTTACAACCGTAAGCTCGACTGAGTGCCTCACTACGGTCAGCTCCACTCCAGCTCCAGTTGTTGAGACTCCTGCTTCGACCCCAGTTCCTACTGAGTCAACCCCCGCCCCAGTTCCAACCACCTCTGAGGTCTCCAGCTCAGCTGTTGAGGTTCCAAGCACCAGCGCTGAGGCTCCAAGCTCTACCTACGAGGTCCCAATCTCTACCGCTGAGGTCCCAAGTATGTCCTTTGCTCTCTCCTCACCTTTAATTCTTGAGCGTATTTGAAAGCATGTATACTAACCCTATGAAGGCTCCACCAGCTCTGTTGAGGGTGTCCCCAGCTCGACTATTACCGTTAGCATCGAAACTGGCTCCACCGAAGTTGTTTCCTCGACCATGGTAACCTACCCATCCGAGAGCTATGTCCCTGTTGAGACCGCAGCCTATAGCAACACCTCCGAGCCTGTTACTCCGACTAGCTCTCCAACAACCACCACAGCTGTCGTAGTCACTACCCCAGCTAGCAGCTCGAACTATAGCCCAACCATTCCTGCTCCATCTGCTACGCAGACTGGCATCAGCGGTGCTAGCAATGTGGTTGTCCCAGGCTTCACCTTGGGCCTCCTCGCTCTCGGTGCCTACCTCTTCGGATAAGCTTCTTCACCTTTGGGATCTCTGGCACATGGGCGGAAATCATAGGAGGCATATGCATTGGGAGGTTTTCGTGTAAGCTATATGGGGATACCTGATGGATGGTGCGTTTCTCTCTTCTGTCACTTTGTTGATCGGAATCTTAATGGAATGCGGAGGGATTCTCAGAGATATGATTTGCAGAAGCTTGTTGTTTGTTGACGGCATTTTCGAGTCGCACGATGGTCATTTTTCTATCTAGCTGGCTTTTGCTGGGCGTGGTGGTAGATGACTGCATCGTTGCACTGGCTCTTTCATGAATGCTTTTGATATGGAGAAGTAAATAAAAAAGTACAAAAACACTACAACCCATCGTATGCTCTTCTATCTTAATGAGTGTGATTGTAAGAACCAGATGGTTTGGCTCTCTTGGCCTTCTCCAACCAATCCTCAAGCTTTTCCCGATAAATAGAGCCCCAGAAGGGTAGATGATCAGTGTCTTGAGCATTCTCGCGGATTGTTGACCGCGTCGCAGAATGTACCGACATCGTGTATCTTGAATCTCAACTTACTGAGTAGCCAATACTTTCATGCGCCAATGAGTCAAAGTCTGTTACAAGCTCTTGAGGGAAAAGGCCGCACTGTCCATGGCGATCTTACGGGGAGGGAAGTCGAAGTTGTAAAGTTTCCTGGAGATCTTGGGTACGGTCCATAATCCAGTCTGGACAATTATTTTACCATCAAGTAAGAAGATCATGGAGGGAAAATTGCAGAAGCAGTGGAAACGATTTGAAAACGCCTCGAATCAGATTTCTATCCCAAGAAGTCCCAGTTACAAAAAAGCAAGGAACGCCCGCCAATTAGAATACCCAAGCTCGCATGCGTACAATTACAGATCCCAACGTCAAAAGTCCTCCGCCAGTTTAACTCAGTCGAACCCAAGCTGGAGGTTCTCAGATACTGGCCCCAGTCTCCAGCTCTATTGAGCTAGGCCTCTGGATCAATTTCAAGCATAATGAGTACCATGTTTACCGCAGTAAATCGCTCAAATTCCGACCGCCCTAAACCTTTGGCTCAGACCCTCCAGCGTCATATCAATGTGTCCAAACCGATTCATCATTTGCTGATTCCCCTGGGTTACCTTTGTATCCACACGTCCAATTCGATCCAACACAGCTTCTTGTTTCTGTCCAAGCTGCTCGAGGGTCCCCGAGATACCTCTCACAGTGTTGTCAAATTCCGTAGCATAGACAATGTCTGTGTCAGGGTAGGATGGGAATGTCCTTCCGCCAGCGTATGAAACAACCTGATTTCGCTGCAAGGCATTGTAAGTCGAAGGCGCTCTGATCAGCGGCTGGCTTGTATATCCCGAGCCACGGGGAGATTGCAAAGTGGCAATGCCGGCACCGAGTTGGATGAGAGCCTGCGGATTGTACAAGCCGTTCACAATTGCTCCCTGTCCGGATTCATGCGCACCTCGACTGCCACCTCCACCACCAAGATACCGGTCTCTCGACCTGTATCGACTTCGACTCCTACTACGCTCAGAACTGAAGTCCCGGCTGTAAGTCCTACTTCGAAGTCGTGAACGTCTTCCTCTTCCCTCAGTACGCCCATATCTCTCCTCTATATCCTTGATAGCTTCCGCCCTACCCTCCGCTCTTCCCTCTAACTTGCTCTGAGTCGCTGCCCTCTCAATTCTCGCCAGCTGCTGTCTCTCTTCCTCCGCCTTCTTCAAATCCTTGACCGTTGCATCAATCGGCGATAGAGCAGTCTGTATTTGCTGGGTGAGCTTTCGACTTTGGTTTTCATCTCTTAGGCGGTGCAGCTCTTCTTCGTCCTTCTTCCGCTTCTCATCCTCCTCTCTCTTGGCCGCCTCCTTCGCAGCCACCTCACTCGCACTCGGGGCCGGATTGAGCTCTTTCTTCAGATCTTCTACGAAGGTGATATTCGATTTGATCTTCTGACGTAAAGCTGCGAGTCGGCGTTCTTCTATCTCTTCGTCGAGCTTTTGTGAATGGTTTCAGCTTCTTGTTCGCATGCGAGAGGGAGGGGGTCTTGAAAGGGGTAGGAATGTGCTTACTGGTTGAGCTAGAGGCTGGGTGACCATGCTGTGTCCTAAGGGATATCCTATATGTTCATACATATGGGCATCGGGCGGAGAAACTGGTGTCCATCCTGGAGGTGGCATGTATCCAGGCATTGGTGGGTACATATACAGCCATGGTTGTAGGGGCTTGCCGTACATTGCAGTGACGCTGGTTGATGTTACTGGTACTTGAGGCTTGCAGCGCTGGGTCGCCTTGGAAGACTGAATGCTTTTGGTTGTTTTGGAAATGAAGTGAGGTGGAACGGGACTGTTTCGAGGTTGAGACGCCTGGTAGGGGCAATGGACTGTTTTTGTTGTGACCTTTTCGGGTTTCGGTGTTGGTTTTGGTCCCAGTCCCTTAGGAAGGCAGATGCACATCCTCTACCGAGAGGGAAAACTGGTCTGAGTCTGTAGCGATGGTCAATTGAGAGTAGGTATTGAAAGATGTAGAGGTTGATTGTGGTGCTGTACTGGAGGAGATACGTAGCCTTGCGGTTCTTTTCAATTGAACAGAGAAGAAAGAATACCTTCATTTCTGCCCGCGGAAACACTAGTAGCTGGGAATGGCTTCACGATACTTGCTAGACACGGGCCTCTGCATGAACCCTCACGTAGAGCTCCGAAAGCCAACAAGACGAAATGACCGAGACGGAAAAAGGTTGTGGAACAAGAATATGGGGTTGATTTTGGTATCTTACTTTCTCAATCTGCCCATCTTTGCTATACAGCAGATACGTGGCGTCTAGAATTGTCTGAGATGCACACTTCAGCAACAGATCGATGCTCTCTCGGGGTCTCAGGTAGCTTCTTCCATTCTTCATAGCTTGGCTGCTGTCTCCTTTGTTTTCTTCGCTATGTTTTGCCAAGTGAATTTCTGGCAAGCGAGAGGTCAGCCCTACCCTATGTTGAATCACATCTGAGCTGTACAAGATGGATGGTTGTTACTTAAAAGCTTCTAGGTCCTTCCACACTCAAACACGACATTCTCTACCACAGCAGGAACTGTCAATCCAAACCCCTCTTCCATAGCTTGTGAAATACCTTCTTGCGTACGGACCAGGCAACCTTTTCCTCCATACATCTTCGTAATTTCTCGTAGCGCACCTCCCAGCCTAGCCTGAAGCTTCTGAGACCACATTGATGGGGGTCACCAGTGATCTTTTGTTGCATCTTGAGCTAGTAATGAGACCATTTACTGCCACCATGATACATTCCTGTGTTGTTGGTAACGAAGATCGGGATATCCATCTCGTTTTCGGACACTTTTCAGCTTTCACATGGAGAAAAGCCAGACCCGTACTTACCTCCTAGACACACTCTTTCTTTGAGGAAGAGCTAGGTCCGCATGAAGCTTCCGGTAGAATGAGGTTGTAAACACGGTGGGATGCTATTGCTCACCCCAGGCCGATGCCTGAAGTTGCCTAGTCCCTAGCATCAAAACGGAGTCTGGGATGTTCTACGGCAAATACGCTTCGAGAGATATCCATCGTAACTGCTTATTTGGCAGCATAGATGATGCTACCATCTTCTGTTGGTGCGAAACTGTGAAGTGCTTCCCTGATTACGTTGAACGTTGTTACAAACTCTATCGGTATCGAGCCTTGTTTTGCTAATCTGGAGGCTTTGGATTTGATAGCTTTGGCCAGTTCGGAAGATGTATTGTACTCACAGTTTCTAAGGGCATGACACCATTGAGTAAAGACGACACCAGATTCAATGATTCAATTGCAGGATCAGCGCTGTTCTTACCCATTTCTCTTACACTACCTCGACTTGAGTGATCTTGACTTTTGCATTCCACTTCAGCTTTTCTCCGTGATACAGTGCAGCCCAGTTTGATGACAAGCACCAAGACGGCATCAGCATCTTTTAGAGCCAAATTCGTAAAGAACTTGCAGACAGCCATTGGAGTTGGAGGAATCGAAGTATGACGTTCAGTTCCAAGCTCATGTAGAGCTGGAGCTTTCAAAGCTCGCCCGTCGGCGGAGACATTGTTGTCAATGATTGTTGGGACACGAGGAAGTCAAGCCGAGGCCCTGACCTCACTGCCAATCATCCAGATAAGGAGCCGATAACAGGGGCAACAGCCATGCCACGATATGTATGCATTACTGGCAGCTATGTGAGCCAATCGTGAATACACTTTGCCTGAAATGAAATAATATGAGCTGTGAATAATATTTGCACACTCGGGACATCACAACAAACCACCTATCTTTGCGTCGGGCGCGTCCTAGATGGCATGGCCTCTCTCCTAGTCAACCGCGGCCAGTCAATAGGAATCCGATTCTCAGACAACGCATACTGAAACAAACAGCCCGATCGACATCACCACTGCGAATAGCACCTGGCAACCTCTCCGAAACCCAATACATACTCACAAGCAAGTTACACCAGCAAACACGATAGCACAGAACCCAAAATGTCCGAATCTGCCCCCAAAGCGACGTACTCCAACGACCCCGCGTTGTACCTCTACACGTCCCTCACATCCGGCTCCTCGCACATCGTCACCGCTACGTCGCGCATGGAAACGATCCTGAAGGCAAATCGCATCCCGTTCAAGGCTATCGATATCGCTACAGATGAGAAGGCACGCATGCTCTGGGGCCGGAGAGCTGGGAAGGATGAGTCGGGGCGGCAGAGGAAGATACCAGGACTCGTACAAATGGGTCTTGTTGTAGGAGTACGATACGGTTCTCTGGGACTTATATGCAATCGCTGACCAGGCTAGGATCTTGTAGAAGTCGAGGATTGGAATGAATATGGAGAATTGAAGCAACATGTCACTATCGTCCCTGTACCCGGAGCTCCAGTAGCTAAGGTCCTACCCAAAACCACAGCCGCACCGGCGAAGGCACCAGTTTCACAAGAGAACAAGAAGCCTGAATCCTCGACCCCAGCAACATCAAAAGGTCCCGAAGCTGCGAAATCGCCAACCACCGAAAGTGGCCCAGCCCTAGCTCTGAGAGAAATTGGCCAGCAAGCTGCCCAAAAGGCAAAGGAGGGCAAGAAGAAGGCCGTAGAGACTTTCAGTGGTGTTGGACAGGCAGAAGTACCAAAAGAGTCCAAGGAATCGAAGGAGCCAGAAGCCGCGAAGGAGGCAGAAAAGGCCAAACCAGCCTCTATCGCCGTACCAGAGAAGGTGGAGACAGCTACGAACACACACACTGTCGAGAGCTTAGAGTCTCTTCAATCGCCCACTTCCACAGCCTGGAAAGGAGCCGCTGACAAGAAGCACACACCTCAAAACTCAATCGATAGAGTCGAGTCAATACAGTCACCAACCTCTACAGCTTGGAAACCAACGGATGTCAATCCGCCAATCTTGACTCACAGAGGTTCTTCAGTCTCCGAGGCTTCGGCAGAGGAGATCAAGAAGATTGAGGAGGAGGAGAAGATTTCAGAGGAAGACGAAGAAGACGAAGAAGATGATTCTTCGTCTGAAGAGGACTGATGATTCAATGGATTTACTATTTTGGAGTTATAGCTGATGCAATACCATTTTGTCCACTTGCCATGGTACTACGGATTTCGGATCTCGACTTCGTTATCGGACCCTGTACGGAGCCAAGAGCTTCAAACAGCACCAAATGTTAAGAGCCTGTGACAGACAGCAGCGTGCAGATCAAGTTCGATAACTGAAGGCTCAACATCTTGATCTCCAAGAAATTGCTCGAAATTTACTGGTATCTGCTCATCTCAGTCTGATCTACAACTCTTCTTTACTACAAGTTCGTAAGGACTACAGTACGAAGTCACTTCCTTGCTCTATCTTTCATGCCAGCCAATGGTGCTTTTTCTTTGTACAACCTTAGATTATTTGCATTTTTGTCAAGTGGTTCGAAGTATCAGCCGCATCCGGACATTGCCCTCCTCCAAGTCCTGCATGAACAATGAATCCGAGGAAATTGTTCTTCTTTCCATGCCTATGTTCATCATTATACGATGCCTTCATTACCTGATTCCTCCTTGAATTGTTATCATTGTACCATACTTACGCTTAAACGTCCTCGGGAGATCTTATCAATGTGTCAAGTGACTCTCGCTCAGGCTCAGAATCAGAGCCCTTAGAACCTCCCCGTACATTAAGCACCAACAACTTAACCTACGGCGTAGAACTAGAATTCGTATTTGCATTTCACGAAGACTTAATAAAATTCCCCAGCGACGCAGAATACAAGATTGTCAAGGACCTTCCCTACAGCACAAGAGAGCTCCTAAGATTCAGCAGAGTCAGTCCAATTTTCTCGCCGCCTAACAAGATCTACAATAGCTGGGGCGTCGAGTCTGATGTTACGGATCCAGTTACACATGAGAAGCTCAATCCATGGAAGAAAGAGCCGTTGCAGATTGTAGCGAATAATTTGAGGCAGAATATCTCGGCTTTTGCGGACCCGAGCGCGTCGAGGGATCTGAATATCTTGGATACATTGGATACGGATAACAAGAAAAAGTTGAAATGGGATAATAAGAAGCAGTGGAAGATCACTAAGGATCATTCGATTTGCGGTGTTGGATCAGAGAATATCCAGAACTGGCTTCCGGACAAAAGAGTAGAGGCCGAGAAATGGGATTCGCTTGGAGTTGAGCTGTAGGTACTGGGTGGTCCACTTGGTTTTTCTTCTTCAGCTATCTTATGACATGAGACATATCCAATATGGCCCCAGAAGCTTTCTCTTCTGACGGTTGCTAACCTACTTATCCAGGGTATCACCAATCCTCAACTCCAACACCCCCAACGACAATATCCGCATCTCCGAAATCGTCAACGCCCTCACCCTCAAATCCGCCACCCAAACCGGCTCCTTCATAACCAACCAATGCGGTCTCCACGTCCACGTCCAAGGCCCCTCCGCCGCCCAATTCCAACGCGACCACAACATGTCCGAAGACGACGCCGAGTACCACAAAGCCAAAGTCTGACAATCCCTCGCCCTAATCCTCCTCGTCTACGAAGAAGAGATCGCTCGTCTGCACCCACCGTGTCGACGCCCGGGGCATCCAAATACAGAATACCAGTTCTCGAGCAACAGGCTGGGATTCATGAAAGAGGACTTGGCGAATATATTCCCGAATAGGATGGTTGGTCCGAATGTTGGGACTACGATTGGTGATTGTATTGGCGTTGATTGCTCGACTGCTGCTATTAGTAGGAAGCTAGTATCCCGCAGATTCAAGAGTCGCTGAGGAAGTATTCTGATATGGACATCGTGGCGTTGTTAAACTGGCCGCAAACTGCTCGTGCGGGTGGGAGAGAGAAGATTAATAGAGCGCTGGGGGATAAAGTCGTCAGGTCAATCTGACGTATCTCATGCGCACGCCTGACTTGCCGCAGACTGTTGAGTTCAGACAGGCCAAGGGGTCGTTGAATGGCGAGGATATCAATCACTGGGTTGATTTCTGTATTGAGATTGTTAAGCTTGCGCATCTGTATGCTGCTGATCCGGAGAGGTTCCGTGTGAAAAAATTGGACAGATGTGAGATTAGATGATGGAGAGTGGGAGAGGAATCGGATTGATGTTTTTGATTTGATGAGGGACATGGAGTTGGATGATGAGGCGATCACGTATTGGGAGGAGAGGGTGAGTAGGTTTATGGGGTATGTGAAAGACGATGAGAATGATAGGTTGGATGATGAGATGCCGCCGCAATGTTTTGTAAGCTCGAGGTAACTATGCAAGCTGGAGAAGTAGGAGTCAGGTTGCTTCGAGACCAGGGTTCTTTTGGTGCTTTTCCTGCTGTTTAGTTTGGGGTAGAGGAGTACTGGTCTGGATATTCATCCTGTGTCTCGAAGGTTTAGCGCAAGATATAACCCATATAAATTCAAGACGGAAGCGAGTTCTACTACGTTCGAGGAATGGCAATATTATAGTGCAGATATTGGAGGCAAATGTATCCATTGTCTAGCTACGCACGCAGAGTAGAGTTGCACAAATGAAACTCCAGAGTGATTATCAACACACGCCATCCTATTCAACGCCAGATTACTACAACTCGCTAATCTATGGTAATCACATCCAAATCCCAACCATATCAAACTTCCCATGCCTCCGAGCGCTCCCAGAACATCATCAGATCATCTCGTCATGCCCTCTCACTCTATCCATCAACCAATCCCAAAGCAACAAAAATCCCGCCCACTAGTCCTAGTTGTCGCTCACAAAGGCTTCCTGGCCCAACCGCTGACAGTCCTCCACCCACCACCACAAGCTCTCCCCTCCTCGAGAACCTCCGCGACACCCTCGGCTCGTCCCTCACCAGCGCCAGTCTGGACTGCACATCTCTCAACCCACTTCTCCCAAGCCCGGCCACCAACAATACCACAAATGCTAGCAGCATTATCAGTACTGCCGGTAACCATAGCCTCCAACTCGAGATTGACCTCAACACCCATACTATCTCGCTTGACGACCGACAAGTCTCTCTCCTTTCTTGGTGCCACTCCCATAGGTAGGAATACCCAAGCTCTCTTGATGTTGACAAATCCTGCTGCGTTAAGGCGGGAGATGAAGAGCTTCGTAGGAGTGGGATCGTAGCCGAGTGTCTTCAGGTTGAAGCCGAACTCGACGCTCTTGGCGAGACCTAGGGGTCCAGCGTTGACGATGTCAGAATCCATGACGCTGAACTCGAGATATCCACCTGGCTTGAGCACACGCATACATTCCTTTAAACATGCATCCCACTCGTCTTGACCATTCGGAGCTTGCTCTCTCAAGATGGTGTAGATCTCTCGTGCGGAGATGAGGTCGAATTGATTATCCTTGAATGGTAGCTTGACAAGACGCTCAACAGCAACATTGCGGTGGTTCTTGGGGCCACGAATGTTAGAATTGGAAAGTTGGCGAAGGGCTTTGGTGGTGATGGTATACACCTTTGTATTTGGGTACTCGGTGGCACAGTGCCATGCCCAGTCGCAAGTAGCTTGTCCGCCGAGATCAAGAATGCGAGCACGATCGCGCGGAGTGCCATCCATCTTTGGTCCCATGGATGACAAGCGGGCGAGCCGCTTGGCAACAGGAGCAGCGATTAAGCGACCGCCATTAAGGAGCTTGACGGCCATGACATTCCAGTTTGCGGCAGCCATTTGAGTCGAGGCTTCGTACTCTCTGTCACGCTTGAGCTTCTCGGGGTCCTCAGGCGCGATCTCGTCACCGCGAGCGACATTGGCTGAAAGACGGCGCTTGGCACTCATGGGAACGACGCTGAGCTGGTACTTGCCCAGGAGTTGAGCTCGGTGGGCAGCTGGGAAGGAGATACGTTGAGCTTGGAGAGCTTCAAATCGAGGAAGTCGGTGGATGAAAGTATCTCTGTATCTTGAGCGAGCGACAAAATGCTGGAAGGCACGGAAGTATGCTGACTCTTGACGAGTAACCTTTGGAAGTGGACAAGCGATGTCAGTCGAGGTAGACACAATCTCGGAAAATCGAACAGTCTTCCGTGGTGGAGAGTCTTCGGCTTGGCTTTGGCTCTTTGTGCTTGCAGCACGTTTGAGAAGAGTTGCCTCGTCGTCATGCTCCTCGGTAGGGTTAATGAGCTCGGAAAGGTATGAAGATTGAGCTGTCAACCACATGCTAGTTCGGTCCAAATTTGCCACTGAGACATCGTTCAATTTCTCAACATAACCAGCAGCGTAATCAGTCAGGATCTCGTCTGCGACAATTTCCTCATCCATGGGAGAGAAGATATTCAGTCCGGTGATTGTCTCGTCAGAGTCCTCATGCTTGAGTTCTGGGCGAGTGGTCAGATTGAGTTGTGCCAGTGTAGGTCTTGCGGTGGGGAGGCCATCGGACATGGTTTCGGAACTTTCTGAGACTTCAACAATGCGGTCAACCGGGGCTGAAGTCCATGGAGTCTTGTAGAAATGCTCGGCGGTAGTCGAAGAAGGTGGGTGAGCTGACTCTGGGGTGCAAGCAACCAGATGCCAGGTATGGCGTGCACCAGGAGAAAGAGCAGAAAAGAAGCCTCCTGGAGATGGAATCTCCAATCGGGTCAGACTGTTCATAGATCTCTGCTGTTCTGGTGAAAGAATGATCGAGTCATTGCGGTGGATGCTGGTGACGAGTGGTGGGAGACTTTGCTGCATCTCCCGCGCGGGTGAGACCTCTGGAGTGACGTGAGTCAACTCAATGACTTGTTCAGTCTGTTGCTCGAAAACATAATCTCCCCCAGAAAGTGCCTGCAAAGTAGCCATAGCAGCAGGTTGTAATTGAACGCCCATTCCCCACTCGTTTCCATCTGCTTCACTTCCGTTCCCAAGATCTGGAGTTGGTGGAGCAGACATCTGAGCCATTTGGTCGGAAGTAAAACTGCCATCTAAAGATGGTGGAGCGGAGCACGATGGAACTTCCTGGGATTGGAGATAGGAGAAGATCGCGGGGGACATTGGGACCTTCGGGGGTGGTGTCGGTGGGACTGGTGAGGTCAAGAGTTTGAAAGCTGCAACTCCTGGCCATGGGTCGCCTTGAGATTGAGATGAAGGAATGACAAGAGCGGGGAGAGAAGTTCGAGAACTTCTGGTGGTGCTCGAATCAGCAGATGATCTGTTGGACTTGGTTGCTTGCCGGGCACTGTTTCTTCGGACAATAGTCTTCCTTCTCCTTGTCTCTTCGTCTGAAGAAACATCATAGAGATCGTCGAATTCAGTAGCCTCGGTTGTGTAGCTGTCCCGGGTCCAGGGAGCTGAGGATGGTGAGGGAGATATGCTGCCAGCATCTGAAGAATCGTCGGATTGCGGGATAGGTGCGGACATGAAATGATTGCCTCGAGGGGTTGGAAAGTGGTCACTGAGAGGCGAAAGCCAGTTTGCCATTGCCACCTTTGGAGAAACATCTCGACCCCTATGCACCTGTATAAAGGAGGAACCTCGCGTAGACTCCACGTCATCCTCTTCTATTATAGTCTTTAAAAACCTGCGTCGCCTGCGAGCCTGCCCGGGCGACGGTGGCCTGTAAGTAGTAGCCGGAAGTAGATCTAAAGTACCCATTTTTGTCGAGGCAGTGAGCGCCGGGTGAATGTGCTGTTGCGTCCTGCTCGATAAGAAAGTATTTGCGGATAATTGGGGACGACCAGCGTCGGTTAATTAAATGGTATATGGTAAGTGAGGTAGGAAACAATTATAAACGATAGACTGCTTCGATCAACGAAGACTTCAGAAAACAGGAAACAACAGCGACGGCGACAACACCGCGGGACAGAAACGAGATGACAAGAAAGTAGTAACCCACAGAAGTTTCCTGGGTGGCATAGATGTTTATACAGCAACGAGCTCGAGATGCCAGCGCGAGAGTGTTACTGGCTAGCGCTAAGAGTCAGACAGAGGCTTGGAATTGGCTATCGGGTCCCGGATTGGGTCTGCAGCAATGAGTGGAAGCAGGACGAGGATCAGCTAGACGCGCCCACTGGTCCGTATCTGCTGTCCTCAGTCTCCTCATGCTGTGATGTGCCCAAGGTGCTGCAATGTCCTGGGCCCCTCCAAGCGACATGCGTGGAGTACTGCGTGGAGGGGCAACCCCAAATGAGCAGGACCAGCAGAAGTTTATCATGCTATTGCCAATGCAGACTCGATATGCGAGAGATGGTAGCCAATGATGACCTGCATTGGGCCGTTATGCGAACCATGGCTGGAGAAACAATCTCTGCAGCCAAAATTAGCATCGAGGGTGTTCGAATGGCGCGCGCGAGATGTGTGGCAGCAGAATGAGAGGTTGGTGTGATTGGCGCTGACTTGCAGATGCACCCGCGAATGACAGGCCGCAGCGGCAACACTCATGAACCTGGGCGCGTAGGATGGAGTTCGAGAACAATTGCAGCCACTCACACGCCACTTGCCAGCAGGAACATCGGATCAAAATTGCTAGAGGCTCAATTGTTCGCTTCCCACGCGAACCCAGTTCGTGCTGTGAAATGACTGTAGAACTGGCCCTGATACTTCTTGGAGACCTCGGGAAAGACCTCTGTCCAGAAATAGATCTGATCTCACCAGGAGAATATTGAAAGTAAAAATAGGGAACTACGCCGTCGAGAGGCTCAATTCAATGGCAATAGTGTGGGGCAATAGTATGACGTTGGTGGATGTTTGTTTTATATTGATGGTTGGGCGTGCTATTGAGAAGTTGAGAGGATGCGAAGTTGGGAGTTGACGAACGGAAACGAGCACCAAGATTTTAGCGGCGATAAAACGTGACTCTGTTGAATATCATTGCTGACTGCCATGACTGTAAAGAGCAGTTATCGGTTACTCAAGAACGCAGAATGAGGAATCGTTGAGACCGTTAAAACATGTTTGTGGCATGCCACGGAATATAGAAGCGATGATTTTCAACAACAACAACAACAGACGGAATTGCTTGTCACGTGATATGACGACATCTCTCCCAGATCGAGCACTTTGCTGAAGAATGGCACGTAGTTGGTGAGTCTTCATCTTGAATCCTTTACCTGGGTGTATCCAAGATGATGAGAGAGTAGTTGGACTTGAAATCATCATACATTTCGTTGAAGTGAAGTGTTTTCTTCAAACAATCACCCTTTCCTGTAGGCGAGATCCAACGACTGGCCATCCTACTGTATAAAAAAGAGAACCGAACGAGCTTGCTTGATGACTATCGGACGATGTCGATCAAAAAGATTCTCATCTGGTGAGATCGTAAACATCAGTCATCGCCATCATGTCAAACACTAATCAAAACATCATCCACAACCCCGAGTGAACTCTCCTAAACCTGAATACCCAACTCCTTCCCAATGATATCCGCCGCTTTCTCCCCAACTGTCAAAGCAGTGTTGTTCGTATTTGCGCCGACATTCTCCGGCACCATACTCAGATCAGCCACCTTCAAGCCTTGCGTCCCATAAACATTCAGACTACCATCCACCACACCCCCTTTACTCCTCTCCTTCATCGCACACGTCCCGAGCGAATGCCATGTTGTGTTCAAGTTTCCTCTCACCCAATCCTCAATCGCCTTATCATCTTCAGCACTATACTCAATGTCCTGGACATTGTCACCCAGGCTGCCGCTCTGCAGCGCGGCTTTAGATCCCTCTGGGAACTTCGGGTGTCCGAGTTCAAGCTCGCCTTGGTAGTATGGGAGACGGCGGGCGATTTCGCGGGACATCTTGTATGCCCAGACTTGCTTTGTGAGATCCGATGGGGCGTTAAGGAAGCCAGTATCGAAGTCATAACCGTTAATGACATCCTCCTTTGATGTGATGTGGATGGAGCCGCGGGAGAAAGGGTACGCAGTGTACGTGCCCATTGTCATGTATTGACCTGGCTCTACCAGGGACGGGTCGGCGAGGAAAGCGTTTACGACACCACAAAGCATGAGAGGACGTGTGGGATAGTTGGCGAAGAACTTATCCCAATCCTTCTTGAACTCTGGGCCCATTTGAGCAATTTCTTTCTCGCTTGGGCGGAGCTTGGCGCAGATATCTGGATACTGTCAGTTTATATCGATTGCAAAGTAAGGAGCTAAGTAACTGACCAATGCCGTTCCAGCCAAGCATAGGATCCTTCTCTCCAAGAGCCTTGACGAAGTCCTTACGTCCGCTCAGAATGCCATCAAGAGTCTCAGCCTCATCGAGGTTGGACTTGTATGGGTACAGCAACAAGTGATGATCCTGATAGTTTTCACCAACTCCTGGTACGTCCGCGACAAGTGGGATCTCGAGCTTCTTCAATATTTCTGGATTTCCAACACCAGAGCGCTCAAGGACTTGAGGTGTACCGAGGGCACCAGCAGTTACGACAACGAGTTTCTTAGCCTTGATGGTCTTGTGAACAGGCTTAGACAGTGATAGCTCAGGCTGGTGCTCAGCGTTGGGTTTGTATTCAATTCCAATAGCACGAGGTGGAGAAGATTCGTCGAACAGAACTCGGATGACCTTAGATTCGAGAAGGACATGTAGATTTGGGTGTTGGCCGTCTTGGAGAAGAGGGTGAATGTAACGATGAGCGGCATCTTGTCGCTTGCCATCCGGGCTGACGTAACGGTGCCATTTCTACAGATGTTAAACCCAGATGTCCCAAACATAAAGCCCAATTGAAGGAGAATGAAGACGTACCGAAAATCCTCCGTTGGCTTCCAGATCTTGCAAGTCTTCAATCATATTATAACCCATCTTCTTTACAGTATCAGCGAATTGATTCTCGCTCTTTCCTCTGTAACCGCCATCTGAGATGTGAATGGGGCCATCGTGCCCGTGCTTGCTCTGATCGGTCTCGTCACCCTTTGGGTGATAAGTTTCAAGTTTGTTGCTGAACTGATGCATCTCCTTTGAGCTCCAGCCTTCAGTTTCCCAGCTGTCAAAGTCGACACCTATTCAATGTGAGCATCAGAACTGTGCTCTGGATATTGAGTATTTTCACTAACCTTGAGCACGGGTGTACATCATAAAGTTAATGGAAGATCCACCTCCGAGAATGCCACCCATAGGAACAACAGCCTCACGTCCATTGAGATGCTTTGATGGCTTTGCCTTGTAAAAGAGTGCTGTCTTACTGTCCGGAGCGAGATGGCTCAAATAGACAGCCGGGTTTGTCACTGTGGGGTCATTGAAGTTGTTACGGCCTCCCTCAACTAGGAGGATTTTCAGATCTGGATTTGCCTTTGCAAGTCTGCCAGCGGCAACACATGCTGCAGTTCCACCTCCGGCAAATATGATATCGACCTCACCAACTGAATCGTTGTAAGTAGACATTGCGAAGTTCCAAACGTATGTATTGAGAAATTCGAGTGACAGATAGCACAGCACAGAAAGTCACGGATCAAAAAGTTCAACTTAGAGGGCGGAGGGGGAAAGGTAACAACATGGTCTTCTACTTATATCAAATACTTGCACCCCTCAATATCCCAAACAGGACAAGTCACATTACCCCTCCTTCCCTGCACCCGGACGTTGCTTTTCTGGGTCTCGAGGGGGTGCTAGTAGCATGCATTGGTCCCTTGCAAGATAGATCGCCAGAGGCTGCTGCATGCTTAGCTAGCCAGTAGTATTTGAAGTGCCAGTGTAGATCCAGCCTCAGTATGCACCCTCTTTCGGGATCCCAAGTCTGCTTCGGTGTCTTGAACAGCAACTTGGGCGCCTCTCAGCGGCTCTTCTCCAAGTGTAGGCTATCCGCTTCCTGAACCCGAATGTCATACCTGTGATGAGGAAGAAGTCGAATGTCAGAGGTGCAAGCGACATAGCTGCGAATCCTTTTCTATCATGGTTACCTGATCCGTAGAGGCGACGGATACGAAGCATGCATTAGTGGGTGCGGATGAGTGGCGACGGGAATGTAATTGAACAGAGCAGCCCAGTTGGGCATTTCCGGCATTGACAATGCGGGGGCATCGTGGGGTAAAATGCACTACCAGGTGTGGATTTGGAAGCCGAGGCTAGAGTCAAGATAGCCATGGACAGATGATTGTAAAGGCGGAAAAGGCCCGCTCAGCCCACAATTCAGACCCAACTTTCTTGAATCGATTTGTCTTTGATTTGGCGGAGAGAAAGGCGAGTCATGTTCAAACACTTACTGGAGACTAGTGAGACTGGCAAGGGGCAGAAACCTAGAATCCAGTATTCATCAGGCTTGGGGACACCTTGAAGGATAGCCCAAGGGACTTCACGGCGACATTGTGGAGAATAGACATTCGACTCTACGAGTCCTGGAACTCGAATGATTCAAAACAATCAGTGAATTGCTAGAGTAGTGTACAAACGGCCCAGGTGATTAATCCACCGCCAAACTATCAACAACTCCCCTGTCCACGTCCCAAAACTACACGGTCTAATGCAGGTGTTGCCTGATGTGAGCTAAATGCAGAAGAGAAAACTTGTGACAAAAATCGGATGTGCTTCATTGCCAATCGTGCCAATAGCAGCCATGGCTAAGCGTGTGTAGTAAAAGCCAACGCGACTCCCCGAGGACCGAGAACCGGAAACGCAAAGAACAAACCGAGAAACAAAACATGGCACATCCGCATGACTTGCGGAGACTCGCAACGCCTCGAATCTTATGTACTAGCTGCAGAGCAGTAGAGACCCAAAGAACTCCTCATTATGTGTACCGTAGTGAGCCCAAACACCAAAATCGCACCCGGAATTCCCAAGGCAAACATCCTTATCTTTTAAGCGGCCCAGTCCAATCGTAATTTTCGTCTCATCCCACATAACCATAAGCCGGGACCAACTAAGCAGCAGGTGCTCTCTTCAAAGTCATCATCATTCTCTCGACCAGAGTCGTGGAATCCGCTGGAACATCTGGAAATGCCCGAAGTTGCGGGTTTGGAGTGGTTGGTACTGAGCCAGATCTGGTGCCCTGTGGCTGGTTCATTGGAGGCTGGAAGTATTGCTGGTGTGGGTACAAGATCCTGCCCTCTCGAGATGGTGCTTTTGAGTGGCTCTGATACTGCTGATGAAAAGGCATCGCATTGGGCTCTGAAGAATTGCTCGTATAGTGAGGCTGATACTGCTGCTGTGGGACAGGCGGCTGATCTGACGTAGTTGTACTCGTAGTGGTAGATGTCTGTTGATGAGGAATAGGAGGTGGAGCTGGTGATGCGGTAGCCACAGCAGGAGATTGTCCCTGTTGTTGAGGAGCAAAAGCATCAATTGGTGATTTTCTAGCGCATACTTGAGACTGGAATTGCTGCTGTGAGACAACGGGGTGGTCTGGCGACTTGCGAGCAGCTGGACTGGACTGGAATTGTTGCTGAGCGAAAGGAAGCTGGTCAGGAGATTTCTTGGCGACCGGAGTAGGCGCTTTATGTTGTTGGGAGACAAATGGTTGCTCCGTGGACTTCCGCGTAGGCTCAGTGGGATTATGCTGTTGCTGTTGCGAGACAAGCTCCTGGCCTGGAGAGCTCATCGTCATTGGTGATGAATGTGAGTGGTATTGTGGGTGTGACACTGCTTGTCGAGCAGTTGGCAGTGCTACACCTGGATGGTAGCCATTATTAAATGGCGCGATCTGTGGTGGTGCAACGTCTTGCTGAGGAGGATGAGGTTGCGCAATATGGTGGGGGTTGTGGGGTTGCTGCTGTGAGTAGTAACGAGCCTGCTGGGGCGTGGAGAAGGGTTGGTATGGTGCTTGGAGCTGAGTCGCAGTTCTATCGTACATGGCCGGAGGCTGGAGAACAGGGCCTTGATATTGAGGTGACGGGGCGTTCTGTGATGTAGAAGGGTACTGATGACGAACAATCGAATTATACTCTTGTCGAATGGCGGGGTGCAATTGAGAATTGTCCTTCTTAGGTGGAGCCGCGGCCCAGTTTTGATTGTTTACAGGAGCTGCTGTAGGCGTACCGGCAGTGCGATAGGAATTGTATGCAGTTGGTGAGTCGGCAGAGTATGAGGATCCAGGCGATTGTGAATTTGAGTAAGTTCTCGAAGTGCCGCCGAGAGCTGATATGCTCGACGTAGGCGTGCTTGAACGCCCGGCATTTTGTCGGAACATCATCTGCTGCAGATGGGCTTGTAGACTGCCTTGGTAACCGTTCATGAAACCGCCACCTGGTCTATAGGGGCTCTTATACTCCAATGGCGACCTATTGTGCTCTTTCTGCAAGTAAGAATACTTTGCGAACGGATTTGGTCTTAAGCTTGAGCTTGGAGGCCTGCTTCCAAATGGATTCATGGGCCGAGGTGCCGGGGGTTGCGGAGGACGGTAAGATGGATACGATGCAGGCATCGAAGAACCAGGCCGTGGAGGTGCCATTGCAGTTGCGGGTCGTGATATAGCTGCTTGAGGTCGCGATGTAGCCAATGAAGGGGCAGGCCGTGCAGTTGCTATGTGTGGTGAGGGTTGCGCTCCCGCGTTCATACTTCCAACAGGGGAGTTACTTGTAGCAGTATACTGACCTGAGGGTCGCTGAGGGTCGGCTTGTCGATAACGAGGATCAGTACCAAATGCGTAAGGAGCTGGGGCTGATCGCTGGAGGAATTTTTGCTGGTCATTGTAAGCCTTTGGATCAATGCTATACATCTCACCGCTGTTGCGGGGCTTGTATACATATGGCTTCTCTGGCCTGGCAGAGTTTGTGACCGGCTGAGGAGGTCTAATAGGCGCTGCCTTGGAGATACTCGACGCATTAGGATTGAGATTCGAAGGATAAGTAGCACTGTATGATTGCCGGGGGGGAGCAGGAGCTGGCTTTGGGATCGTATCGAGAAAGTGACCCGTAGGGTTGTGTCGTGGATTTGTAAGATCTTCCGTAAATTGTGCTTTGGCTTCAGTTGAGTTCTTTCCGAGATAGAACCACATTTGGTTCTCTTTGTCCAAATCCACCCTAACTTGAGCGGGATTACGTTGGATCTTCTCGCATTTGAACTCGGCCCAGGTGCAGCCTTCGACAAACGGATCATCTGCTCTTGGTAAATCATCAGCTTGACGCTTAGACGTGTTGAGCGACTCCTTGTCCTTGAAAGACTTTGGCATCGGGATAGCCTTGGCTGATGGCTTCTGAAGCCGACGATCTGCTGGGTCTGGGACGAGAAGCCATTTGTATTCAACTTCCACGCGGTCACTGCAACAAGTTAGCTTAGAATCTGTACATGTACCTTTTGTCACCTACCCTCTTGGAAGAATGTCGACAAGAATCATTTCTTCACTGATTCTATTTTCAACAACTGCACCAGCAAATATATCACCCTTGTAATATTGCATCTGGCACACGTCCCCAGGTTTCAAGTCCAAGCCCGCCTTCAAAAGACGCTTGTCCTCGCCAAGGGCATCACCATCCATCTTCTTGTCTCGCTTGGAGCGGTGGAAACGACAGCTGAAATCGATGCCCCAGTCCTTGTACTCGGTTCCATCTTCGCCAAAAACTGGAATTTCGCCCTGTTCAACAAGAACACCAGCAGCTGCAGCGCACGTCGCATGGTAGGCTCGTGTGCACTTCTTCTGCGAACACTGGAAGCACGCCCCTTTTTTCGATCGGCAATAATTACATTTCAAATCGAGGCGAGCCTTGTCGATGTACTGAACGTCGACGATAGTATCTTTCTCTCCGGCCATGATCGAGGTTTCCGGGATGTACAGAGCACATATGCGGTGCGCTTTCTGGCCATCTTCGGTAGATAAAAGAGGCTCCGAGGGTATGTCATTGGGACACAAGATACATGGTTCCCGAGTTGGCGCCTTGATACGGACACGGATTCGTTTGACAGTGGAAATAGAATTGCCAGCCTTGTCGTTGACAGGTCTCTTGCGCTTTTTATTGGGGATCTTGAGCTTTGTACTGCCATTGCTTTCTGGTGGCGTTGGTAGATTCGTGGCTTTGGTGTCTTCGTCCTCGTCTTCTTCCTCTTCTTCATCATCCGTCTCCTCGTACTCCGTTTCTTCACCTCGCAGCTTTCGATCAATCTCATGTACATCGATCCAGACGCTGTCTTGAGCTTCACTACACTCGCACTTCTTGGCGACACGCCCGTATTCGAGCCATGACTCCAATCCAAAATTGACGGCTTCGGCACAGTTGTAACCCAGGTTGTAACCTGAATGGTAGCCATATGGGAATGTGATGACAAATTCGCCAGGATAGTGAACAATTTTGTTTACTTTGATGTTGTAATTTGACAGTAATTGGGATGGCGAGATCAAGAACGTCTTGTGTCTGAGAAATTGATCACATGCCTTGGCGTCTGTCGGCCAGATACTCTTCATGGCTGCCTCGAATCGACGCGCATCTCCCTGGGAGATACTGTACCACTGTTTCGGTGCGCCGAAGTGAAGGTAATTGATGCTGTAAAGGTCGACGTCTTCAAGATGCCAAGCGAACGTGGCTTTCCACATGCCCAGATACAAGTATGCAGTATTGACACCTGGAATCTTCGAGCCTAGAACGTCGAGGATATTGTCCAGCTTGCCCAAGTTCCAAGACGTCGTACGCTCATCGAAAAGTGTACCAGGCATGTCGGCACCATAGAGAGGAGGTGCATAGGTAAGAGTTTTCCAGTAATTTCTCTCCAGCTCGTCACAGCGCTCCTGGCTGTAATCCTCACCTTCCAGCTCATACTTGAAATCCTTGAAAGCAGCTTCATCCACAACTCCGGTCTCACGTTTGTTATTCTTGCGCCTGGAAGAGACCGAGATTGCCTTGGGCTGTCGTCCACCCATTCGCCGCATTGGAGTGTCGTATTCTTCTTGCTCGAGCTTGACAGAGTCATTGTCATCCTCGGGCTTCATGGTTGGAGAGACTGGGGTGGGGAGACGATCCGGAGTACTGGTGCCATCATTGTCGACAGTCCCAGATCTCGACTTGTTCTTAGGTGGCCTGCCGACTCCTTTCTTTTTCGCTCCACCAGTCGAAGCTTTGGGCTTGGGTGCAGGCTTTGCGGGTTTATCTGTGTTGGCACGTCTCTCTCCTCTTTTTGCGGGAGGTTGGTGCTCGCTCTGCTCGCATAATTGGCGCCACTGTGGCAAGTTGTAGGAGCGTTGATGCACGATATTCGCCTGTCGATATGTTCCTCCTGTTCCCATAATGTCTTGCTTGATGGGCTCCTTGACCCTAACAGTTTTGATAGCCTCATCGAGTCTAGGTTGTGCGGCAACCCATTCTGGCGGAGGTATCACTTTAACAATCCCGGTTCGCATTCCATACTTGTTTACTGCACCCATCTTTTCGCATGTTAGTAGGTGAATTTCGATCACTCAACTTTGAGGAGAAGTGACGGCAGGCGCAAGAGTGTACTCACGTATCGTGTAAAGTCTGCGAACTCATCCATTGTAGGTTTGAATACTGGCACTCCTCCATGAGAAATGTGATCAGGTTCAACCTCGAGCTTCTCAGTAATGTCGGCATCCGGCTCCAGGTCGGAGAGCTCAGAGTCGCTGCCGCCATCCTTGAGGGCAGAGTTTGAATCGGGAGGCGAGTTCAGGCCGACCGGTACAGCTTGTGGCGCCGGAGCAGCCATCGTTTCGGCTGACATGTTTCTAGTACTTCATACGACCGAGTGCTGTAATAATGTCGTGGTTGGGCAAAGTGCCGCAAGTTGAGGGTGGTGGTCGAGGGGGTTGACGTAGGAAGGGGGCAAATCGTGCCGGTGATAATAGTCGTTCCGCGCGAGAGAACACTCGCAGAGGCTCTTGAGTTGTGACCAATTCCTATCGCAATTGTACTGTTAACAGGTGCATGAAGATAACTGTCGGAAAGGGTCGTCGACGGGGTTGTTGGTTATGAATCGAAATCGTTCGGTTTTGCTCGTTCGATTCGAGGTGCGAGGAGGTGCGGTCACTAAGCTAAATTGATGCTGGGTGGGACGCTAAACCTTATCTGCGCATGCGATCGCCTATCTTTTGGATCTCTCCTCTCCTCTCACTCTTCTCACCTCGGGCCCGGGAGACTAAGAACACTTCAAAAGATCTCCCTATTTCGATGTCCCGACGATTCAAGATTATGCTCCAAAGTATATTTTCATCTCGGCATCTTTGCGTGCAATTAATGCAATGGCATTACTGCTTCCTGTCCGTCAATCTTGCTCATGATCAACCGCATATACATCTGTCTAGAACATCCCGAGGCGAGAAATCCCCATATTCCCTGGCTGGCTTTCCGAACGACTCCCAACCTCTATCAAGGGGACTCAAGCGCGCCTCGAGCATCGACGGGATAGACATAATTGTATATTGAGGTTTGAGGTTTGAGTCCCGACTTATCCGAGGATTTTGAGCGCTGAAGTGTTTTTATCTGTGTCATGAGCACTCCTTTTGACCGTTATTGATCAGTATTTCCTAGGGCGATCTCCATTGCTGATTATGTTTATCAGATCAGATTGTGTTTGGACCAGGTGGAGCAATGAGGCTCATTTCTCCTGGAGGGGCTAGGCCCATGCAGGTGTTGAGGCCTGACCCGACGTGCAGCGAAGCCTCCCCAGACCTGACCAACCTCATCACTTGTCGCCGCATCTCTCCATCTCTATTGCCACCTGAGAACGCATCCCATCATTACTTGCCCGTTCATCAGAGCTTGTGGGAATATTTCGCCGTTTCGACTGACCTTCGCTCGGGAGGTCTCCGTGAGTTGAATTATCTGTCTGGATGGGTGTAGGCATTTGCTCTTCTCAATTCTTCCCCAGCATATGAATGAAGATCGAGAATACGTCTCAGGGGCAGGCGCACGCCCTACCGAAGAAGTACATTTGACAGAGCACACACTCGACTTTCACATCCCAAACTGACCAGATTTTCTAGTGCCTCATACCAATGTCAAGAGCTTTGCATCCCCCCTCCATTTGTGGTAACTGTTAGGTTTGTCAGAGCAGGCGTGTCGTACGTCAAAATAAGCTTCTTTTGTTTTCCCCTGATCTTCCAGCGCCATTTTTCTGCAATGCATCGTTCCGACGCTCCCGCGCGGATCCTTTGTGGTCCACCTATCAGGAACAATGGCAGACCTCACAGAAGAACAAGACCTGTAACGCAACATTGCTTAGTGATGATCACTTATGAAGTCAGCGGAGACATCACTTCATTTTCCCTCCATACTGCTAGACTAGCAGTCTGGCCGAGTAGCCTGGGTTGCCACAGCTCGATGTCGAGCAACTACTCAGGCCCTCACCGCTTCCTTCTCTTGCTTCTCGTTTGCTGCTGATCTGTTTAGAGTTCTTTGGCCCAAAGCTTGGATATGTTGAATTTGCGAGACGAAGCTCAAAAGTGTACCCTGTTAGCTCGATTGTTTCCTCTCAGGGGCCACTCAAGCAGGTGTCAAGATATGTCTTCACACTCAGTGCGCGCATGTCCAATTTTGTCTCATTTGGGGAGTGAGGAGACTACTGGATTAATGAGCAATTGCGGGCTTCTTCTCAGCTTGTGCCACTCTTTTCTGTACCTCGGCCATCCGAGATCTTTTTGAGGCAAATAACCAACACTTCGGCGCTCATGGGCCATGGAGACTTCAGCGTGCCCGCTACTGTTCTTATTCAGCTTGTGGCTGGCGTGTCGCTGTGCTCATCTAAAACTTTGATCTGAAGCCTTGGCCAGATAACGGTGTAAGGTTTCGATAACCACAGCGATAAGGATGCGCAACAGGGGGCTCAGTGACAGCAAAACATCCGAGAAACCTCCTATACCTCCGCTTTATTGAAGTCACTCTGGTTCGCTCTGGTTGGAAAGCGAAAGACGATTGCTGTCGTTGTCAATTTTAATCTTTACTTTTTTGGACGTTGCCCTTTGTGCCCTTGGTCACATGGTTGCACGATGTCGAGGGACCCCATTGACAGGTACAACGGACGGATATACCAAGCTAGACATAGAGCTTCTTTCGAGACTCCTTGTCAAGACGTTCTCCTGCCTTATACTTTATCTAGCTTCAAGTTCTCGGATTGTTGCGCTTACAAGCGCTATGATCTACTGTGCGGACGGCGATTTTCCTCCAACGCTGGGTCCTCGCTTAGGTATGTCATAAGAGAACCAATTCAAACACTGGGCGTTAACAAAACGTTCACAGATCACCAAAGTCAACATGCTAATATGCTTGACCAATTCAAACGACTAGTGGTCTGCCACACTGTGTGGTTCAATTATTGCCGGACGAGAAAATTTGAAGATCTATTCTGAGAGATGTTGCTTTCAGGGAACAAATTCCTTGTGGCGAAAAGGATCAAACACACTCAATGAGACATCGAAGAAACAGTGGTTTGGCCATGACGGTGTTGCTACACTGTCGAACTCGCGATGCTGTAACCATGACCTAAACAATGAGCGTAGTGGCGGATTGCGAAGTACGAGCTATGCATGAGTGAATGGGCATTCAGGCCAAAATCTCGTAGACTACTCGACGCGATATTTCATTTACGAGCCGGTCCCAGATGAACATATTTGCTCGTATTTTGATGCGCAACCTCGTGCAATGAAAAGGCTAGCTGTCGCCGCATTGTGGTGGCTATATTTATCTTTGCTAGTAGGCTGTGGGGAAGTCTCTATTTATCCAGGAGATTTCGCCTGCAGATTTCACCCCTGAAATCTTGCATATCGTTCCTCGCCAGGGCAATTGGCCTTCGAGCTGAGGGTGAGAGTGTTTATCCAGATTTGCCGCAAGGTTCCTTTATCACCTCAGTGTGGAAATCTTCTGTGATCTCCCGCTACCCCTCGTGGCCTGTTTCCCTGGGACTTAAGAACTGCCGCCACATCAATGGAGGGGTTTTCGAGGAGCAAGTACGGAGCATTGCTTATGTGTTTTTGTTTACTCGAGTTCTATTCAAAAATTACTGTTTTTGTATATTACTTGCAGTGTTTTCTGTGGTTTCGAATATTTTCCAGGTCTCCAGGTTGTTGCAAGGAAGGCATCTCCAGAATGCTCGCCGTATCCCCAGCCTGAGCTCATTGCTACTCCAAACGTTGACAGGTACGGACGTCCAGGGTGTATGCATGGGACAAGAACAAACTGCTGTCAAATTAAAGTTAATCACGAGGCTGGCGTATAGCTCCCCTGCGTTGTTTCTAGCCCGGCTAAGCTACCAAAGTACCTCCTCGTATCGTGCTTTGCCAATTCTCCGATGCCAGGGACTTCGGTTCCTTGCGAGACTTCTATCCAGTGGCGAGGCCTAAAATTTCCATGGCTTACGCTAAAACTGAGATCTGAGCAAGTCTCTACCGCCCTTTCAGACTTCTGAAGATTTCAGCCAATGTCCTGAGAACGACAATCACTTCATTTTGACTTTCTGGACACGATCTGGAAACAAAAGAATCCCTTCAACTCCAGGGAAGTCAGTCTCACCGACTCCATTTACAGTGTCAATAATTCATCCCAAGTCTTGTTCTTAGTGATGGGCTAGTCCGCTTGTCCAAGTACGTTGTGATGTGGCAAGAGTTCGATAGGACATGAAGAATTGACTCCCCAGCCGATACCATATCAACCCATGCCTAAATTACATTACATAGGATTCATTTATCTCTACCAAAGTTTTCGAGCTCATCATTCTTTACTTTAAGCAAAAGAGGTGTTCCCAAGCCAACATCTGTACTCCCCAAATTCTGTATCCGGCTCGCTCTAAGCGATCGGGTCCTCACGGGGATCCAGAACCGAGGGAATTTCAATTTGACAACTTGGGTCTCGAGGCACGATATAGATTAAAGCAGATTGGACTTCTCGTACTCTCTACCCCGCAATCCAGCAGATGCAAGCAAGCTATTGAGATCTGAAAATAGAACAAACATCCAGCCTCTCCCGCGACGCTGCCTCGGAGACCGCCTGATCACTTGATCCAAACGGGCCAGAACAGGCAATGAAATTGAAATGCTGTTTGGCAGAATTCAAAGTTCTAATTTTGGAATGGCAACAAAGTTAAGGTTTATGTGCAGCACTGTACAGTGAGGCGCCGTCTGATGTGTATAAAACGGTCGGATGCCTCAAGGAAAGCCCTCTCTCTTTACTCAACACACTTTCAAGCCAATTCTCCATCCAGTCAACTCAGCTCATCTTCACCATGCAACTCGTCACTGCTGCCCTTCTTCTCCCTGCGCTGGCTCTCGCCAACCCAGTGGCCCTACGCCAGGCTAAACCCCCCGCTGATGAAATCAAGATCATCAGTGCTCAATCCTCTGGCAATGGCTGTCCACAGGGCTCTGTTTCCAGCACCATCTCTCCAGATCGCACCGTACGTAGCCCATCTCGCTGTATCAGAAACAGACAGCCATACTAACAGCAACCAGGTCGTGACATTTGGCTTTGATGCCTTCCAGACTTACATCGGCCCTACCGCCAAGCAAGCCGACAAGACCAAGCAGTGCCAGATCCATCTCAGTCTGCAGTACCCCGGTGGATTCCAGTACTCCGTAGTCGACGCGACTTACCACGGATGGGCTCGTCTCGACCCAGGTGTCACAGGGACCTTCGTCTCCTCGTACTTCTTCTCTCAAGCTGCTTCTCAAACGTGCACAACGCGTTCCACGATTTCCGGCTCGCAATGGGTCGATGGTGACGTGTACACCAAGCAAGATCTGATTGAGTCCACCGCTGTGATCGTAAGTGATTCCAGTTTCATTTCCCATCATTTGGAAACACTCAAAAACCAGCATACCATTGCAACAACCTGCTGAAGGTTTCTTGACCTTTTCAGAAAGAGAATTGCCCTGTGGTACACGAGAATATGAGTTCCAAAAGACAAATTATAACGTTAATCTTCAACAGTGGTCTCCTTGTGGCGCGAATGGCATCTTGAATGTCAACAACCGCATTGCTCTGTCGTCTACGAACGCTAAGCTTACTGGCGAGCTATCGAACGACGATGCTACCGTCGCATTCACCCACCAGTTGCACGTTGCGTGGCAGCCTTGCGTTATGCCAACAAAGGGCAGTGGAGGCGAGTGGACTATTGGAGGTGGATCGACGGCTATCGTGGAAGAGTAGGCCTGTGTTGGCACTGAGGAAAGGTTGGCTTCGATGTTGTCTCTCACTTAGGGGCTGCTGGTTACATTTGGGGCTTTGCCACGAGGATTTTGCATGTAGTAGCTCAATACATTGATTCCTACGCTTATAAGTTTTTAGTTGTGAGTTTTTCGGCAGAACCGTTCAGTGCCCTTTGAGTATGTAATATGGGGAGTTGCATCTCGGTTAAATCGCAGTGATCACGAAGCAGCATATTGAAGACTCTAGACGCGCAGTATACGATTTGTACACTCAGCAAAGTGATATAGAACTTTAGAAGAGGTTC
Source organism: Cadophora malorum (assembly GCA_017365405.1). Classification (NCBI taxonomy): domain Eukaryota; kingdom Fungi; phylum Ascomycota; class Leotiomycetes; order Helotiales; family Ploettnerulaceae; genus Cadophora; species Cadophora malorum. The sequence continues at coordinate 237,221 of JAFJYH010000010.1, read as the reverse complement.
ATGGAACTTGAATCAGACTAGACACCTCAGTACGAGTGATCAGATACAGCAGTACACATCAGAATAAGCCTTTCAGGTAACGGGAGCAGTCTGAGAAGCTCAATCTCACAATGATCGAAAGTTCGACAACATCTAATGTTGCAAAGTCGGAAGCAACGGATGAAATCCGTGCTAAAGACGAAACTTTTGAGGTTATGAAGCTTTCTTTGATGTGCAGGCCTGCAAACGTACAGCAAGCTGCCAGGACTCGAAGATCTGTTGCCAGAGGCTTATGATAGGACCGCCTGGGGACGATCCATGTATGTGTATGGAGGTGAGGGGCCACAAGAGTTGAATAACAACTGCCATTAAGTACACTTTGGTGTCCTTCCGATAAGTGCTTCGACCCCTCAGGAGCGGCAAACGGAAACTCCGAACGATAGTGAAAGACCCCCAGTTGCGTCATTTCTCGCCGGGGCAGTTGTAAATTGTAGCTCCCTTGACTCCTCATATCTCCCTTTCCTCGACATTCTGCTAGTTGAATACGATCTCCTTAGTGTTCGTACCATGCGACGGATACAAAAGCATAGTTTGCGCACTTCTGCTACTCTGGAGAAGCACCTAACCAGCGGTCGAACTCTTACGTTGCGGCGTGTTGATGATTGATGAAGCAGAAGGTAGAAAGAGACGACGTACTCGCTCCGCATCAGACGCTGCGAGCCCAAGAAAGTTGCTAAATATTCTGGCGACTGATATCAGGGCGGAAAGATCAGAACGGCCACGTAGATACACGCTTTCAGGAGAGCTGCACACAGCAGGAGTTGACAGTCAACTTCCAACCAACAACAGCATCCTACACGACAATGAAAATGGCCCGGAAGACCGTCTAACGAGAAGAAGACATGCTAAGATATATCCTTGAAGGGAAAGAAGCCAGTCCGGAGCGATAACTGGAATCTCCAAGCCATAGAAAATAAAGGTAACTGTTTTGCGTGGATGAATTCACGCCTTGGAGCGTTACCCTCAGTCGGTGTAAACGTAATGAGAGAAGAATGTTTTTCCTAAGTTCGAATTCGTATTTATGTAGACAGAAACTTCCACGGACGGATTTTTCAAGGTATGAGACGGAAATTGAACGAGCTTTTCCATAGCCTTTCAAAAGTAAAACAGGAGACGTGGTCGACTGAACACAGTACAACCCATTGACAATATGGTCAACTCCTGGTGTTATTTTACAATCTTGATTAGAAGCAAACGTTTCCTACACCAGCCTTCCCCAAGTAACCCAAAAACAAGTGCTAAAGTCACAAATGCTAAAGCGCCAAATCAACATTGCAGAATGGGACGCTTTTTGTGTGTTTGTTTACTTCATTCCTTCATTTCAGTTTCTGCTTTTCGTGTTGTATCATCCGACCACTTTTGTTTTGCTTTCATGAAAGCCCCAACCGAGCCTCGACCCATACCAGACCAGATCAGACCAGACCATACCATGCAGCACAAAATGTCCCCAGTCTACCTACGGTACGCAGAACGCAAGCAAGCAAGCAAACAAGCAACGCAAGTATGCTAGAAAGAGAGAGAACACCCCGAAGCACCGGCCATCCAGCCATCAATCATTATGAGACAGAGACAGAGAGATGAAGAGAAGGAGTAATAGACACAAAAAATGCGTATGCATGCATGCAATGCCAGAACCCCTTTTTCACGCCAGAGTATGCCGCAAAACAAGGAAGGAAGGAGATATTACACGGGGGACGAGAGAGATATCACAGAACGCCGGAGCGCAGGTGAGACTTCTCGAGTCTATGAGGATTCGTCTGGACGACGGCCTCCACGAGGAGCTCCTCCACCACCACGTCCGCGTCCACGGTATCCATCGCCTCGGAAGTTGCCTCGGCCTCTGCCTCTGTATCCATCACCACGTCCTCCTCGGAAGTTGCCTCGTCCGCCACGGTCACGGTTGCGCTCGACAGCTTGGAATCCATCGTTGGCAGGTGCGGTAGCGGTTGACTGAAAAATTGTTAGTAAAATATAATATCATGTTGGAGTGAGGAGCTTACTTGAGTAGGGGAGTCAGGCTCGGCATCAGCCCAGCTCTGGGTGTTGGCTGGAGCAGCAGGTGTAGCAGTCACACCAGTATCGGTCTCAGTAGCATCACGAGGAACCTCAACCCACTCCTGGCTCGTAGAGAGGTCGTTGTTGTTATCCCAGTTTGCCTCAGCAGCCGCATTGGCAGCTCCGTCACCGAAACCCGAGTTGGCGGGAATACCTTGGTCGTATGTGGCTTCGGCGTGTCCGTTCGTCAACTCTGTAGCAGCAGGGGCATCAAGCTCAGTAAGACCAGCATTGGCAATGGTAGGATCGGACTCTACTGGGTATTCGGTGGTCTCGACTCGCTCGGCTTCTGGGGCAAGGGCTGGGATTTGTGCGAGGGAGGCAGTCTTGAGGTCGGCATCTAAATGGTGTTAGCCTTGCAAGATGATACAAAGCGAGATACTTACAGGTGACAGAAAGGGGCTCTCCAGTAACACTCGTAACGGTCTCTGAAGAGCCTTGGATGAGATTGAGCATGGCAGCCACAGCGCTAGCATCACCGGCGTAAACCTGAGCCAAAAGACCTTCCAAAGCCTTGCTCTCCTCAAGTTCAGCAGCCTCGTCCTCACCTCTGCGAATAGCAGCCAGCTTCAGGAATTGCGACAGAAGAAGCAGGTCATCTTGCTGTTGCTTGACGGCAGCTGCAGCAGCCTGGGACTTGGCAGAACCAACAGCCTCCTCCAACTCCTTGCTTGAGCGCTCGGTGTGAGTCTTCTCGAACTCGGCCTTCTCAGATTGTAATTTGACCTTGTAGTCTTGGTCAAACTTCTTGTATTGTGCGATCTGCTCCTCGAGTTGGGTAAGCGATGCCTGAAGAGCGGGCTTCTTCAAGAGTTGTGCCTTTTGATCAGCATTGATCTTGCGGGCAGCTACCAGGTCGTCGAGAGACTTGTCAGGGTTTTCGGCGACGATGTTGTCAACTTTGGAGGCATTGGCCTGGAGGTGAAGTGGTCAGCTGAAGCGCAAAGAGCCGTTCGAGGGGTTCCACTTACGATCTTCTTGTTTACGTTGCGAATACTCCTGTAACAAGATCAGTCTTTCTGTTCACATACCACCTCGAAAGCAGGTTGGGAAGGATTTAAAGTATACGTACTTGTAGAGTTCCTTAATGTAAGGACTCTCGTAGCCTCCATCACCATTTGCACTATCGGCGACGCCATTTCCAGGAGCAACCTCCGCGACCGAAGCTGGAGACTCAATTTCTGTGGAAGCAGTCTTGGCAGCCTTCTTCTTCTTTGCAGACTTCGACTCGGTCTTGACTACGGGGTTCTGGGTGGCAGCGGCAGCCATTGTGAGGAGATGTTGGTTTGGGGAAAGTGTGAGTGGGTGTTGATGTTTGTGAGTATAGCAGCTACAGCGAGCAGTGGCAGGTTTGTGTGCGCGGGAGTCTTCGTGCGGAGTATTCGAATACTCAGGTTTGGAATGAGAGTGGTAGAGAAGATTGTAGAGTTTGCGGTTCTAAAGTTGTAGGATTGTAGGAGATGTGATTGTTTTGTCTTTGGTCAGGTTCAAGTTCAGCGTTGACGGAACTTTCTGAGCTCCCCGGCCAGACCATCAGACCCCTGTCGCGGCCTAAGCGAAAGCGGAATGCAACAGAACGAGGCAGAAAGCACGAGGGGAGAGGAGAAAGGAGAGAGGAGCTTGGAGTCATAATCACGACGGCCTGCAAAATCTAAAGTTGTTTTGTTGGACCCTTTAATTCAATTCTTATTCTTATTGATTCCTGGGTAGGTGACCTCGAGCAGCTGCATCTTCCAAATGCAAGTTTCAGTAGGAAGGTGCACACGCGCATGTCCAGTTCTGTTCTCCCACGGACGTCTAGTAGCAGTCCCGTCGTCCCTGGGTAGGTACGCTTCACCCACCCCGTGCGTCTCATTCCTCCTCAACTTATGCTTCCTCCAGGTATCCATGGCACAGCCCATCCCTCCTATTAAAATAACCATAGGCAGCATCCCAACATAGCTTACTACTGTATGGCAACTACTTTGCTTCCGTTGCCTTTTCAAGTGTCCTTGAGATCCCAGTGGTAGTGCTAATCAACGTTGGTAGGACTCATAGCTCTTTCATCCCTTGAATTTCGATAATGAATTCTGGACAAACTCCCGTCAGCGATCCGTGGTGAGAGGTACGGAATTGCAACACCATAGAATGTGAGTATGTACCTCTGTGACTTTCTTCACACTCTTCGCACTGATGCCGCGTTCCCCTGCTTGCTTCGCGTTGATCGTAGCCTCCTTCATCAACCTGGATGTATCTGTCAGCTTGCCCTCCGGAAAACTGCTTCGATCAATGCTGCAGGCGGAATAGGATGGAATGGAGTCGCGTACGTCTGCAGAAAGAGTGCATAATCGAGGAATATCTGCAGATACTGGTTAGGGAGTGCTTCTGGGAGACGCGACGGGAAACCTACTAAGACATCGACATTCTTGCTGACATTTCGCTTTGAATGAGCCTTGACAATCTTCTTGACGGTTGCCCGTGGGTAAAGCTTCTGTCCGGCTGCCATTGCATTTGTTTGTCTGGGATCTGTTGATGTGGACTTGCCGTCGTGGTTGTTTGCTGCTTGAATGGTTTCTATTTGTTGTTCCCCGACTTGCGACTTTCAGCCTTGTCTTGGTGCTCGGCAAGGCGGCCAATGAGCTTGCTGGACCCCGCCATCACCCGTTTTCATTGACTTCCTATCTCCTTCCTTATTTGTATGATGATCAACTGGCTCATTGTATGATCATTCAATTTGTTCATTCCTTCGTCATATCGACTTGACTTCCTCCATAAGATATTCACTGGTGTCTGGTCGCCAGCTTCACGAACCTAAATCAACACAATTCAACACCAAATCAACCCCCGCGATTGAGCACTTTCACATAATTCAATTGCCACTCAATCCAGCTGGTCATACCTAAAACGACCCATTGAGCTGGAAACTGACTGTCTGAAGATGGCTGCCACTGGGTCTTCTGACCGGGACATTCTTCCTGACAATATCAAGCCGATCAACTATGATCTGTCTTTGTATGACCTTGAGCTTGGAGGAGCATTTAGCTACCAGGGCACTGTCAGCGTCCTAGCCAAGGTCGTGAAGAGCTCAAAGGAAATTACCCTGAATTCTCACCAGCTGAAAATTCACAGCGTGGAGGTATCATTAGAACATACAAAGACCCAGCAGACATTCAAGTCGACGGGTATCTCATACGATGCTCCTCGACAGCGAGCTACCATATCCTTCGCAGAGGATCTTCCAACTTCAGAGAAAGCCGCCATCATCATCAAGTTCCAGGGCACTATCAATAATGACATGGCCGGCTTCTATAGATCGAAGTACAAGCCTGCCACAACACCTGCTGCGTCGGTTCCAAAAGACGGAGACAGTCATGTCATGTTCTCAACTCAATTCGAAAGTTGCGATGCCCGAAGAGCCTTCCCCTGTTTCGACGAACCGAATCTCAAGGCAACATTTGATGTTGAAATCGAAATACCAGATGATCAAGTGGCACTATCGAACATGCCCGAGAAGGATGTAAAGAAGTCCAAGGACGGTTTCAAGATTGTGTCATTTGAGAAGACGCCAACTATGAGCACTTACCTCTTAGCATGGGCGGTTGGAGACTTTGAGTATATCGAGGACTTCACTAAGCGCAAGTATAATGGCAAGAGTCTCCCTGTCCGCGTCTACACCACTAGAGGCTTGAAAACGCAGGCGCAATATGCTCTTGACCACACGCCTCAAATTATAGACTACTACTCTGAGATATTCGGAGTCGATTACCCTCTACCGAAGTGTGATCTCCTTGCTGTCCATGAATTTGTATGCCTACCGTCTCTTCTCTTATGTTTTGGTTTACTAATCTAGTAGGCCATAATAAGTTACCCCTCTCCCTAGAAGATGCTTTGCTGACCGGTGTCTCTGTCTAGTCTCACGGAGCGTAAGTCCTAGTGAAGATATGCCAGAGTTTTCTGATCCATTACTGACGTCTACCCAGAATGGAGAATTGGGGCCTGATCACTTACCGAACCACGGCAGTTCTATTTGACGAAAAGACTTCCGACGCGAAATTCAAGAACAGAATTGCATACGTCGTCGCTCATGAACTTGCTCACCAATGGTTCGGAGACTTGGTGACAATGGTATGTTCCTCCAGGTCTCGGCTCAAGAGCGCTTATCCTGTCAGCTAGGCATCTATGAGCTCGTTACTGACTGGATTTGTCAAATTCAGGATTGGTGGAATGAGCTCTGGCTTAATGAGGGGTTTGCAACCTGGGTTGGCTGGCTCGTCACTGATCACATTCATCCCGATTGGCATGTCTGGCCTCAATTCGTGTCTGAAGGCATGCAGGGCGCGTTCGGTCTAGACTCACTGCGTAGTTCGCATCCGATTGACGTCCCTGTCAAAGATGCTCTTGATGTGGATCAAGTATTTGATCAGATCAGCTATCTCAAAGGTCAGTGAAACGCGCCCAAGAAGATATGCCGGGTCGTAGGCCACTTGTCCGCACCTGATGGTGCGACTATTTCTCGGAGGATTTTGCTTACTTTGAGAAACAGGATGCTCTGTCATTCGCATGTTAGCTGCTCATCTTGGACAAGATGTCTTCCTCAAGGGTGTGGGAGATTATCTCAGAACACATGCTTTCGGAAATGCTACGACGAACGATCTTTGGTCTGCTGTTGGCAAAGCATCCGGCCAAGATATTCGGGCATTGATTGATCCATGGATTCTGAGAATCGGCTTTCCAGTTCTTACTGTTGGAGAGGAGCCAGGCCAAATCGGAATCAAGCAAAATCGATATCTATCCACTGGTGACGTTAATAGTGAGGATGATAGTACTACTTGGTGGGTGCCTCTCAGATTAGAGGGCAAGGTAGGAAGCGAAGATATTACTCCTCTGGAGCTCACCAAGAGAGAGGACATCGTTCGGGATGTTGACGATTCGTTCTATAAGATCAACAAGGACACTACTGGATTTTATCGAACCAATTATCCCCCAGCTCGGCTAGCTACCCTGGGCGGCCAAATCGAGCGCTTAAGTCTTTCAGATAAGATAGGTCAGAGCAACCTACTTTTTCAACTTGAAATTTTGCTTACTTTGAGTAGGACTTGTCGCTGATTCTGGAGCTCTTGCATATTCTGGGGAAGGTTCCACTCCAGGACTTCTAGCATTCGTCGAGGGTTTTCAAGCAGAGACGAACTTCTTGGTCTGGTCTCAGATCCTTGGATCGCTTTCGACGGTGAAGTCTGTTTTTGCAGATGACGAGGCCATCTCGCTTGGTCTAAAGAAGTTCGTTCTTAAATTGGTAACACCTGCGGTAGAGAGAATCGGCTGGGAGTCGTCGGCCAATGATGACTTTCTCACTGGGCAGGTTCGTGCCCTCTTGACTATCACGGCTGGCTTGAATGGCCATGAACAGTGAGTCTCAACATAACTCGGACGGATACGAGCAGAAGTGCTTACAGCTGTTAGGGTCATTGCAGAAGCCAAGCGGAGATTTGAACTTTACCTATCTGGCGAAGACAAGTCTGCTATCCATCCCAACCTTCGCGCAGCTGTCTACGCATTGGTGATCCGTTACGGTGGTAAGACAGAGTTTGACTTCCTGAAGAGTGAATGGCATACAACTACCTCAATTGATGGTCGCGAGACCATTGTTCGAGAACTCGGACATATCCAGGATCAGACGCTCTTGCCCGAGTACTTGTCTTTGCTCTTCAACGATGTAGCAACGCAGGACATGCATACCGGTGCTATTGCTCTTGCTGCAAATCCCCGCACCAGACCGGGCCTTTGGAAGTACTTCCAAGAGAACTTCGAGTCTATCAAAGATCGCCTTGGCAAGAATATGGTAGTCCTTGACCGATTCATTCTTTGCTGCTTGAACAAGTTTAGTGATAGGGAAACAGAGAAGGAGATTGCCAAGTTCTTTGAGGGCAGAGATAATAGAGGCTACGACCGTACTCTCGCGATTGCCAGCGATACGATTCTTGGGCGAGCTACATACAAGGAACGAGATGGAAAGGTCCTTTTGGAGTGGCTCAAGGCTCATGGGTATGCTTGAGGGTTGACGGAACTGGGACGAAACCTGGCTTTCAGTTCTGGGGTTTCTGTTGAGCCAAATTATGAATGTATCCGTCTATATTCTTTAAGGATACCTTGATCCCAATGTGCTAAGTACACGAATACTCGCATTCATAGATCCATTGTGAAACACTGAAGTCATGCCGCTTCTGCGTGACTTTGTATTTGATATGGATATTTCGAAAGCGTAGTGAATCACCTAGACCAGGTGCGAAGAGTCAATACACGAGATCAACGAGGGTAGGGAGCCCTATGCACCCTTAAAGAGGGCATGATTTGACTCTGACCCGCTTGAATGCCTCTTGGAGACTTCAGTCTCTTCTTTCGAAGCTGCTGAAGTAATCGCTTAAATCCGACCCACTTTTCTCTGTTTGCGTCGAGGAAGAGCAGAGCAAGTCACCTCTCAACTGCGAAAAACTAGGCAGCTACGCAAATAGGTGAATAGCTAGTCTACGCACTTGTCTGTGCTTCTATGAAGTCTGCCGCATCCGTCCACGACCCTCCTTACTTCTTCAACACCTTCCTCAACACAAGACTCGACTTCGCAATTCGGACTCGATGACAGCGCGAGTATGGCGCACGAAATCGACCACGACGTCGAACACGATATCACGATAGCGGATACGCATGTAAGGGACGAGTACGATAATATGGCGGTGGAGGTGGAAAACAGACAGGCTGTTGGGGGTGAAGCTGAGCGCGCTGGCATTACCCTTGATGTTGATATTTGGTACTTGGTGTTTGAGGAGGTATGAATGATGTGTGTGCTCTAGATCCACTTCACTCAACCAAATCGCTGGACTTATGGACTCGGTCATTAAGATCGACTTCCGAGACGTTCGATGCCATCCTCACTCCCCGGAGTTTCGAAGTTTTGTACATTCGTACGAAAGGTGCTATGGAAACCATGCTGGACACATGTCCCTCACTAGCGTCCAATCTGAGAGCAAAGATCATCAAATACACCAAGAGGCTCTCAGTCAAAAAAGGAATTGGGTACCAAAATGAGATGGATGTCACCAACCTTGTTCAAAAATGTCAGGTCATGATGAAATTCATGTATGCTTCTCAAATTAACCCCTTCCAGACCAGTTCCGTTGAGAGAAGCTAATCATTATTTAGCTGGGGATACCCACGGAGTGAGGAAAGAAAGAGTCCATTGAGTATTTCACTAGGGACTCGTTACGAACCTCGTGACATAAATCATTCAGTAGTCGCCTACATAAAAGCTTTCTTGAACAGACCTTGTACTTCCAGGTATCAGCAAATTACTTACATCGACTGTGGGAGATATGGCGACCTTGAATGCCGAACAATGGCTCCCCCGAAAGCTGAATCCGAATTTTGCTCCTCTGCCTCGAAATCGGACGGTCGGCTAGTGTCCCATCAGGGAGTGCTGGAGGGCATTGAACTCATTGGTGATGATGATGTTGTGTGTGTACCATCCACACCTCAAAAATATGGCGGCTTCAAGTGGCCTCCGATGAAAAGCTTGGAGTTGGAAAGCTATGACTGGAACGTGTCCAAGGATGATTTCCCCTTGATGTGGGACTTCACCCATCTACGACATCTAGGCTTCGAAAATGCAAGAGTCGACAAATTTGCAGATACTCTATCCGCCGGACTAGGGAACAAATTACGCACTCTCAAGTGTTTACTGGTCATCCCCGGAAGACTTCGGAGACGTACAAGCAGCCAAACAATTCATAGAATCTCGTATAGAACACTGTCACGATCTGGAGACTCTGGAGTTGGAATGCGACTTTTGGGATGAACTAGTCACAATCAGGTCTCTGTGTGCTCTTTGTCCAAAACTTCAGAATTTGACGCTGAAGGGCAATTCAATGTGGGAAATATTTCCGGTGATGCCAGACGTCTTGTCGAAAATCATGGACTGTTGCCCTGCCATTGCCCAACTGGACATCGATATCACCATTAATGATATACTGGCATGTAAAGTTCTCACCCAGTCTTAAGTGATCAAGATCCTTGGTCATCACCAAGATGCGATTGTGTTGGAAGCAAGGTGCTCCTGGTCCTTGCAGACATATCAGCCTTAAATAGGGCCCGTAATGTACAAGACTAACACCTATGTAGTTACCCAGATACCTGAATGCTTTGGCACAAGCAGTTTCTCTCGTTGGGTTGAACCTCAGAACACTGGACGGCTTTTCAATCAGTGACGGTGACGAGAATAGCACGGATCCTGACTACGATGGAGCGAAATACATCATGACTACACTACACTCCAGGAAGTACGGAAAGCCATTCGAATGCATCACCATTGAACTGACTTTCGAGGGCGGCTACAGACGGAGCTGGATTTATCACTCACAAATCAGTAGATCTGGTGAATATGAGCAATGGGGCAGAAATAGAAGAGGCACATACGACAAAAATGTCTCGACCCGTCAGGATTGGATGGACAGGCCGACGGGTGTGGAGGACGCTTCATAGGTGGGGAAGTGAAATGGCTAGCAAGTCTCTCGAAAGATTCGAAAGATTGGAATAGATGACACGAGGAACGACAACACACCCTTGAGACTAACCTAGGTCGCAGAGGACTTCTTGAAGGTATTCATATGCCTTTTTTTAACTCATGCGAGAATGGCGTTGCACATAATTCAAGTTCACCGGAGGTCTTTCACGGTCGCGAAAATGAATACAAACCTCTGACATAGATACATCCGCCCGATTCTTTTGGCTTATAATCAATTGTGAGAGTTCCTACGCCGATCTTCGACTGCATCGAAAGATTTATGACGTATCAGATAAGTTCTCGAAGCAACAAGACTTCGACTTTCAATGGCTGCGGTTTTTCTCGCTTAAAGCCTGAGGCATTGTTGATGTTTGCGCTGAGGAAGTAGGTCAATCACTTCCCCGATCCTTCCAGCCAATTCCCATCCGGAGCGCTGCAAAAAGTAAAGAGCATCAAACAAACTTTGAGTCACCCGGTATTTGTCGAACAACCATTTCGTCTCCGTCCAATATAACTTGCTTCTTCCAGCCTTTGATCAAACCATAACGCTCGACCTGCAAATTCCAGCGGCCAGTCTTCCTCCACTTCACGCAACATATCAACAGCAGCACGTCAATTTCGAGAACTATGCCGACCAAGGATATGATCAAATTGCCAGTCGATATCTGGTACTTGGTGTTCGAGGAGGTATGTTTCAAAAACAGGTCGCATGCTGCTACTCACTCCCTACGTGGCAAGATCTTTTGACGACATGGGATATGTGATCTCAAATCTCATTTGGTGACATATACTAACGCTTTGAATTTGCAGTTAGGTAGTGTAGACTTCGAAGGACAGTATGATGACAGCTTCACAGGCGAGATGTACCGAAAGTGGCTTCCAGAGACCCGCCTCGTTTGCAAAGACTTCGATACTGTCGTCACACCCTGGGTATATCAGTATACCTACATCGAGAGGAATACACTCATGGAAAAACTCATCAACGATTCGGGAGCTGCATGTAGCGAGTTTAAGTCGAACATATGCAAGCACGCTGCATCACTTGAGGTTAGCTCCAACCCGGAGTTTATGGGCTTCAATGCAGAGATCATAGAAAATTGTATCTCATTGGAAAACCTTTAGTAAGTCTCATCGCAACATTGAGCCTCAAAATGGATATTGTCTGACAGCCACAAGCTGGTGGTACCCGGACGGCAACAGAGGAGACGCACACGACAACACAAAAATGGTATCATCCTGCTTCAACGCGTTTGTCAATGGCAAATCAACTGCGTTACTATGGGGATTTGATGAGCATGTTGATCGCTGCCACTGCCAACACCTGGATTACTACTGGCCCTCGAAGACCTCACGACTGCAGTCAATGACCTCGGGAACTCTTGGAAGGGATTTGCAGCTAGCTGTCTATCGCACAAGCTATAAAAAAGTTTATGATCCACTTTCTCAGTTGGGTCCCGTTCCAAATCTAAAGACAACGATGATCCATACTCTGATTCTGACGAACTATTCTCAAGGTGTCGGATCTGAGGGATTGACACCTTGCGAGAAAAAGCTCCCCGCCATGCAGAAGCTGAAGTTGGTGTACTACGCCTGGAAAACCCCGCTCGAGGGCTTTTCGCGTATTTGGGACTTTTCGATGCTTCGATGCTTGAGCACAGATGTGTCTGATTTTGTTAAGTTGATGTCACGAGCGCCTTTGGAGGACTTAGTTCACCTTAGGACACTGCATCTTTCCTCTACTTGGTACCAGACCAATGAAGAAGTCCTGTTGACCTGGGGACATATACTCTCTATCATCGATTCATGCCCCTCTCTAGAATGTCTGAAGCTCGATTGCAAAGACTGGCAGAAGTACCTATCGATGTCATCAGTAGATAAGATTGGGCCTAGGCTGAAGAAGTTGCGGCTGAGAGACCCGTACAAAGCAATCATCGTCCCACAAAGAGCTTTGACAGAAGGCTTGAGCTGCTGCCCAAGTGGAATTTGGTTTGGGGCTACATGTCGGAAGTACAAATGTATGTGGCAACCCTCTATTAACATTTGGTCCAAACGCCCTCAAAGATTCTTCTGTCATACGGGATCGGTGCTTACTACTCTATAGCTACTTGAATACCTCGGTATCTTAGCTCGACTCGACAGCCTCCAGTACCTGAATCTTCTTGCCTACGACACACTCAGCATGACGGAAGTTGACGAAGAGAGTACCGATCCGAACTATGATAGCTCAGCCTCTCTAATGAAGCTTCTGGCAAGAAGTTCAACATGTCAAAATAAAGTTGGATGGTGCCAAACAACCTCCAAATTGGAGGCCGTCGCTTGGAATGGAGTCTCATGAAGAGGGATATGCTTGGAGGTCTTGGAGAGACTTCATGTCTCGAATCAATGCTAAAGTGTCTATGAGCAGTGGGGTGGCGAAAGAGTTGGAGAGCTACCAGAAGGACATACTGGGATGTCGGGAGTCGGGGACGCTGAACATTCTGACTCTTGGGTCACTGATGATGATGATGAAGGAGAAGATGTCGGTGGCACACGAAGCGACGATCCTACTAATGGTGATGACCTCGATATCAGTTAAGCTGATTATGGTGGAGATCAAGTTTCTCGCACTAAAAACTACATGATATGGAGATGGCCCGATTAGTGTTGTAGAGGGGGACTTTTTGCGGTGTGCTTGAGCAGTACTGTACTAGTCGATCATCCACAAGCATCGCTTGGAGCACAATAAAATGCGCAACAAAGAAATAAAATAGCAAATTCTACTGAAGCTGACAGATTTATGGCCCTATGAGGTCGGTATACCTGGCAAACTATGATTCCAAAAGGTCTGTTTGCTCCAAGAAATGGTATCGAGGTCGTGGCAATTTTCATTCCTTTCTGAAGTCACCTGGGGGCCGCCAGACCGATCATTGTCACAGAGAGAGGCTTCTGACGCCCCAAAGACTTCTGTAAACGTGAGAATACTTCTTCCACCTAGCGCTGTTGTAGAGGAAAGAGCGGTCAAGCTAGGTAGCTACTTGTGAGGTAGCAGGTGGATTAGCATAGGAGTCAACAGAGAAAAGCGGAGGTGTGAGTTTTTGAGACGCTTCAGGCAAGTCTACTTACTTGCCACAGGTGGACGAGGCCCAGACTGGTGTATCGAGGGTATATACGCTAAATATGATACAGTTGTCGTCACCCAGAAGACTTCCAACTCATTGGTGGGATGACATACCAAAATCTACCTGACAGAATCATCACAATGTCTCGCACAGTATCATCATACTTGCATGCGTTCATGAAGGCATCCGCTCCAAATTGGCAGGCTCTCTATTCCAGGACTCCGGCCACGGAGTTTGATGCGTCATGGGAGCATTGAACTACTCAGTCACGGGAACGAGTCCACAAGTTTCCCAGAGTCGCCCAGTGCTTTCGACAAAGTTCATTTAACAAAGCATTATAAAGAAAATCAAGCACCTGAACTCTTCCTTCTTTCCCCGATGGCCCCGACTCAGTCAGAGTTTCCCGACACAATAAAGCTGAAGCTTGAAATGTGTTCCTGGCCAATACCAGGTGACGTAAAACAGTCTTGGAACTTTGCAAACCTACAGTCCTTGAGTCTGAAGAATTCGAATTTGATATCATTCTTCATAGCCATGCCACTTTTGGAGTTCCCACAATTACGCACACTCAAAATCAGTCAAGACCTGGATTACTCTCACTATCACCCGAGGGGCTCATCATTGAAGCTGTTTCTAGAGTCTTGTCCAGAATTGGAGACATTGAAAATCGAATGCGGTGAGTACAGTAGCATCATACTCTGGCCTGATATATACCGTCGTGGAACCAGACTTCGGAGATTGAGGCTGCTCGATTTGTGTCCTAATCTTCCTCAAACCCCCGGGCTGTTCCAATTGAGTGAGCTATTCCATGCGTGTCCCACCATAGAAGATCTTGGCTTCAGCTTCTGTGATCTCACTCGAGAGAGGGATGAAGTGAACCCGAAGTACAGGCTACACATCGTCGTCTGGCTGACTTTACCTATAGCTTGCAGACTACCTCGAAGTATTAGCAACAGCTACGAGCTAACGAACGTTGTGCATCTGGGGAGATCAGAATATCAACCCATATTTTCATCGCTTGGCCCCAGGAGGATATCACAAAGATCCTGATTATGCGCGTGCCGTAGGTATCATAAAGAAGCTTCACAGGAAGAAGCAAGGGAGCAAACTCGAAATATCAATACGTCTCGGGCTGGCATATAACTTTGAAAATATGTACTTGCCTGCCTATGACAGGAACGGCGAGAAATGGCCGGGCTGGAGAATATTCCATTCTACGCTAGACGAATCAGGAAGATAAAAACAGTGGGGGAACGGAGGAAGTGAAGAATTCGTGGAGGATTCTGAAGACGACAGTGGTAGTACACCCCCAGGAAACTCTGAGATTGGATACACTGATGCGTATAGGCATCAGAAGGGGCTCTCAAGCTTCGTTACCCAAAAAATTCAATCCAATCTTACTCCCTTTCTTAACGGGCAGGCCCACGTGTAGGACTCTATCGTCTCCGGGCCCATTCCGTTCAAGGTTTACCCAGAATATCCCATTCCCAACCACAGGCCTGAAGATAACCCCGCGTCCATTCACGTCTCTCCCAAACCTCTTCCCGCCCCTGTTCTCTTCATCTAACACATCTTCAGCCACGCATATGCATGGGAAATGCGTTCCTCCTGACTCCGAACAGTTCGCTTCCAAGTAAAGGAAGAAAATCTCAAGGCGATTGTATAGCTTATTATCTGAATTGAGGATAGGAAATTCAGACCAGTCGTAATGGAGATCGTAGTGTTGAGATGGGAGGTAGCGTACAACTTGGAAGGGCTCGATGCCGTCCGCTTGGATATTCAGTTTGTTGAGGAAAGTGTAGACTCTGAGCGTGAGGGCGAGGATGAGGGGGTCGTTGTTGGGGAGGATGCAGGATGTTGAGGTTCGGTAGGTTGGTGGTGGAGGTGGGTTGGATATGAGGCTGGAGGTGGCATGGGAGTCCTCGCTGGCCAAGGGTCAACCAAAGTCGTTTTGAAGTTTAATAACTTTTGAAATGGGGGAGGGCTGGTACCAGAGATTTGAAAGGTGGGATACTTCATCGGTGTGAGGAAACACAGAGGTAGATTAGGAGCGGAGACGTGGAAAGCGTAAGTGTCGTGAAATGAGAAATCTGTTTGGTATTTGGTAGTCCCGTCGTGGTCCGTTAGCAGATCAGGTTCGAAGGCAGTTGACAGGAGGTTCGCAAAGGATAGAAGAATGGCATATAGAAGCGCGCTTAGCTTCTTCTGCGGTACTAAGCTGCGAGCCACTGAGGAGACCCGAAGATTGTGAATGATTGAAAAAGGACTATCGGAATAAACGACTGCTCTGCTGGAAATGAAGAATCTATTGAACAGTTGCGGTTTTCCTCATCGTCGCTCTATTGGAAGACACGCACTGCATGCCGTGACACCTTCACGTCTCGGTGAAGCTCTATTGCCCTGCAGAAGTCGTAGGAAGTCCAAGCTTCGGTCTTCTCTGCACGTATCTTCTTAGTAGTGGCGTTCATGCAACTTTGTCCACGCTCTAGACAGGTTTCACGCTGAGAAGCATATCGATCTGTGAACATGACCCGAAAGAAGTATCGAATTTCCTGATCCATTCCTGTCCCAATACGCCAAATTACTTACTCAAACAATCCAACAGACTTGTGATACACATTTCAATCAAGCTTTGCAACCTCCTTGATCTTGATGTCAATTGACATACCCCAACCGTCCCTGCCACCGATCCAATTCTTGTGTTTTCCAACCTTGTCAATATCCGACACGTGGTCATCCAAAGCCTCTCTCAGCATCATAGCATCATCTTTGACCTTCTTGATCGACAATATCAGTCTCAAACCCTCTTTGTCATCATTCTTTCCAAATCCACTTGCCCATTCTGAATCGACCTTGATGCGGGGCTCGTCTTCGTCAAAGTTTCCACCTGGATAGATCTTGCTGATCAACAATCCAATGGATCCCATGTATCTCGTCCACCATACTTCTTCGGGTGTTAAGATCGATTGTAGACTGAGCTTGAAATCGGCTTCGCGAGGTGGGAGCTCGCCCTCGTATCGCTCTTCCAACATGAGTGCGAGAAGTGCGCGATCAGAATGCGATACCCCATGAGTTGAGGCCATGAATCCCGCACTTGTGCAGTAAAGAGCAGCCGTGGATGCAATTTCTTTAGACATATGTGCGTGAACGTAAAGAACATTGGCGAATGCATGAATAACATGCTTGCTGATTGACTCCGGGAACGATCGACCACCCTCTTCCTTCGAGGGCTCGGGGATCGAATTCAATATCAGAGTACTCAGAGCATCTGCGGACTTGCGTCCAGAATTCTCCGTTGCGACCTCGAGAGGATCATCATCTCGAATGTTTTGAGGAAGTTCTCTGTAGAGGACGCCTTCTCTAACGCCGCCTTGGCAGAAATGCGCCTCCTTAATTCCATGTGGGAGAGCTTCTGTGAGGACATTGACCAAAAATGCCACTGCTGGAACCTGACCGCGACGGCGATCAGAGACTCGGAAAATCTTTTCTGCTTCGCGGGCAACTTTCTTTAGTGTCTCGACATCCTGGAATTTCTCCTTGCTTGCTCTGTAGCCGTTAATAATCGAGATGGGGTAATGGCGACCATGCACTTGGTTCATGTAAAGAAGCAGATATCCCCATCCTCTGAATCCACCTCCAGAAAGATACAGCGGGAATCCTCCCTCGGACTTGGCTCGCTCTGCCATATCCTCGGGTATTTCCAGTTCGTCGTAAGCGCGTCGGAAATTCGCTTCCATCTCCTCTCGCAATTTAGCCACGGCGGCATCTCCCTCGTCCTCACTTTTGTCTTTTCTCAAATCTTCCAGTTTCTTTGTCAGAGCTGCAGCTCCGTATGGGAAGCTCACAGACCCCTTGGGACTGACTTCCACCTTGCCGTCGATCGATCTCATCCACGTGATTTGTGCAGAACCACCTCCTAGATCCATCACGATGCCGCTGACCGTCGAGAAACCGCTTGCTACTCCCAGGGCACCGACGTAGCCTTCTTCTTCCTTGCCAAGCATCTCGACCTCTAGACCCGTAGCCTTTTGGACAGCTTTCCGGTATTCGACGGAGTTGACGGCTGTACGAGTTGCTTCGGTGGCGATGATCCTGATGTGATGATCTGGGACATTGAGATCTTTACAGATGACTTTAAAGCGCATCAAAGCTGCAATAATCTGGTCGATGATGTCGTCCGGGATAGGAATTCTTTCGCCTGTGTCTTCATCATACTGGGCAGAATACAAACTGATATCCAACCGGTAGGACACCAAAGTTGGTAAGATACGGGATGTTGGTGGTGCCAGACTCGATACCGAGAATCGAATACCGTTGCTACAGACAATCAGAGATTGGATTGAAGGAGTTCAGAAATGTCTGTTTACCTTCCCATGTCGACAATTCCTCGCAAGTACTTTGTCACCTTGTTCTTGGACCCCACTTCACGACCTCCATTACGGAATGGAATTTCGGGACCGCCTCCCATCTTTGTTTACTTGATGGATTGATGTATAGTTCGATGGATGGTGACTATTGATGAAAAGAGAAGTTGAGGGGAAGTTGGATGTCGTTGAACAAACAAGGAATTCCGAAACCTTGTGAGACTAGCGTTTATTGGCAGTGTTGGCATGCGGGAGGAGCACGTGACGTCATAGGAGCTCCAAAGAGGTCTTATTTTGGGCCTCTGTTGCCTCTTTGCATAAGAATGTTCAGAGAATGAAGACGACTAAATGTATGCTAGGCTTATTTTTCTTAGGCGGACTGGGATACCTATGATCATGGGCTACCGGAAGTGCTCACCACCCTGCCATCGTAAGCGAGGGAAGGCATTTTAAAGGGGGAACAAAACAAACCAGCCTCAAAGTCATATTTCGCGTCGAGTACTTTCAACCGCCTGAAAAATGCTCCACAGATATTGACCAAGACGTGAACTGGGAATGCAGCGCAATGCATCGTCAGCTGCTCAGTGAATGTACCCTTGATTGGTAGCCAGACCCCCATAACGGCTATCGAAGACTAGGAAATGTAACGAGACAACGTAGGTATTGTAATATCTTGATTTAGTCGCATTTCAAGAGATCAGTAAGGCGTAGGGCTACAGTGCCACATAAACTCTCAAGCACTTCATCAGAGTTCAACAGAAGTTTATTCGTCGAGGGAGGAATCCTTACGCTCGGCCACGACAAGCCCCTTTCTGGCCTTCTCGAATCTAGCCAGCACTATCAAGACTTACTCAGCTCCGACGGGGCCCAATGATACTCAGAACGCATCGTGGAGGAGTCAGTGGTGACCAGACCCCAGACTCCAAACACTAAAAGTTACGCGAGCTCGGTTGTCAACAACACCACCCAACGACGGCAACAACAAAATCCAACCAAATACTTCCCAACACCAAAACACCACAAAAAAGAACGAAGACCAAAAGACCAAAAGGTAAGAAGCTCGATCATAGACCGAACTCTTGACCCAGGCTGGCGATCCACCTGACGACCCTGACTGTGGCCGACCGATATCATTTCTCAGTTTGCAACCGCCTAAACTCATTGCTGAGCAGATCCATTATGTGCCCATACTTACGGAGGACCATGACCAAAACCTGCCAATTGGGTCACATCTAGCTGTTGCGGAGATGGTAGGTGGATCGGGATTTCTGCGCATTTGGCAGGGTTGCAAGACGCGGCTCGGATGGATTTGGAGTTCAGCTTTGAAGGCATGGTCTCGGCTGCAGGCTGGGATGGAAGAGTCTCGTAATGTCTATCACGCTCCTCACCAAGCATTCCAATAAGTAGCTTCTCTTAAAATGGGTGCTCTTTTTGGTTTTTCTGGAGTCCAATTCGTTGTTTCCGCCGATGTGCGCCTCAGGATCGGGGCGGCACACAGCCTCAAAGCAGTTCACAGACAGGCCTTCAGAAACACTGAAGCTTCTCGATGATGTACTCACCTCACTTGTTTACATGACTTAGACTCCTATTATGTGAAGAGCACAAGAACAGAACAAACGAAAAGATTCAACAAGGTTGCCAAGCGGGTCGCGCATCTTCCGACTTAGTCATAGCATACAGCGACCACTTCCGCGCCAGATTATCGTTGCCTGATGGCTGCAAAGCATTGAAATCTGACAAAAGGGCATTCTGAGATTCACAAATCTAAGAGCAAGCGCATTCACCAGCAATCCTGCCTCTCAATCTCTAGCCTTTCGACATGCGCATTACCCACGAATATCACACGCAGCCCTCTCCATTTCAAGTGTACAATTTCTCTTCGCTAGTACAATACACAGATCAGCTCCCACAACCGCCATGATGAAAGTTGTAAGCCCACCCCGACTCAAATGCTGAATAATATCAGAGTATGAGGCGGGATAGATATCATCTACCAGTTCGTCGAATCCAAGTTTCATTTTGAGGGGAAGTGAATTCGGGGAAAGATGGCGGTGGGGGTGATATTGGGGTCATGAGATGAGGGAGATAAGGATGGCAGTAAGTAAGAATTGGCAGAAACTCTGTGCTTAACAACAAAAACCGGTGCTGCGGACAAGCAGTGCAGACTCAGGTACTGGTTAGCTTCGGATGGTTATGACCAGGAGGACGAAGGCTCTAATTCAATCAGAAGTCCTGGCTAGACGGATGACAGGCTACTCTTCGAGTGCTTTTAGTCTTCCAGCTGCTTATTAGATAGTGATCAAGGAAAACCTGCCCGGTTGGACAATGCGATGCGTATCTATGTACTCGGACTCCCACGTACAATCAGCGCAATAGAAAAGGAAAGGGGATCTACACATTCGTTGAGCCCATAGTCTGTCCAAGTGGGAATGCATAGTTCCTGTTTAGAGCGGAAGGGTCTAAAATGATATTTAATCAAGCTTTTTGTGGATGTCCTGACGAACGTTGCGTCCAGTCCAGGAAGAATTATACTAATTCATGTGTATCTTCCACGCCACATCCCATCCCATCTTTCCGTCAGGTCAAGATATCGCTGCAAAGGTATATGAAGGAAGTGCTCAAGTCAAAAAGAATTTTATGTTTGCGAAAGGAAATTGCGAGGTCTGCATTTACACAACCCTATATCAGTCTAAATTAGCTTGTTGAATCTGAAAGGAACTCTGCGGGTACAAAGTGAGAGAATCAAGTGAGGTTGCTGAATAAACTACGAATGAGATGTTGGGCTCACTCGACACTTACAACTTAGCATCACCACCTGCATTGCCTGTAGCAGTAGAATGATCGGCTCCTCCAGTAGTCTTGGCTGCCGCCGATGCCTCGAAGGACTGTTGGAAGTCGCCGATAATGTCGTCGATATGTTCTGTGCCGACGGAGATACGGATGAGGTCCTGTAATTCAAATTAGCAGATGAAAGTTGGGGGAGGGGGTTTCAAGCCTACCTCGGTGACACCAGACGCAAGTCTCTCGTCCTCTGACAGCTGCTCGTGGGTCGTTGACCATGGGTGGATCGCAAGAGTCTTCGAATCGCCCACATTTGCCAAGTTGGAAATCAGCTTGAAGCCGTCAACAACCTGACTACCAGCAGCTCCACCACCCTTGACACCAAAAGACAGAACACCACCGAATCCTCGTGGGAGGTACTTCTTGGCCAGCTCATGCGATGGGTGGCTCTCAAGACCTGGATATGAGACCCACGATACGTGAGGGCTCTTCTCCAACCATCTAGCCAGGGCAAGGGAATTCTGCGCGTGGCGCTCACCTCGCAAGCTCAATGTCTCGATACCTTGGAGAAGTTGGAAAGCACCAAATGGGTTAAGAGAGCTTCCCAAGTCACGAAGAATCTCGACACGGACACGAATAGCAAATGTGATAGGTCCGAATGTCTCCCAGAACTTCAAGCCATGGTAACCTGGAGATGGCTCGACCATCTCAGGGAATCTCTTGGCATTCTTACCCCAGTCGAACTTTCCTGAATCCACGACAATCCCTCCAATTGTAGTTCCATGGCCTCCGATCCACTTGGTAGCTGAGTGGACAACGATATCTGCTCCATGATCGATTGGACGGACGAAGTAACCTCCTGCTCCGAATGTGTTGTCGACTACGAGAGGAACGCCATGCTCATGGGCGACCTTTGCAATTGCCTCGAAATCCGGGATGTTGTACTTTGGGTTTCCGATACTCTCAATATAGATAGCTTTTGTGTTCTCGTCAATTGCAGCAGCAAAGTCCTCTGGCTTGTCTCCATTGACAAACTTAGTATTTATGCCGAGTCTGGGAAGGAAGACCTTCAATTGGTTGTAGGTTCCTCCGTATAGGTTGGTTGTAGAAACGATATTGTCGCCTGCATGTGCAAGAGCTGCGATAGCCATGAATTGGGCTGCTTGTCCGGAACTAGCTGCTACGGCTGCAACACCACCCTCAAGAGCTGCAATTCGCTTTTCGAAGACATCGACGGTTGGCTGAGAAGAAAGAGTCAGCTTATTGATCCGCAATAAATTATGACAATTAGACTGGTTGTCAGCTTGTGAAGAAGCTGAGCCCGGTGGCTTGCAGAGACCTGGACCCGGGAAACCACCAAGTTCACTACTCTGCAGAATACCCCAAAAATATCATTGGGTTCCCTTCGAGATGGCAGATTGGAATAAGAAACCTACATTCATGATCCGACTGTAAATGTTTCCGAACTCCTTAAGCCCAAAAAGTCTGGCGCCATGTGCAGAATCATTGAATGTGAAAGACTGTCACCCAATTAGCTTTCAATCACCAAGATATGATTTGAGGATTTTCATACGGTAGTGGCATAGATTGGGACGGCGCGCGCATTTGTTGCTGGGTCTGGTTCTTGACCTATTGAAAGTTTAGAATTGCCCTACTTTGGAGGAGGTGTAGTAGCTACCAGCATGCAATTGAAGGGTCTCGAAGTGTGTTGATGGTGCTGCCATTGTGGAGGTTTTGTTTGCTCTTTCTATCAGTCTTTTGGTGAGAGATGAGGGTAGGGAACTTGGGAGAAATTCGAGGAGTGGGCGAGGATCTTTATGAGCAATTTTCTTTCCTCCTGACCATTACTGTTGGTGGGCTGGTATTGCAAGTCCAGTGAGGTGAGCGTCGGCGATCCTCAGTGTGGGGTAAGTAGTTGGCTTGAGCACGCCATTCTGCCCTTCTCAAAGCGGAATGAAGCTGTGCCTTTTGGTCTTGGTCCAATGAGATGTGCAGTATCTATTGATGCAAAATTGCCATTTGATGGCGGTGTCATTTTTATTTGCATTTTTGTTTGTTGCAGCTCCGAAGCCGCACAGAGAGAGCGTTCCCAAGCTGTCCGTTGGATCTGCAGTCAGCCGGCAGGACTGGGAATGAGAGCTCCAGGATGAGGTCAACCCCGCCAGAGGTGAGAAGTGAGAAGCTCCAGTCAGAGAGGGGCAGAGGCAGAGGCAGGGGGCACGGCATACCAAAGAAACTTCCTGAGCCGAGACAAATCGCTCCTAACGCCGCTGAGTCAGCGAGTGTTGATTGGCCTGGCGCAACACGCACCCAACTTCATTCTGCACCGAATCTTGTCGGGCTTGACCTGTCGAAGCTGAAATGCTGCTCCTCGGGATTCCCATAACCTTATTACGACTACTGACCTAAGAATCAACATTCGAAAGGCGTGGGCTGTGCAATGGGAGTGAAGGAGGCTCCAACAGGATTTGGAGCCAGCATAGCGTCCTGTTCAGGCAGTTACGAAGTCCAAA
Organism: Cadophora malorum; assembly: GCA_017365405.1. Lineage (NCBI taxonomy): Eukaryota > Fungi > Ascomycota > Leotiomycetes > Helotiales > Ploettnerulaceae > Cadophora > Cadophora malorum. The sequence goes on along the minus strand of JAFJYH010000010.1, from coordinate 213,841 downwards.
GCTGAGAGGCTGAGAGGTTATGCCTACCGTATGAGTAGAGGATTTCAAGCCTCGTAGCACACAACCTGAGTGGCTTTTGTTGAAAATCTGCACTTGCCAGCAGCCTGTAGCTCTGCTTCACAAAGATGACATTCAGTCAGAGATATCATCCTCATTCACATATCGGCAGTTCCGAAGCTACCAGTTCAGCCATTTCTCTCTTCTCTTCTCTTCTCAGACTGGCAGCCATATCTGTCTCGGGCATCAGAATCATGGAGAGTCAGCGGTGAGCAGCCAGGTGGTGATGTGATGACCTACCAATTCGAAGCCACAAATCTCATGTCAGAACTGGGAATTAGCTAGTAAATATAATTTTCATTGAACTTGATACCATGGCGCCCCAAACCCCCCGCCGATCTAGATGTCCTGAACAGCAAACCGATCACCCCCTACCCTGGCGAGCCCAGCAGTGGTTCTCAACAACAGACGATTTACCAGAAACATTAATCACTCCAAGCCCATCAAACATCAGCAGAAGCTGGGGGAAGAATACATCCCAAGCCTTTCCCCATCTCCCAAGACTCCTCCAAGAGGTCTTGTTCTTACATGTCAGACAACTTTCCCAGTGTCTACATCTTGGACAGACTTCAATATCAGTTACAGATTACCTCTTTTGGTTTAGTCCCAAAAACCGAACTGCCTTCAAAGTCACGTGTAACCCCTTTGTCAGATCATGATGCGACTCCACAGTCTTTCTCGGGCCCAAAATAGAATCTGTTACAGACCGATCTTTGCATTGACACGTCCTGGAAACACAGAATCGACGCGGCACCCAATCGTAAGCCACGCCTGCGATGCATGATTGGAGGGCCAAGGAGAAACCTTCAAAACCTGACTCTGGAGACAGCCGGGAATTTGAAGACGATCTTGGCGTCCCCGGATGATTTGACGATCAATCCTACTCGCGTGCAATGAACTTCGAAGTCCGCAGTCTGAACTTTGCGGAATCCGTAGCGAGGCCTAAGAATACCAAGCCGTCTGCATGGTCAAGGGAAAGTCCAGGGAGCCGCAAAGTCTGGCAAGTTCTCGAGTCGAAATCGTCTCTGAGCGCGACTGTGTTTGTTTCATTGCCGAGCGATGGACGCTTGCTTGGCCTTGGAGAAGTCTTGGACGACAAAGCGCGTGTATCGGAACCCACCTTTGACTTTTTCTTCTGAAAGCTTCGTGACGTTTATGGAGACGATGAGGTGAGGATCTCGGAGGTTTGGCAAGGCAGAGCCAGGGGAGGAAAGACAAGATAGGCGCCTTTTCCCTCTCCCTCCACTTTCTTCTGCTAGTCGGCTAGCCGCACAGCGTCAGTAAGGTTTTATTTGACAAGTTTTGTTTTATTGGTCGGTTTCCTTTTGTTATGTATGTCTTGGCATCGTTTCTGCTCAATTTCATTCTGGGTATGCAATGAGGGGTAAATTGTGCAAAGGAGATTGCGGCGCCACAGCTGGTGCAACTCGACATCGTCAATTGGCTACCCGCGCTGTGTCCAAGAGAGCACCTCTCAGCCCAGTCCAGAAAATACCATATCGCCGGACAATAACATGCAACCCTGACCAGGGGCCCGTCAGGGCGGACATGTCGACATTTGCTATGGTCTTTTCTGATTCGTGCTGTCTCATTGGAGGAATTGACGTCCACAGTCCAACCCTGGTGCTTGATAGGCCTCGGTTGCCCCCTGTTGTCCCTGTCGCTACCCTGGACCCGTTTCAAAATGATACAGAAGGGGTCAAGACTACCGTCCCCAGATTATGCGGTGCGTGTGCTCTCTCATACAGGGGCCTCGACGCCTTCAAATCAAAATCGCCTGCCTCTCGCTGTTCTCCCGTAATTGCTTTGCTTTCTACTACGATCCAGCCCTTTGCCAATCAACTTTAACCTAATCTCGAGTGGGTGGTCTGCGATCATTTCCACGGTACTTTCTTCCTTCTCCGCTTCTTTCCTCTTCTTATCATACATATCACCACTGCCACCCGCACCCTTTTTCTCAACTCTTGCTCGCTGCTCCTCGACCTTTAACTCATCTACCGGTCCATATATTCATACACTCCTTAAAAACGCGCGCACGAGTTGCAGCCGCTTTCGAACAACAGTTGCGATATTCTTGAACGAACTCGCCAGTCAATAACAATTACGACTCCTTACCACACCACAAAAACCTCACATAACATTCGAAATGGCGCCTAACTTGTTATTGCCAATCCGCATCGCCCAGGGTGTTTTCGCTCTGGTGACGATGGGTCTCTCAGCATATGGTACGTATTTTGCTTGCTTCAAAGAATGAAGCATCTCGGGTCTTGTCTCTTCGAACCGAGCCAAAATGTGAGCACAGTACTAACAAGAATTACAGTCGCCCACTGGTACAACAATGATACCCTGACAGCTTCGCCCTCGCAAATCAACTTCCTGATCTTCGTCTCCCTATGGTCCTTCATCTCAATCGCATACCTAGAACTCGCACCACGATTCATGGCAAAAGGTATGTAACTCTCCTGGACTTCATCCACGCCGAATTTCCAAATATCCATACGAGATATTAACATATCGACAGCCTCCCACCCCTTCGGCATCCTTGCCTTCAACGTCCTCAACATGCTATTCTACTTCGCCGGCTTCATCGCCCTCGCCGTCTTCCTCGGCAAGCTTCTCTTCTGCCGCGGCTCAGTCTGCGCAGCCGCTCGCGCCGACGCCTTCTTCGCTGCCTTCTCGTGGCTCCTATGGAGTGCATCTTCCGCACTCGTCGGACTTCAGATGTTCAAGGGTGGATTTGCAGGTCTCAAGACTGATCGCCAGGCGAAGAGCGCTATGAAGGAGGCGCCGCAGGGCTTGGGAGCGTGAACTAGCTTGCTTGATGCTGGGAAAGGAGTGGGTGGGAAGGAGGTGAAATGGTGGAGTTGGGGGAATGGTGAAGGGAGGGGAAACAGGAAGTGGCCTGGGAAGAGAGATGGTGTGGATGAGGAGTACGGGGATTTTGTTTGACAGGAAGGGGGTCTTGAGGACTTCTTGCTTGCTGGCTTCATTCTCCATTCTTTCACTTGACGGGGTGGAAGTGCTTGCCGGCCTGGATTACGACTTTTATGGATGGACGGATTGGGTTTGATGGGTTCAAGGAATTGGTTGGTGAGGTTGTCTGCATCATGTGGTATATGGGACGTCAACAAACAGCCTCTTGGGGAGTGGCTGGTCCGGTCCTATGTCTATGTTATGTATGCACGCGGTTGTCAGAGTTCTTCACCTGTTTCTTGCGAGACAAAATCTGGAACGGAGTGGAGTTCTTTTTTTACGGGTAGATAATACTATGCTTTTTATTGAATGCGTTACAGAGCAAGGATTCGGAGTATATTGCTTGAAAAATCACATTATTCTGCACCATGCCTCAACTCACCAAACGGTCAACGAACTCAGAGTCTCAGAGGCGACGAAATCAAGGTTCTCCTGTTTGAGCCTCCTAGTCTAGGTACGTACCCTAGACCCATAGTCAGACTGTTCCATCGCAGCAGGGTCATGTACACATGCTACATCTGCTGTAACAGACTCACCTCACAAGCCTCGCTTGTGTCTTGATCGATCAACATCGCACTCCACTGATTGCGACGCCAAGCGGGCACGCATTGCCCCCGAAGGCTACAGACTCGTGTCAGCGCAACGCAAGTCAAGCTTTGGCTGATTCAAAATCAGGCGGTTGCAATAACTCAGATTATAGGTGCGAGATCCGAACAGAATACAGAGAATTTTTGAGTGGGTTTCTTGGTTTGATGTTTCGTTCAGGAGTTTCAGGGGTCGTCAGCGTCAATGTCAGCTTCGCTAGCGAGGCTGGCGGAGCTGCACCGCGCTGGTTGAGCAACTTAGGCGAGTGATCCAGGGGCTGAGGAGGCGAACCTGGGCTTGTTTACTTGCAGATTTCTTAATCTTAGTATTGTTATGTAAATTTCCTTGTCTTAATCTATGAAGTTTGCTCCGCCGAAATTTTACAATCTAATAATCAAGGTCTGGTATCACTTCTCATATCTTGCTGGTTTCCTGTTTTGAACTGACTTGAAGACGCGACCAAGACCGTTTCTTGGTCAAATTGCCTTTAGACTGAAGAGAGATACTTCTCTTCAAGAAGCCGGGTAAGTGTTGATATACTGTCAGAACTTAACATTGCATATAAGAAACTTTTTGCTACGACTGAAAGCAAAACTAGAAAATGGATGCGATAATGGAGAGTATGGGTTGTGAGACGACGTGTTCTCGTCGGGTTTCATCGGTAATATGAAAAGCTCGTGTGGATAAACTTCTGTATTCAAGACTGCTTAGAGCTCCGATCCTAAACTTCTCCCTTGATACGAAAGGAACGATTCTAGGTTTGAGTGCTTAGACCTGTTTTCGTTATCAGCTTGTGTGGTATCGCCGTCGATACATTCATTCAACAATGAACACACCAATGGTTGTGGGAAAGGCCGAAGTATATGTATAACTACGTCGTAGGTTCAATGAACCACCTTTGTGAAGATTCAAGGTGAGCTCTCTAGCTGATATGGCATGGTGATGTACTTTGAGCTTAGCACATGAACTCGCAAACTGTTCTCGATAGGGGTGCGAAATAGTCGTGTGCAGATATAAAACATAGACCTAGCCAGAAGCTGAGGGCAGCCACTCACGAGGTTTCCAGTATGATCTCAGATACCGAGCCCCAACTGGTGAGACTTCGTGTGAGTGGTAGGAAAATCGTGGAAATCATGCCGATGGCATGTTTACTTTCACGTTACTATAGTCGCTCCACGCGCGCTAGGAGTCTGTTTTATTCTAGCAATTTGCACCCACGGTACTGACTTAGCAAATATAAGTCAATCATAGCAAACGGAGCGAAATACCATATCTCTACGTAAATCTGCACCACCGGTTTTGAGAAATGATGTTGAATGAAGCTTGATCCGTCCGACCCATATAGGGCCACGTCGGATAAACCTCGCGTGGACTTTCCAAGCTTCCAAGCAGCGTCAACCTCTCCCGCGAACCTATCTCGGAGTCGCAGCTCATCACGACCAGCCCTCAACCACAACAACACCCATAATGCGCCTCATCAGCATCACTGGGCTCCTCGCCCTCCCTCTTGCTCTCGCAACCTACCTCCGCATCACCATCCCATCCACACCAATCCTCCAGCAACCCTCAACACTCCCACCCTCCACACACGCAACGCTTACGACGCTCTCGCACCATTACTCTGCGCCGCTCACGACCTCCAACTCCTTCGACTTTCGAAATGTTACATCCGGTAGCTACTTGCTAGATGTTCACTGCCACACGCACTTCTTCGCGCCATTGAGGGTCGATGTCTCGGAGGATAAGGTAGTGGGAGCTGCGGATAGCCAGGCTGAAGTACAGGTCTGGGGAACATTCAGAGGCAATGAGTGGAGCAACAAGGGAGAGGTAAAGGAAGTGAAGGAAGTTGAGGATAGAGTTGGCGTATGGGGATTTGATGTTAAGTGTATGGGCAAGAAGGAATATTTCATTGAGAGGACTGGCTGTAAGTGGTCTCCCAGATATCCTGCTGTTGGAAGGAGAAGTCATTCTACTAACTTGGCATTGACAGTCTCGCCAATGTCGATTTTGAAGAACCCTATGATTCTCATTGCGGGTGTTAGTATGATTCTGGTCTTTGGAATGCCATATATCATGGACAACAGTAAGATTTGGTCCCTATCATCTGGCTACAAGCAGAGTACTGATATATATGTAGTGGACGATGAAATGAAAGCCGAATTCGCGGAGAGCCAAAAGAGATCTCCTCTTGCCGGCGGGCAGGCAGCCGCGAATCCATTGCAGAATTTCGACGCCGCGGCTTGGTTAGCTGGATCGAGTACTCCTAAGAGAAGCGAGACACCTGTGGAGAAGGGGGTTACGAGGTGATGGAAGCTGCACAAAGACTGGGAGGGGTAGGCTAGAAGTGTAGTCCTAGAAGCTGGGGGTCCTTGGGCGTGGTTCTGAGCCGACTTGAGGTTTAGACCGCTGGGAAGATAGACAGTGGACTCGACAGCTGTCTCCATACTACTGGATATAGAATGATGAGTTCAAAGATCTTCTTCCTATATACACTAATACTTTTACTGCTCTCGTCTCATTCATCCGCAACCTTCCGGCGCCCCGCTGGTATCTTCTTCAGTTATTCGCCATGTCTGCCGCTACCCGAAAGACATATCTATGTACTCTTTTGCAGAATCAACAGTGACAAGTTCAATCTTCATTTTGTCTATGAAGTATTCCAAGCTACATTGTTCCAGAATCATCTTCCGGCATACCCTCTTTCCAAAGAATACCACATTCACCGCCGCCAGCCACGCAAGCTAGCCTATTCCCATACCGTCCAAGAACCATACATCCCATCTCAGGATTACAAAGAAACTTCCCTCCCTAGTCTATCTCATCCCCAGTCTAGCTTATCACCTAAAAACCACGACTTGCAACAGAATCCAAAAGCAAGAAGGCCAACAAAGAGAAAATTTCCCTATCTCCTTGTCTAAAGTTTCAACTACTACTAGTTGGGACACCGCACCGCTAAGATATGACAAGCGTGCGTCGCTAAACAGCATTTGCGAAGTTGACGCGAGGGAGACCCGGAGTTTAAATCTCTTAGCTTTGGATTTTAGATGGGTTTTGGGATCTTTGGGCTTTGGCCACGATGTGCGCCATGGGTTAAGAGCTGGTGGGTACGAGATAAGGTCGTCTCTTTATTTATCTTCGGTCGATCTGATGCGCGGGGGAGAAGCGATAGGATTTGTGGATTCTATGGGCTATGGAGGGGCGTTTCTTGGTATGCATAGGATGTGCAGATGCGGATTTCAGGATGATCAGATGCAGGAACGGGTGGTGCAAGCTTTGCATACTTAGTGATGCAATATGGCGTATCGCGTCTAAAGCGTCTTTGGGACATTAGATACTCCAAGGTCATTCTCAAAATCTCAGAGGTGTGTTGCCACAATCAGATTGCTATGTAAAGTTCGGCAAAGCCTGAAGTCATCGAGATGTGGAGGTTACCCGCAAACGAATGCATGCATGTAACGTGAAAGCAAAAGGCCATCCATCCATCCAAATCCGCATAAAAAGCATTCGAAGAAAATTAAAGTCGTCTCGGTCGTCAAAGATAGACCCAGCAAGTATCCGACCTCGATCCATTCACATGAGATCTGGATAGAGCAGACTCGAAACTCATTACTCTCCGCCATCATCGCCTCCAAAGTCACCTCCATCATCACCACCATCTTCTGTGAATTTGTTAGTACAAGTCTCGGTTTAAGAAGGGGGTATATGACTTACGGTAACCATCTTGGTATGCTTCTTGCTCATCATTATCGTTCATTGCATCGGCAATCAACATTCCACCGACCAGACCACCACCAACACCCAGTGCCGCTGCACCTCCAGCGCCCATACCACTCTTCTTAGGAGCACCATATCCTCCACCGCCATACCCAGGTCGGCCGTAGCCCTGCTGCATGAAGCCTTGTTGTCCGTAGCCGGGCTGTCCGTAACCTTGCTGTCCATAGCCAGGCTGGCCATAGCCTTGTTGATAACCACCACCTCCATAATGTGGCTGTTGTGGCTTCATGAAAGAGCTCATTCCACCACCGCCATGGCTACTCGACCCGCCACTCGCTTTGCCCAACAGCTTGCCTAGAAATCCGCCGCTCTTCTTTTGTTCCCTAGCAGGTAGCTCTTGTCCGTATGACTGTTGCGGTTGACCGTATCCTGGCTGCTGACCATAGCCTGGTGATTGACCTGGAATTGGTGTATTTTGATAGTCTTGTTGCGCGCCTCGGCTTCCCTGCCCACTACGAGCACGTTGATCCTCCTCGGCCTGCAGACGAGCCGCGAGTGCTGCGTCAGACTCGGTATTTGGGTTCATACTTGATTCGTATGGGTTGTGCTTCGTATCTGTAGGTTGAGGTTGGCCGCCTCCGCTGTATCCTGGAGGGGCTCCTGGTGGTGCGCCATCAGATGGAGGAGGATATACTGGTTCAGTAGGCTTATCCCATTGCGATTTCTTGGTGTAAATATTAACATAAAACCTATGTCATATTAGAAAACTTGATCAAAGATGCACACGGAATTACCGGCTACAAACCATTCGCTGTACTGATCATTCCATTGCGCCTTCCAACCTTCCGGAACTTTTGGTGGCGGGGGTCCGCTTGGTGGAACAAAATCACTCATCTCGAGATAATTGATGCGCAAATGAGGAATTCGAAATCTGTCTCGTTTGAGGTTGAGTTGAGTAGTTTCTGTAAGTTGCGAAGTAAGCAGATGATGATAGAGGGGTGCAATGCAGGTGGGTTGAAGGACCGAGATTCCTGGTCTTTAAGCTCTCCAATTGCCCCTCACCTGCGAGACGTAACCCACCTTGCTCAGCCCCAATCGCCCCCCTGTTGATCTCAGGATTCTCAGCCACGGACGCAAACCTGATGATTCGGAAGCTGTATCACCCTATCGTCTGACGGAATATTTGTTCTGGAAGACTCTTGGAAAGACTGAGGTTTGGAGGCTGTGAATTTTGCCTGAGAATCGTCACAGAGCCGGGGAAGTTGTTGATATTGCTAAATGAGGGGCTGAATCATGACGTCGCCGTTGCACCTCGTGACTAGATCGTGACTCGCCTACTAGGTACTGACTTTCATGTATGCCTCTTGGTGTAAATGTCTAGTGCTCTCGATGATATGGTTGCTGCTTTCACGGGTCTCTGAAACTTCCAAGGTATAAATTTCGTTACAAGACGGAGTTCTATAAGTCTGATCTTTTTATTGGCCGTAGGTTTAAAGGATAGGGTTCGAAACACAGTAATAGCAATGTCCTCAAAATTCGCAAGACAATTGAACCGGAGAGGGGGCCATATTAAGTCTCGGTGTCCACTACTACCTAGAGCAAGGAGAAAATGTGAATCTCATTATTGAGATTAGTCTTGAAGATGGTATTGTAAGGAGTACCTGATCAAGTAGTGTTGGTCGAAGCTAGACCAAAGATTCTCACTTACTCGACTTGGAGTTACCAAATAGGCAGGCTCTATCAAATTGATATTGAATTGACGGTCATATGAGATAGAATCTTGCTGCCGTAAGTATCTGGTCAAAATAGCACATCATAATATAGGAACTTAAATGAATATGTCCAGGATGAAATAAAAAATCAACGTGCTAATAAGTTTCGCATCTTCGACTTACCAACACATACAGACATATCCTCCGAATCTGCTTTATTCTTCGGAAGCAGCACAAGCTCTTCAGAAAGTATGGAGATCATAGCAGAATTGTGAAAGAAGATCATCATGCTAGGAAAAGTCATGATCATTTTTCAATAGCATAGTCACTCATCCTGTGCTGGACGAAGAGCCTTGTCACTACGGAGATGCTATGCAGAATCCTCCTAGAATCCCTCGGATATTCTAGATATTCTGTTCCCAATGCTTGTGAGAATAAATAGTCGTTGAGGGACGACATTTCAGAGGTGTAGAAAGCATCAGTCCTCTGTCTTTACAGCATAACAATACTATACCACTTGGCATAACTATCCAACATAGACCACATCGCATCCATTTGAGAACTTCACAGGATAAAACAATTCCCATCATATTCCTACAGTCCACCCAAGCGCTTGGTGTATCTAGCCAGCTCCAAACGCCATGAATGCAATTATATACAATTCAATTTGTGGACCGGTCCCAAAGTGATGTCAAGGTGTCGCAAGTCTTCCAGGACGCCCGGTATCAACAGCAGCCATACCCCGACGTCTTTTGAGTATCTCTTGACAACTTGACACCACTTCGATTATTCCCACCAGTTGGCGGACCCTTCACTCCCGACCTCCGATCGTTCAGATCATATTTCCCCGCCTCGACATTCATATAGATCCTCTCCGCGACTCTCCCAAATGCCATCTCAACACCCTCTCCACTCTTAGCACTCGTTTCAACGTATTCCAGCACTCCATTCTTCTTTGCCCACTCCTCGGCCTCTTCCTTCGTCACTTCTCTCTTGTTCTCGTCCCCAGCCGCCAGATCACTCTTGTTCCCCACTAGCACAACGACGATATCAGGCTCGGCAATCTGCCTCAAATCGTTAAGCCAGTCTGTAACATGTGTAAAGGTTGGCCTCCTTGAGATATCGAACACCAACAGGGCCCCCGAAGCACCACGGAAGTAACTCCTCGTCACGCTCTTGTATGTTTCTTGGCCAGCCGTATCCCAGAGGCTCAATTTCATGTGCTTCTGCTCTATTTTGGGCTCGGCGCGCCGTGGTTCTGGAAGTCCTTCCGATATTTCTGGGAGCGTTGGATCGCGAGCTGTCGGCTTTGCTGTTGGAACTGGAGTATTCGGTGGTCCAACGGGTACTATTCGAGAGCCTTTGCCATTCATTAGCGTAGTTTCTCTGGAATTCTACATCTGAGCTGCAATACCGAATTCGACTCCTATCGTAACGTCATGATGGGGAGAGAAACGTCCTTCGCAGAGACGTATCGTGAGTGAAGATTTGCCAGTCCCACTATCGCCTATGCAAACAAGTTTGGCAATGTAGTCCCATGATGGCGATGACATTAGGAAGATGTAAACGGCTTGCGGCTGGAGCGCAATCGAGTACTAGGTTCGTAGCAGGGTGGATGCTGCAAATGGTAAGGTATTCTTTGGCACGCGATCAAGATCTAGATACCGGGGTAGTCGTGGTGATAATTGTGGCGAGGATGTTCAAGTGGAGTCAACGCATGGAGAAATGATTAAACTTCGATACAAGGAGTTTGTGCACCTGCGAAACTTCTGTACAGTTGATTGTCGTACCGTTCGTTGAACAAATAAAAGGTGTACAGCTCATCAAGCTTCAAGCTTGACTTCGCTCCACCATTCTCTTGGAGCTCCCTCAAGAAGCTCCCGTGGCTGCTGATTGGCTTGACCCTATCTTAGTGCCATTGTTAACTCTGATACTATGCAGATGCGGTCACTCGTGCTGCTTGCGACCATGACAACAACTGATCCGATGAGCATTATCAGCTGCTAGAGTACCAAGTCATCGTCTAGAGACACATAGAATGATAACAAAAATCATGTTCATATACTGTATATCGAATTGTTTTAATAACTATTATTCCCTTCCATTTCTTTCGACTTTACCTTCTGAATAAGCCGTGGCAACGGAGCTATCCCATCTTTCGGTGGCTTTGTCAAGGCAGGACAAGGATCCCTGATTCTGCCACCGGCCGACCGCCTCATCTTCTGCCTGGAATAGACTGTACTGCACCTAACCTCACCACTCGGCGTGTGACTGACTCTCTCGCCCAAACAACTTCCCTCTCGTCTCTGGATACCAGCTTTTGATTCATACAAGACGACATTATACACCAGTGGACGCTCTTTCACCTCTCTTTTCGATAGCCTGAGATTCAATAAAGGACTTAGATCGAAACTCCACTTCTGTAGGCGGTGACGGCCTTATCGGTCACCTCGAACCAGCTGCAGCTTCGAACCGTCTGCAACACCGCATGAGAGTCGAAGATGTTCTCGGAATGTGAGTAGATATACTAGACGGCTAGGATGATACTCTTGCTATGGAGAACCTATCTAACCTTGAGAATACAGATGCTTCGAGGTTTCTAGCCCAATCTCAGTCACGATTCTCGAACTTCGTACAACCTGATAACGCCGACCCTCCACCGCGCAATCCGAACGATAGATACCGACGAGCAAACCAGCCCTTACGAAGCCAGTCTCGTGGATACTCCTCCCGATTAGGGAATCCATACCAGTCAACCTCCAACTTCAACTTCGCTCGCTACTCTGCTGCACCTCCAGACGCGCCTCTGTTTCACAGCGCTTTGGATGACTTCCGAGAAGAGGATGATGAGGAGGAACGGGAGAGGGAGACAGCGGATTTCTTTGCTTTGCAGAAGTCACGGAGGACGTTTGCTCCCATAGCAAGACTGGACGAAAGCCATGAGACCGATCCAGAAGCGAGTAATGAGTCGGTGGAGACAGCTAGAGATGGTGACGGCAGAGCTACTGAAGACAGGGGGAGAGGGCGAGGCATTAAGAGTAGCTGGAATGGTGGTGGTAGGAGTATGAGGGAGCGAGGACGGACGCCGGGGACAATAGGGGAAGAGGCTAGCGACAAGGACGGAGAGAGCTTACGGCGGAGCAGTGAAGCGAGTAGCAGAGGTCGAGAAAGGATGGAGGATGTTGGACTGGAGTCAACGATAGAGGACGATGACCCGCCAGAAGACCTGGCTGTGGAAATGGAGGATAGCCCGCCTGCCTTCCAGAATTTCCGATCAGCACCCAAGTCCGGACCTATCAGACTACCCACAGAATCCAAACAAAGTCGGCAGGATCGAGATGCAGAGGCACGTCGTATAGCTGGAGCTGGGATATCACGACCTCCAAGTTCAGTTGAGACGGTTCCAGCTACAATAGCCACGACCATGGCAGAAGCACCAAAGCACGATGTGTTCTGGGGATCTCTGTACCTTATATGCCTCGGGGCATTATTTGCGACATTCTTCCTTGTGTTCCTGCATACGGAAACCCCTAACAAGAACATTGGAGATACGATATACACCACCCTGCACGCCTCGTTTCATCTATTTGCCGTAGATACAGTAGTCTCGATCATTGTATCATTAGTCTGGATTGCCTTGCTACGGTCATTTGTAAGATCTTTGGTACACTTGATCTTGCTTGCAGTTCCGGTCATTCTGTTCTCATTCTCGCTCTACCCATTTGTATCCAGCTACAAAGGAGCTGCGCATGGACACAGCCTTCAAGACAAGGCAATGAGGTGGCTATCTTTCATCCCCGGAATCTTTGCCTTGGTATGGCTGTACACAATATACAAAGGTCGCCATTCTTTGAACAAGGCGATTGGAATCTTGGAATTTGCTTCGAGAATTCTGGCTGCCAACCCTGCTCTTCTTGGCATGGGATTTGCTACGTTGGGAGCCGTGGTGGTATGGACTTGGATGTGGCTGGGAATGTTCACAAGAGTATTCCTTGGAGGCCAGCTATCGACTTCGGTTACAAGATTTATCATCGATGCGACAAGTTGGTGGTTAGCAGTCTATTTTGTACTCATGTATATCTGGACTTTGTCTGTGATCAGCGGGATACAGAGATCCACCACCGGAGCGACAGTATCTCAATGGTATTTTCACCGAAATGCCATTCCGGCTCCTGCATCGAGAGAGGTAGTACTAGCTGCATTCAGTCATGCAACGACCACCATTTTCGGTACCATCTGCCTGTCAACCTTAATTGCACTCCTCATCCGCCTACCTCTACTGTTACTGCCTCGCCGCTTAATGAGCGTAGTAACGATCTTCGCCTACTCTTTGATCCCTACACCAATCGCAGCACTCACCAATCCATTGACTCTCACATATGCAGCAATCCACTCTCAAGCTCTCCATCCTTCTGCTCGAGGACTAAGTCAAATGACCTTCCTCAGTCCTCAAGCTCCAACAACGACTCTCACTCCCCGTTCTTTCAACGCACGAAACCACCAGACAACACCTCTTCTACCATATCGACTAGCGAAGCTTCTCCTCCATGCAACGCGATTCATCATGGCGATGGCTCTTGGCTTTGGAGGCTGGGTTGCCACAGCTCGCCAACTGAATATCGCAATGCCAGAAGGTGCAGGTATCAGAGGCAGTGCTTACGCATATGTTGTCGGTCTGGTGGCAAGTTTCATTGGATGGGGTGTACTCGGTGCGATGGAGGGCGTTCTGAGCGGAATAGTGGACGCAAGTGTGGTGTGTTGGGGAAGTGAGAGAGGCATGGCTGGAGGAGGAGCGTATTGTCTCGAGGCAGGATATCTTTTCGGAGAAGGGAGAGAAAGGGACCTGCCTTGATAATTAGGCCGGATTGCGAACACAGGAGTTTGGATATCCCTATTTGGAAGAGGTTTCTGGAGTAGATTGCATGATCGGTCTGCGGGAGTTTTCGAGCAAGCATCCACGATAGGACGTGCTTGTCAATTGCATTATATCAGCGTCAGCGTCTTGATTATAGTATCATACACATTATAAACTGTCGATTGCCAGCCCCCTCACTGTGCTCGAGAAAGGTAACTTTGAGGCCCAACACTGCTACTCGAATGATAATCACCATCCGGAATTTTTGGTTCAAATCCTGAGAGAAGAGATATCAATGTCTCAATGCTGACTAATAAACTAGCTCGAGAGCTAGGTACACTTCCGAACTCCGTTCGATCTTAGCATCAACACCGCGAGATGTCTCAACCAGTCGTCCCACAGTTTTCTCTTAAAGGCAGGACTGCTATAGTCACTGGCGCGGCAAGTGGACTTGGTCTCGCCATCGCAGAAGCCCTTGCCGAAGCAGGAGCAAATGTGGCGATTTTCTACCACGGTAGCACGACAGCAGATGAAGCTGCCCAGACTCTGGCATCAAAGTATAATGTAAAAGGTATGTGTCATCGCTTCATGGAAGGAAGTGTCTCTCTTTGAAAGGGTCAGTAGAGGTATCCGCGTTCACGAATGTTGACTCCAGTGTAGCGAGCGCGCATAAAGTGAACGTCACGCATTCAGAGGAAGTCGAAGTTGCTGTTGACAAAGTCGTTTCTGATTTCAATGGCCGGCTGGATGTTTTCATAGCTAATAGCGGAATCGCATGTATGTATCCAATCTCTCTCTCTCTTTTTCTCTTGCCAGAAAAGTAATCCTGGCCCGCAATGTATCACAATATACCCGCAGCTCTGCTTCGCTTCCCATCGCTGACGAAACTTCCTTCGTCCCTAGGGAATGAGACTACCGTCCTTGATAGCAGCATCTCGCACTACCGGACCATCATGTCTACTAATCTTGACAGCGTTTACTACTGCGCTCGAGCAGCAGGAAAGCACTGGCGTCGTCAGGCCAAAGAAGGCACGACGCTGGTCGGTGAGAAGCTTCAGGATTTCCGTAGAGGAAGTTTTGTGGCGACGGCGAGCATGAGCGGACATATTGTGAATTATCCGCACGTTCAGACGGCGTATAATACAAGTAAGGCGGGCGTGATACATATGTGTAAGGCGTCCCTCATCGACTGAACCTTGAAATGTCCCCGTTCGTTTTACTGACTTTGGAACCAATAGGTAAATCGCTCGCCGTTGAATGGGCTGACTTTGCACGTGCGAATACCGTTTCACCGGGCTTCATCCAAAGTGGTCTCACCGCTGCGGTACCTGAGGATATCAAAGATCAGCTGAGAGAGAAGACGCCTTTACGGTGAATATTCCTCTGTCTAGGTGAACCGATAATGGGGCTGACATGTATGACTTGTAGGCAAATTGGCGAGCTGGGGGAGATGAAAGGTGTTTATCTGTATCTTGCATCTGATGCATCGAGCTTCACAACTGGTACTGATATTGTCTCGGACGGTGGGTATATCTTGTGGTAGACATGAAGGAAAACCCTAGACCTGCAAAGATTGGACCAAGGTTTTTCGCGCAGCTTTTCTATCCCCGTGAAGCTTGACAGCCAAAAACACCAGTACTGTGATGAAGACGACAGGAACAAGCGTGACAAAACACACCCAGATATTCAGCCCAGAACCGTTGATCTGCTGGATGTTCATGCCGAAGATGCCCGTGACGAATGAGAGGGGAACGTATATTAGTGCCAGAAGTGTGATTTGACCACCTCGCTGGGCTTGGTTGATGCTGAGACGGCTGTCTTGAACGCTGACGGAGCTCATGAACAACTGAAAGGTTTCCATCAGGAAGGCTTCGAATTTTGTGGTTTCGTCGATGAGACGCTGCCAGTTACCGGTTCGTGTTCGCGAGGTCCAACCGATCGGAAATGCCTCGAAGAATCTCACGACGTCTGCAGGAATATACATCGCCGTTTCGGTCAATCCTGCCTTGATGTATGCGAGGTCTTGTCGTCTGTCATGTAACGCCCCATTGATCTCCAGCTTAGGATTCCGTATCTCCTTGAAACTAATTCTCTTGATCTCCTTGTCAAGATTTCTCAAATTCTCTTCCCAGATACAACTCGCGAGAAGATACATCATAGGGTGACAGGGAAGGACGTCATACGAACACCGCTGCAGACGATTTTCATCGCGACGTGGCGAGTTGAAGAGCATTCTTAAGTGCCAACTGTGTTGACAAAAAGTCTTCAGAACCTGAAGTATGCTGTGGGCGCCCCGAGAGTGTTGAATAAATCGCGGCAATCGCACCCCTCCCCTACTGTTCGAGTACATGAATCTCAATGTAGGCGCTGGCCATGTCTGTGTTTGAAGATAAGTCGACGGAATTATTGGTGGTGCATCGACAAGAAATAGGTCTGAATAGATGGTCCGTCAGCGCTGTCTAATCCACTGTGAGGATTATCTGCTCACACATCCCGATCGTCGGTCTGCAATAAGAAACTCGAGTATTTGATTGCATCCCCCACTTCTGATCTTTGAAATAGTGACGGTGGATATGATTCCGAGATTGAACATATTGCTCAATTGTCGATTGCTTGAACTCGGAGAAAACGTCGTGATACTCGAAAACACCATCCATATGCCCAGGATGGGTTTGTACGAAATCAGATGGTTGCCACCATTCTTGCGCATTGGACACCACCGTCGTAGTCGTGTCTGCGTTACGAAGAGGGGGCCAGTCCCAAGTCTTGCTCCACCATAGCTTCTCTTTGTTTGGGTTTGTAGCATGATCAACGAAAAACAACGGGCTGATGTTCCATTCCTTGCCCAAAACCTTGACATAGTCCACTGATATGTTCTCGATAATGCAAATACTCTGCTCACCACGATCTTCCAAGGTTGCTGCCTGCACAACAAGATCTTGAGGACTAGTGATAGGGAATTCTCTCTCAGTGTCTGTGAAATACACCTTGGTCAAGTCTGAAGAGCCGGACTCTTTAGAGTTCAGAGACCATTTGATATCAGGTCGTTCATCTAGGAGTCGCTGGAGCTCAGAAAGATAATCGTCTTGTGGTTCAATGGCTGAGGTCACAGATGTAGAACTCCCATTCAGTGACATTTCCAGAGCAAGCGATTGAATAATCGTGCGAATGTGAATTGAACAGTTGCTGAAGGATGTGGGGACGCTTTAAATTGTCTGTTGAGAGCTTGAATAGAAATAGCTCAAAATTTGCGGCTGAGACGTGTTGAAACAGCCACAGATAGAGGTCAAAAAATAGCGCGCGACGAGGCGTCGATGGTTACCCAATCACTCAGCGGCTTGATGCCATGCTCATCCCGTGAGACAAGGCTGTGACGCCTTCGATCTTTTGCGAACCACGGCTGACCGTCTTAGAGGTTGAACTTGATTGCCTAACTGTACAGTATCATTCCAAAAGGGATTTGTGAACCCTTCAGGGGGAACATTAGAGAGACCTCTACCAAACAGGTAATTGAAGTAGGCAATGCTGTGATAGATTTAGCGAGAACAGCACTCTGCACGATCAACCAGCCCCTAGCCAAAGAGTTTGATATGAGTAGAAGTGAACGAAATCAGATAATGTTAGTGCATGTTCCGTCGTTGATGATTTTACCTGCGACGGTTAACACGTATTCTCAGGACCTCGTGGTACTCCTACCAGGCTCTGGAAGCGCACATTCATTGACACATGCATGGGAAAGCAATCTGCCAGGGCGATAAATCAAATGCCTACGCCAAACCCAAAGCATGTTCGGAATTCTTGCCTTGCATTACACACATTGTATAACACTTGATCCGCAGGTCAGTAGCACTCCTCAATAGATAATTCTCCGAATGCATACTGGGGAAAGGTTAGACGCGCCACTTACAACGAGCGCTGAGAAGGGACCTCTACAAATTGAACCCCTGAAGTGGATAGAATCAACTCCCTTCGAGAGAGAGAGTGTTGCGCACGAGTGAGCACTTCATTGGAGATTGAAAGTTTCCGTTTCGAGTAACCTTTCAACCTCGCCTAATGCGCACTAAAGTTAAACAAACCCCAAGCGGGATGGGTAACATGATACCATTGTTGTTCTTGTGGACCGGAATTCTAACATATTATCGAACAGATCCAGAGATCATTTGTCGGGAGAGCATATTCCTCCTAGCCGACGAGCCAAGTTTCTTGACAGTATGCGGACAAGTCTCAGCATTGACTAGAAATCGACATCAACCTCTCCTTCAGGTCCTCAGCCGTAGGTCTCTCCACGGGTGCAATTTTGAGAGCATACAAGATCAATTCTCTCCAATATTGGATGCTTTGACCTTCCACAGTATTAGATGATACACCTTCTCCCAGCCATTGACACACTCTCATCGTAAGCCGTCGCTCACCCATCCATTCCTCATAGAAACAAGGCATATTCACCCATCTATCAATCCACTCCATGTATTCTTCTCTCCCGTCCACGAACCATAACAAGATCTCGATCTCAAAAAGAATACATCCCAGAGACCACACGTCACACTCAGCGCCCCCACTGTTCTTGTTCGGCTGTGTCTGGATTTCAGGGGCGGAATAGATATCCGCGACAAGTCGCGGAGCAGGAAGGAGCTCTACCCCATCTTCATCAGTCAGGGTCGAAGTCGAGAAATCCGTGATCAACCAGTTCCCGGCCGACATTGGCACTCCGGTAAGGAAGACGAGGATGTTCGCAGGCTTCAAATCCACGTGACAAGCTATCAATTTCTTGCCATCCGCTGTATGGATACCTGCGTGAAGCCACGATACTGCGTCTGCTAATTGACAAGCCTGATCTAGTAGATTCTTAAGACTTATTGTAGAAGCATCGGTCTGGATCAGAATTTTGGCCAGATCGCTGTCTGCTAGAGGAAGGAGGAGGTGATATGTGCCATCGTAAAGTACAGCAGCCAGCTCTTGTATCACTCCGTCGTGTCGTTGAAGAGAGTTCAGCCCTTGCAGGAAGTCCCATTCTCGATGAAAGTCAGGCGCGTAAGGGAATCGCTTACACGCTACTGGGAGAGGAGACTTATAAAACATCAGTGAGTTCCGTAATCGAATGAGCGTGCTGGCACTACCTCGTTCACGACTGGAGAGGTGGCTGAGTGTTTTCGTATGTATCTGAATTGATGAACTGCGTAACTTCTTTGTACACAGCGCCATAGCCACCCCCTCCAATTCTGGTGGTCTTGGAAGAGTCGAAGGGTAGTGCCATATGGGACGGGTAAGTAGAAACCTCTCCCTCACTTATGAGAAAAGTGGTGCTTGACATGGCAAACACTCTCAGGATTATTCCACAGATATTTTGTCCTCGGTCGATAAAGGTAGGGGACCTGCTATATAGGACCTAAAACGGCAGTGATATATATAGTGTGTTAGTTGCGAGTTCAAAAAGTTTGGATTTGGAGGGATGACGTTTGGTCAGGGTGTGATTGGAAGCTGCAGGTGACTGCCTAAAGAGTGAGATTACGCCTACGGCCTCCCGCTTTGACCGTCTACCGAGATGTTGTGACATTTTTGCTGTTCTTACTGATATGCACTCTCTATCTCCCTGGCCAAATTCGGACCCCTCCATTTGTATTTCCCACGATACTGAAAAGCGTATCTTCGGTGAACGCTCGCGGAATTTGGGGGGCTTTGAAGGCACATATTAAAAGAGACACTTGCCAGTCCTTCATTGTTGGGGAAGATCCTGCGACGCACGTTGGATAGGCATTCCATCCTTTCCATAATCGCCAGCCAACAAGGATATGATCTGGATAGCCGCTGTCGGCAGCTACTGCCGTGCGTGTCTTCTATTCATGATGCAGGACTACATCCGCTCAACTCGTCTCCCCCAAAATGCTATACACAAATACAGTGCCCGCGCCCATACCGTCGGTGTCTTCTCACCAATTGTTGATACCAAGCCAATTCGCATCTCGGCTTCCCGCAGAGAAGTAGATATCGGTGCCAACCATGAACGCCATCAATGGATGCTCCATTCCCAAAACATGCATACGAGTATGAATACGCTCGAGTGAACGCACGGCAGCCTCGAAAGGAGGGAAAAGATAATTAAAGTACAAAAAACAGAATATTCATCTGTCTCGTAAAAACTCGGTAGATGGCGTGATTACGCCGTCACAGCAGTATCACCATTCGTAGGTATCTTGTCTTCCGCTTCGACGACCGGCTCAGGGGCTTTGAGGCGATCTGAGAGACCTGGTCGCCATTTCGTGAAAAGTTTTACAACCATTGGTCGTGCATCTTCGTCTATGTTTGATTAGTCTCCAATTCGTCGACAGAAGATTTGAGAAGGGGAGATGTTGCTTACAAGTATCCCAAATATCCTCCACTGCATTCAGGACCAGCTCCCTGACAGGCGGTCTATAGGCAACCAAGAATAGGAGACTCTGCAATGCCATGTTGACAGTGGCAGGATCTCTGCAAAGACCCTTCACGCGATCCAGGACATCCATGCTCAAGCCTGGAATCTCGCCTAGGAATTTGATGACCAAGCCTCTGTCTTGGCCATCCAGATATGGGACCATACCATCCAGGACTTTTAACACCCATTCCTCGTAGTAAACAGGTACGGCCGCGCGGGACTTCATCTGCATCTTGTCGTTGTACCATTCTTCGCAAAGCCAAGTAAGAGCAGTATCGAGACGTTTCCGGAAGTCTTCTAGAATGTAGGCGCACAAGTATTCTCGAATCCTTGTAGCCAGAGATACCGGGATCGAGCCGTCTTTCTCCAGCTTGACTCCTTCCACCTCGTCTAAGAGCCCTGGCGCACGAGTGGCTATCCGACTGAGGATGGTGACCCATGCATCACGATCATATGCACTAGCTGCAAGTCTGTTGATGCCTGCTTTTGACTTCTTGCCTCTCTCCTCTAACGATTTCATTACATCGAACATTTTCATAATGGTTACTTGGCCTACTTGACCAGCTTGCTCAAGAGTCAAGGGTGGAGGTGCAGGTAGCGTAAAACGACCGAGAGCTACACTGGGGGCTGTGACCGTTGTATCTTCTGGAGGTGCATTGTCGAGTTTGTTCAGTATTTGTTCCGTATCCTCTGCTGCATAGAAGTCCGGCTCGTAATCGTCATCCTCTTCCTCGACGTCCAGTGGAGCAGTCGCTGGGTTCAGAATGGCTGGCGCGGCAGCCTCCAAGATCTTATATCTTTGACGGATACCCTAGACATGTCAGAAGTCGAACTACAATACAGAACATTATGCTTACCTCGACGGCTTGATTGAGCATATCTACATCAATTTTCTGCATGATAGTGACTCCAATTTTCAGGACCAAATCCTCAGACAACTGTGACACGTCAAAAGTCTTCAATGCCTCATCTGTAGTGACCGTGAATAGTTCCGCAACTGTATGTGGTCCAGGTGTAAGAGGCGGTACATAAAATCTCGGAGCCAGTTTCGGTACAGGTGCCCCCAACTTCTGACGCTTCGCAGCATCCAGTCCATCTGTAGGTTCGGGAGGTCCGCGTTTCCGTGTAGACTCATCAAATATATCTGCTTTTGATCTCATCATTCGCTCAATGTATTGATGCATCTTTCCGGCTAATGGATGTTGTTGGTCGCTGCACACTGTCAGCACTTCCTTGGTAATGGCAACTGGCGAGCATACCGTTTGAGAACATGGAGAAGCAAGGATCTAGTAGTCTTTTCCATGGACTTGACCATCACACGGAGTTTGGGAGTCATAGGAGAGTTGGCTTGCTTCAAGGGATTGAAATTAAGGATGACATTCAAGATTTTACTGGAGATTTGGGGGCGGGCGCGGATCAGGGTAGAGAGAGAATTCAATGTAGCATCGACAAGGACCGCATCGCTGTTCCATGTCAGTTAGTGAAGGTGGAAGTCCCCAAAAGTACTTACCTGCTATTCTCGTGGAATACAGACAGCATTCTGTCTAACAGACCGGATGCTTCTGCTTCGAGGTTCTTCGGGGGCATCAGGGGATGATTTTGGGGCACCATAGAAAGGGACACCTCCATGGGATCGCCGCGCTGTGGAAAGTAAGTATAAGCACTCCTCGTAAGAAGGTCGAACCATCCTTACCCGTGGGTCGGCATCTGGTCCTTTCGTCTGTACCAGTACTACTCTCTGCGCAAATTTTATGCAGCATATCCGGACACCGGGAGCAGCACCATCCCATATCCGTAGTATTCTCGATTTAATGGCAAGCATTCGTTCCCAAGTTGCTGTATCATATGAGTTGTTGATGCTGTTCACATATGCATTAGATCCTGTTCCATAATACGATTGGCCTGGCCAACTCCTCGTTCAGATGGTCGGTATATCAAGCAGCAGGTCATAGAGAATGCGCAGACATGATACAAAGGTCAAAATGCATGCACATGGTGGGGAGGGATGCTACGTACATCCATCTAAACACCAAGGGGTATATGCTCGCAGTAGTTTGCACGACACTCTTGACCACAGCCGGATCCTCCTGCGGGTTTTCAATAATATTCTTCAGCGTCTCCAACACTATCAGACTCATTGCTTCTTTCTGCTGCGGCGGGACAGAAGGACTCGCAAATGTCTCTGCTAGAAATTCGGACACCCATCTTCGCAGCTCAACCCTTGCGCCTGGAGCGCCTATGGGGAGAATTCCTTGCACAACTTGTGGGTAGTGTACGGCATCATTCAATACCAGTTTGCGCGCATTCTCGAGCTGCTTTATCTGATCATCGACGGGGGACTCCATGATGTCCTGGAGATGCTTGAATAGCTGGCACGAAGCTCTACGAGGGGTTCCTGAGTCTGCATGTGCGAAAAAGATGTACCTATTGTCTGATGTGTTGTCGCAGAAGCATATATTTCGGACTCGATGCTGTGAAGCTTTTCACTTCGTGTGTTGTTCGTGGTCGGGGTCTCTTGAAGAAAGAGAGACGGAATGGAAGCTCTTTGAGTTAAAGTCGACTTTACTTGGCCGACGAGACGCGCCTGCAGTTTGAAGCTGCCGGGGAAAATAAGGTTGCACTAGCATAAGCGCCTGAGGCATACTTGCAGCTTCGATCAATTCATCGAACGCCGCACCCAAAAGTGGTTCGAGATTCAAGGAGACAAGGGAATTGCTTCATCTTCCCCCAAATTTCAAGATGGCAGTGTAAGTTATGCTGTACCGATGACTGTCTTACAACATTCACTAATACGCCTACAGATTACCGCGATCCTCATACTATGACAAGCACTACAAGCAATCCGCCGCCCTGATCCGAGCTAGAAGACCATATCTCATCAAGAATGCGCTGACCGGCCTGGCTTTGTTCGGCTTCTGTGGTTTCGTCTGTGAGTAGTGGAATTGGATACCTGCTGGTCATTATCAGGACTGATCGGTTTCCTAGATTCATTTACAATCCGAGCGGTTTCTCAAGACGATTTCGAGGATGTGAAAGTTCCAGATGCTCCAGTACAATCACCTCAGCCAGGAGCCAGTACGATAGCAGCTGCCGCGAAGTAAAGACAGGCAGGCATAAAGGAAGAAACGACAGATGGGACATAGAGCAAGATCTTGTAAGATGGACGGATTTGGCGCAGTGTAAACTCCACATTACGAATATGCATGGATGGCGTTCGGTCCCAAGGAAGCTTTGATATCAAGAGTGAACCATTGATTGTAGTTCTCCATTATAAATACAGATACCAGGGAATAATGTCTGCGCCAAGAATTCCATGGTCCGTCTGCCTATAAAAGACAAGACCAAGCCTCCATCCAAAACTCCCAACCATGTATATGCCCGACTTCAAAACGCCTCCACCATATGTGCCCCGTCGTAATCGTATAAACTGGTCTAAAAGCGGCTCATCATAGCAGCAGCCTGCTCCCGTCTCATGTCCAGGGGGATATCTCGAGGCACATCAGATGAGCCTACAGGAGACTGCTGAATTACAACATTCTTGGGGGCTTCCGCAACATGCGGTTGGCCATGCTGTTGATCTGGCAATACTGATGGATGTCGGTTCTGTTGAGGGGATAATGATGTTTGCCGACTGCCTAACGGCGAGGGAGCTATGGCGTGAGATTGGTTGGAGTTTGCGAAGGGATTATGTGGAGAGATGCGACCCCCTGAAAGTCCGTTCGAGTGTTGAAGTAAAGATGATGAGTTTGAAAATGTGCCAGAAACTGGTAAACCTGACCCGTGTTGATGCGAGTTTCGTCGAGGTTGAACCTGAACTTGAGAAAAGGGGCTCGCCGTTCTCGGCGTTTGCTGAGCCGAGGTCTGCCTCGTAAGAAGATGAGCGTGTGAAGGATGCTGAGGATTTGCCCATGGAGTTTCCTTCATAAATTGTTCTTCGGCGGGTTTGAACCTCGAAGACGAACTAACGTTGCGGAGTGCGGCCAATTCGTGAAGCGGAATAGCTGGCTGGACCTGCTGGACTTGTCTGGTTCGCTAATGTAGGTCAGCACCTCTTTGAACAAGCAGGTTGTCTTTCACTTACACCCATCTTCTCGAAGTCTTCTTCCAGTTCTGCCGCAGTGGCTGATGCCATGGGCGGAGCTGCCGGGAATCCAACATACTTGGCAATGCCGGATAGAATAGACACTTCGCTGTTGTACGCGATTTGGTTCATGATCTGTTGGGGTCTCCGTGGCTGGAACTTCAAAGAATAGTCCGGAACACTGCCGGCATGATTTCTCCTATCGTGCTGTATTTCGTACCATTTCTGGCCCAGTTGTTCGAGCTTCTTCTCCCTAATCTCGCGGACTTCTTGTTGGTATTGGACCAGGACTTGACTCCTCTTTGCAACAGACTGAATTTTGAGATTCTCAAGTTCGTACTCTCTCAGCTTGTCTGCGATTCGTATGCGTTCGTCCCTGCGAGCAGTGATGCTTTTCATCATCGCTAGGTAGCCGGGATGGGTAGGATTATCTTGTCGAAGCATCTCTTCTTCCCGGTTCAATTGCGCCAACCTTTCATCGTAGAGTCTTGAAGTACAATTAGCGATGCCACCACAATAGAGCTTGATGTTCCTCACCTGTCTCGAAAAGTAGCGAATTGTCGCTCTATCGTGGCCAGTTGATCCAATGCGATTCGCTTTTTCTCAACTAATGCGGTCAGTAGCATTCGTGGGGCACGAGCATAAGAGAAACTCACGTTCTTCCTCATTTCTCATAGCAGCCTCTGCCTCGTCATCGCCCTCGGCATCTGCTTCTTCGTCGCCATTTCTAACTTCATGGTCTCCGTTGACAGCAAGATCGCCATCTGCATCATCATGCCCGCCAACACCATTCTCAGCAGCCTTTTTCTTCTTTCGACCCCGTTTCTTGGGAGATATGGGTATGTCCGGAACTTCAGCATTGTTTTCCTCGGTTGCGATAGCCTCTTCAATCTCCTCGGGAACTTCGTCCTCCTGCACTGCCCCTCCCTCGTCCCCAGAAACGTTACCACTGATCGGATTCGAGAGATCTCCTTCCTCGTCCGGATCGGCGTCATCTTCAATCGCATAATCATCGCCAGGCGTCATCACCGAGCCAGTGCGCTTGCGCAAAGGCTCCTCGAGGTCATCGTCAACTGCGCCCCCCGCCATGATGGAACGTTTGCGCTTTCTTGTATCCGCATCTGCGACTGATAACAGATTCTTGCCCTCGCCAGAAGAGTCCCCCAATGAAGTGGCCGCAGTTGTAGGTTCTGGTTCAGGCTCCCCACGCTCTGAGCTTTTTGGGGAATCGGGGTCGTTCAGGGAGATGTCATCGGAAGACAATGGGTCGTCTTCGTCATCGTCTTCCAGATCAGCGGGTGCTATTTGTTTGTGTAATTTGCTTGGGCTCTGTTCGTAGGTCTGATTGTTACCGTGCGAGCTCATGACGAGGTCCTGCTGCTGTCGAAATTTGTTCGGCGATTCTTCGAGTCGTTCTGTCTCTGCCTCGGAGTCATTCTCGTCATCTGAAATCATGCTGAGTTCGTCTGATCCCTCTGCGTCCTCGTCCTGATCGCCATCTTTATCCTCAATCTCACTCAAGCTGCTTGAGCCGTCACCGTCGATCTCAACATCACTCAATTCTGTCAAGGAGCCCTCCTCTCGGGCAACCTGTAGTATAGCATCCACTGCTTGCTCCATTTCAATGCTCATCACGCATGTAATAATATCCGTACCCAGTCTTGCTTGTACCTGCTCCGGTCCTTACATAACCTCGTGTCGGGGTGTGCGATGGGGGTAGAGTCGTAGTGTTTATGTGCGCGAAGGCCGATTTTTGTGGTAAAAGAGGTTGTTGAGGAGCGTTCGTTGATTATATATGTTACCTGTATCATGAGCCAGCTGGCGCCCAGTTTTGATTGTGAGTGTAGGTTGGAGGGAATGGTGAGGAGTGTTGTGTTGTGGGAGAGAAGCTGGGGTTCTTCAGACCTGCACGCATCGCGGGTGATCAAATGGTCCACCCGGCTTGATCAAAGCCATCACACCGCCCGCCTGATTGGGTCTAGCGTTAAATAATATCTCCCATGTCGTGCCAAAAATTCATTCGCGGTTCAGAGGCCGACAAATTCTTTGATTTTTTAACTTCAAATAATTCGACATGGGAAAACACAGTCGCAAAGATGGGGTGGACAGCAAGAAGAAGTCCAAGAGCAAGGATCATGTCAAAAAGTCCATAATTGTAGATGAAGCAGCTGTCGACCCAACTTTAGCATTGCTGTTTGCGTCGAGTGTAAGTATTTGCTAAAACAATTGATTGATGGATGTTAAAATGTACTAATTGTTAATAGGCCGGACCAGTCAAAGCACCTCCAAAATCACGCTATGAAGAGCCTCCCCCGCCCAGGAAGCAAGTTGTGGACGAAGAATCAGAAAGCGAGGACGAGGAAAGAGAGGGCGAAGATGATGATTTGAGCAGCGTAGAGGGAGATCTGGACGATGTGGACCTAGATGAACTTTCCGGATCTGAGGACGAATCCGACGGAGGAGTCGAATTGGACAAGATCATAGAAGCGTCTGCTCCGAAGCCTGAGCGAAAACGCAAGAGGAAAGGCGAGGAAGAGGATCTGGAAGGAAAATACATGCAGAAGCTGGCCCAGGAAGAGCAGAAAGAGGAAGAAGAACGCAAGGCCGAAAGACGACTAAAGCGCCAGCGGATGATGGCTGCGCAGGATCCAGACATGTCTGAAGAAGCAGAAGATCTTGACTCGGACTCGGACAAAGCTTCAGAGGACGGCAGTGAGAGCGAATCTGAGGAGGGGAAGAGTGCCACAAGGGTTGCGCCGGCAGACGTTCCTCTACACGAATCTCTGGCACCAAGTAAAGACTCGCTGGAGCTCGAGAAAGCTACTCGGACTGTCTTCCTTGCGAATGTTTGCACTTCAGCGATTACTGACAAATCCGCCAAGAAAACTCTCCTTGCACATATGGGATCCTTCCTTTCATCACTTCCCGAGCCATTAGCGGGCAAGCCTGATCACAAGGTCGAATCCATTCGATTCCGGTCCACTGCTTACGCTGGCACTGCTCTCCCAAAGAAGGCAGCATTCGCCAAGAAAGAACTCATGTCTGCGACTACCAAAAGTACGAATGCTTACGTGGTATACTCAACCGCATTTGCGGCTAGAGAAGCTGTCAAAAAGCTAAACGGAACCATGGTCCTGGATCGGCATCTCCGCGTCGATGGTGTTGCTCATCCAGCTAAAACTGATCACCGTCGGTGTGTGTTTGTGGGAAATCTAGGTTTTGTGGACGATGAGAGTATGCTCGACCAAGGCGGGGAGAACGAACGAAAACGCTCCAAAATCCCCTCAGACATTGAAGAAGGACTGTGGCGACAATTTGGCAAGGCAGGAGCTGTGGAGAGTGTAAGAGTCGTGCGGGATGAAAAGACCAGAGTCGGAAAGGGGTTCGCTTATGTCCAATTTGAAGTAAATACTCCCCCAAGTTTCGTATTTGACCAAGGCACTAACAAGATCAGGACCCAAACTCAGTAGAAGCAGCTCTCCTCTTTAACGAGAAGAAATACCCTCCCATGTTACCCCGCGTCTTGCGTGTGGTCCGTGCCAAAGCTGTTCGCAAAACCGCCAACGCAGCAGCCGCTTCGCGTCCAGATCCTCGCAATGCTAAAAATGGCAATAAACCCCGTATTTACCAGCCAAAGACGACTTCAGAGATGTCATCCCTTCAGGGTCGTGCCGGAAAACTGTTAGGGAAGGCTGGAGCGGCGCAATTCAAGAAGAAGGACGCAGCCAGTGGCGCGAACGGGACTGTGATGGGAAAGAAAGGAGATGGGAAGGCGGTTGAGGGCATTGCACGGACGCCAGAGAGTATTGTATTTGAGGGCTACAGAGCCAGTTCTAAAAATGGAAGGCCGAAAGATCTGAAAATGGGTGGAGCGAAGAAGGGTAAAGGGAAGCCGAAATCTAGAAGCAGTACTCGAGCAAGTTCTTGGAGGAAAGCAGGTGGCAAGAAGACAAGCTGAGAGGAGAATAACCTTGAACTCTGATGATAATCCAATGGAATACATCCCGTTGGTCAACCAACCCGAAATCCTTGTTATTGACATGAGCACCATAGGCCTGTGAGCACCGTCAGGAACAACATTGCCTTCACTCAGTGTAAAGCGACTTAAATTCACCCATCAATGTGGCAGCTGAGGAATTCACGCCCTCGTCGCTCAGCGTTCGCTCCTATATAATTCTACACCTTCCCAGCAAGAACCTTCTTCTTACAACAACATCAACCGGACAGTTGAAGAGATATCAGCCACCTCACCTGACCTAATCAACATGATGAATATCAAGTCTCTCATCTTCTTCGCACTGCTTGCGATTATCCTCTTAGCAATCGAGGCCGTCGCTAACGCTTCCGATTCCTCAGTTGCTCATGCTGCCGCTGATGCCTCTGAGCACGAAACCTTTACTTACACATCCCGCGATGGCGAAATCTTACCGTGAGGCCGCATGTAGTTCGATAGTACACATGGCTTCGGTGACCTTCCAGCAGCTGCAGCTTCAGTCGATGATGTCATGGTGGTGAGCTTGCTGTCGCACCTCGCGCTTCTCTTCAGAAAGTGAGTACAGTATTTGTATCCCCAGGACTATATTCTCGATTGCTAATGACATGCTCAGGCTGATTGTCACTGTTGGCCAGTCCCTCACCAGGTGATAGATGCCCCTCCATGCGATGTCGTTCATCAATCTTTCAGTCGGACGACAAGCCAAAAGAGAAATTACTAAGGGCTTTCCTCGTTTCGAAATTGTCAAGTCAAAGATATGTAGCAACGGTACTGACTGATATTCTGGTAGCCGACTTGGGAACAAGGCTATCTTGCCAATGCAAAGGTCATTCTCTCGCAAGCCAAGAAATGGACGGGCAAATGCCACGTGAAAGCTCGCTATTGCTACCAAGGTATGTATTCTCCAGATTCTGACACTTTTCCAAGCCGGTTGCATGCTTGATCAGGACATCATCGCTCCAGCCAACCAATAGCACTGAGAGCTTTCCAGATATGGTTTGCTGATCTGGACTCCCTCAGCTACATGTGTCGAAGCAACTGCCTTCAGTCTATGCAACGATGTAAGTTCACACCGAGCATGTGCTATTCTATCATTCCTTCATGTTATAGAAGCAACGACTACCGACGGACGGTTTGAAACTACCCTGATATCTCCCCGGACTGTTCATATTTCGCTAACTTCGCTCAAGACTTGATTGATAAGTGCACGCGCCGCGACTCGCGTTGGTTCTTGCAAACGTACAGAGTTGGAGGTCAGGTTAGTACTTTCCGTTTCTGAACTGAGGAGCGATCCATGGACTTTTTTGTTTAATTTCCGGAGCAAAAGGATAAATAGTTGCTAATAGGTTGAATAGGAGTTCGAGACAGAGGGTTACAACATGTTCATCATAAAGGAAAATTATGGCTGTCGTAGGAGACCATGATCCTGCGAGGGATGGTGCGATCTGCTTTGATGAATGCTGCTGCGGTGGTCTCTAAGTAATCAAAAAAGTATTTACGTTAAATGAATTTGTTGCCAGCATTCATCGTTATGGTAGCCCTTGCGTCCTTGCCAGAAATTTTGAAGTATTTACTGATTACTCCTGCTGCCAAAATTCACCGCCGACGGGATACTACTTTTTGTGTGTAAGGAATAGTACAAGGCACATCTTCAAATTGCCAACTTCGATGAAACGTATCGAAATCGCCATCCTTTTCGCATACCACCGGTACAGCAACTCATCAGAAATTTAGAGCTTAAGACAAGCTAGAATTGATTCTTCGAAATGTTTCAGAACACCTTCTTCGCGTTCACGCTTCTTGCGCTCTACCTCCTCAGCTTTGAGGTCACTAGCACCATCGCCAGTATCACAGCTCGACCCAAGGCCATCCATCGCTCACCAGGAGGTGCTCTCCGTATGTAGTTAATGTCTCAATTTGTCATATCTTAAGTTGCACATGCATATCTTGACGACATAAGATTGGCGATTGGGGGACCGGAATTTGCGAGAGCACTACTGACCGTTGATAGTTCCTTACCCTAGCGTACCAATGCTCTACAATGGCACCATCAACGGTAGTAGTGTCGTTATGAGAGGCTCATTGGGAGGAATCGACGAACAACTCGGTCTTGAATATCCAGCAATGGACAACACGAAGGATGAGACTAGAAACGAGGTTGAGAACGCTGTTGTCCCTCGCAGCAAGGTAAGAGGATGTACCGAGAAGCCGCATTGGTAATCTTGACTGACATAACTTAGGCCGATTGCAATTGTATTCCTGTTTTCCAGGTAACGAGCAGTGGAAGGGAGCATATGTCTGGTCTCTGAAGGTGGTTATTAGAAACATCGCAAACCTGAATGGCGGATGCACCTTCGAGCGCCGCTCATGCCACCGAGTCGGTTGTTATTATGGCTCTGCAGTACACCTCTGTAATGATGTGAGTAGTCCCAATTCTCCACCTTCATACGTGTTTGGCAGTGTCCCTGATCTTGAACAATGCTGACAGAAATGTACAATTTCAGGGCCCCAAAGACCTTCGAATGAAGTGCTCGAACATCGCCAATTATGCGCAAGATATTCTTGATAAGTGCTATGTCAAGAAGGGTCGAACTGGTGTGGAGGACTACGCTGGCGGACAGAATTGGGACACCGACAGGTTTAATGTCATTGTGATCAACGAGGGATGCGGCAGTAGATCCAAGAGAACTTCAGCGATCTGATATCGGAAGGTTTGAGAGCCTAAGATTTATGCTTTTGTGGCCATGGAGTAACTCCTTACTCGCAACGACGACTTGCTGCTTGGTGGGGCAACGAAAGTAGCCACATCTTCTCGTTACCCGCTTTTGCGAACGCAATCCATGTTCTTTCTCATTTCATGTTTATTGACCTGTGCATGTGAATTCGCGATTCTTAATTCCCCGTCGAGATCTCAACTTCACCTGCCAAAATTTCTTCAATCTGTGAGTCCAGGGAGGCTTCAACCTAGCTATAAGACCAGCAGCTATTTTCCCCTTCTCCATCCTTCAACTTCTCAACTACAACTCCATCCACAAGTCCACCACTCCTGAGTCGTATTATTTTACTTGCGTATCATATCAACTACACCCTTGCAGCGACCATTAGGTCCAGAGTTCAACAGTCTATTGACATACTACCGATTTTAAACGTACCCCAAAATCAACTCAGTGTAGTTTTCATCATGGAAGTCCTTCACCTAGCACTTTATATTCCGGTCTTCTGTGCTTTCTCGGTACTTGCCTCACCAGCCCTGGTCCATGATACTCAGGTTACAGCTGAATCACTGCGTCTGCCATGGCCTGTTTCTCCCTTACAGGTAAGACAGAATACGTTTCATTTAGCAATGATTCAGCAGTAGATCCATCAAACGCCTTTCGTTATTTAGATCACAGCTGATATTTTACATAGTGGACTGGTATTGTGAATGGCGCAGAGGTCAATATCACCGACGATTTCCACCACATCTTCACGCATCTTGGCCTCGAATGTCCTCAGATCCCCACGAATGACATTTATCTTTCCGGTACCACTGCGACGTCAAATATAGAGTATACGGATTCTGGCGAAGTTGAGTCAGCTCTCATGAGCCGCGAGACTTCAGGCAAGGTAACCAGCCAGCGCTGCACCGAACTGATCAGATTTACAGGGTATGGGCTGACTGAAGAAAATGCAGTGGCAGACCATCTGTATTCTGTCAGAGGCTGGGACTGGCAGCGAGCATACGTTTGGGCTCTCAACGTGATCATATATAACCTCTCGGTCGTACCTGGCGTCTGCAAGATCAAGGCTCACATCTGCAAGAGAATGCACTGCTACTACGGATCGTCCGTTTATGTTTGCAACGATGTGAGTCTCGAAAGTTTCTTTTGTCCATTCCGAACTTTCTTTGATAGAAAAGAAGAAATATTCGCTGATCAGATAAACTTTGCAGAGCGATCGCGAAGTAAGACCCGACTGCAACTACCTTGGCTCTTTCGTCCAGGATATCATCAACCTCTGCACTATCGACCGTCACAATCCCAAGATCGCTCGAGCTGGACGTCGGGAATTTTCACACTGATGGATACAACGTGATTGTTCGGAAGGAAAATTGTCAGTGGTAGAAGGCAAGCACATTTTGGATCGGATTGGAAAAAGTTCTTTTCGCTGACTGCACAATCTTCTTGGCGTTGACATCACATTAAGCAGCTGTAGCCCATATGCTCGGCTATAAAAGTCATAGAAAACCAAAAGCATCGAATTGAAAATATACATCCTCACTGGAGAATTCAGTTGGACGCTTGGACGACTACTTTGGCACCAAAAAGCGACTGAGTGATATTTTTGGTCTTGTTGACACTTGCAAATTAAGCGAGACTCTTTGTGTGGACGAGGAAACTGCTCACCGGCTTGAAGATGGACTGCATTCCGACTTCTAACTCTCTTTAAGTGGTACGCAAGTGAGTTTCATTTCACTCTTGCTGTGTGTAGAATATGAACGTGATGCACTGTGGTGCGAGAATATTGCGCTGCTCTTGACACATCTCGACAGCGCCAAGCTGTTCTCGACACGTTTGGTCAGAAGTGAATCACATCTCAAGTCAGTCAAGCGATGATGAATAAGAAGCTAGAGAAGTCCAGAAATTTGTCTCGACTTACTACGATAGCTCTCATGATCTATAAATAACCCAACCTTTCCAGGTTCAAACTTTCCAACACCAGCAACCCACCACCTTCTCCCCAGCAACTTCGCTCCTATATCCGTCGTAAAGCAATAACTCCAATCAAAGTATAGCTTCTAATCCAAAATGAAGCTTATAAATTTCATCACCGCCATGCTCATGGTAACGCTCCTCCTTGCCATTGAGGTATTGTCCATACCCACCGTCTCAACTTCAACCTCTTCTCTCAATCCTGTCACTGGTCCCTTCGACGGTCTGCCCTTCCCCATGGACGATCCAGAGTACAATACCCCAGTTTATGAGTACACTCTGGAGAAGATGGAGGCCTGGTTCAACGCTACGATGGCTGAGCATGGATCTGGACCCGAGAAGCGTGGCAAGGTGAGTGGCAAGGTGAGGGGCCAACGACGCCTTATTTGAATCATTCAGGTGGTGAATTAGCTAACATTCATCTAAAGGGAAGAATCTACTGTCTTCCAGATTCAGCTCTGCGTTTTGGCAGATGGATTACCTTCCGAGCGTCCAGACTGTCAATCGTCATCTGATGGACATGGGACCACCGCGATGCTACTGGAAGGCTCGTTGGTGCAGACGTGCTGCCTGCCTCAACGGAGCTGAACTTGTTCTTTGCAACTATGTAAGTACTGCTTATCCAGTCCATGCTCCAAGTTAAGGAGAGGGATCATGCTAATGACTTCTTTCCCTCGTTTAGAACTGGACTGAGCTCGTAACCAACTGCGATTACCGTAAGTGTCCGAAAACCTGCTCACATATCCAAGTCCTGCTTTTATAGATTATAGAGGAACGTTGCTTTGAAGCGCGTGCTGGACTTTTACGGGAGGTGCTCTTGAAGTGGGCACGAGTTTGTTTGTCAGCTAGCCGATATCGCCTCCAAATAGAGAAACAGCTGCTTCAGCGAGACTTGTGCAATGGATTCACTCCTTCGTTACTTCTTGATACGACTTACTATGTCACTTTCGTGACCGTTCGCTTGTGACTTCTTATCCGCTGTAACCCTCCGTGTCCCTCCTTTTAACCAGACCTTCCATCTCCCACAAGTCATCTTCCAGACACCTTCTCCAGTATCTTCCACCAACAGGTGGACTTCCAACAGACACAAAACGAAGTCTCACCATGAATCTCCTCACAATTCTTCTCCTTCTGGTCTGCCTTGCCACCAAGGTCCTCAGCACCACAACCTCTCACCTCAGCGGTCCGTACGACGGACTTCCACTCCCCGTCGAGCCAATGGAGTAAGCATTTTCCTATTTTCCCATCAAAAAACCTACCAGATAAAGCCCACATCGAAGTGCTGACGTCTCGACTCCAAGATTCAACCTCACCATCGACGGCACTCCATTTGCAGGCCACGGCACCATCCAACAAGTCTACGCCCAATACACCACCTCTCACCCCTCCTTCAAGCTCCCCGAATACCTCAGTCTAGGGGCCGCACTTGCGCTCAAGGCTAAGAATGATCGTGTCCAAGGAACTGTTGCAGCTGAAGTTGAAAAGCGTGGAAAGGTGACTTACTTCCCCTTCCCCATACACTCAAGCCACCAGTATGTACACTGTACTGACAAGGTGATA
This sequence comes from Cadophora malorum, assembly GCA_017365405.1. Taxonomy (NCBI): domain Eukaryota; kingdom Fungi; phylum Ascomycota; class Leotiomycetes; order Helotiales; family Ploettnerulaceae; genus Cadophora; species Cadophora malorum. The sequence goes on along the minus strand of JAFJYH010000010.1, from coordinate 179,210 downwards.
TTCCAGAGCAGCGTCTTCTGCCTCCCAAATCCTCAAGTGCAATGGGTGATGGCCCCTGAGAGCGGAGTCTGGCAAAATATCAACTTCCTGCGGGGTGTCCAGCCAGACTTATGTCGATTCGCTGCTCGGTCGTGCAGAAAATTGGCTTGTGCTAATAGCGCCTCGATCTTCGTTTGTAACTGGGTGTGTATCTCCTTCTTTCCCATATCCCGTTTTACTTTCCCTCTAAGCTTCCTCTGGTGTCTTGGATAGTTCAAAGCTGATGTTATTTGGTGCTGGTAGAACGATAGCACCCTCTGGAGAGCTTGTTCGTACATGGGCAGCTATGCCGAAGACATCATCAACCGCTGCCCGCAGTATCGATCTGTCGGCTATGTTGGTGGTCAGGAGGATGATACTGATGGGTATTCGGTTATTGTTCGTGGCGACCCCTGCTGATTAGATGCATTACTGCTTTGTATCTGAGATGGATTGGGGAGTTCACTGGTGGGTCAGTACGCTTGCATTTATTGCGTTGATCTTTAGACTGGCGGGGTCGAGCAATCAAACTTGAAAGCTTTGTATTGCTCCTGCGGCAATTAATGCGATATACTGAAGTCAATATGAAATAATGAAACTAGAGATCCCATCTGAAGACATAGGCGTTATTTAATAATTCATCGCCAAGTTATGGAGGCTTCAAAGCTACAGCAGACACCAGAAACCAAGCTCACTCACTAAGAAGTTGCCCACTTAGCACCTTTGCATACATTCAGCAAAAACTCCTCACCTCTCTCCACACCAGGGAACAACCAGAAATAATGTGGGACCCCATCATAGAAATCACTCTTCGTCTCCACTCCCTCCTTCTTCAACATCTCCTCAATAACCTTCCCATCATCCCTCAACGGATCCTTGCCACAAGTACTGATATACGTCTTTGGGAAATCCTTGAGGTTCTTGCTTAGTGACACGAATGCTTTCTCGTCAGTGGGCTTCACGCCTGCCGCGTCGAAGAACGTCTTCATGCTGCCGGCATCGATGATGGGGACCCCAGAAGCGTTCTCGGTATATGCTTTGTAGATGGAGGAGTATGAGGAGGGAATGGAGTCAGGGTGTGCAGTCACGGGGACCATGGCGACAATGCCGGAAACTTTGGAGCCTTGACCAGCTTTGATCATTTCGTTGGCGACGGATAATGCTAGACCACCTCCGGCAGAGGCGCCGATTGTGAAGAGTTTGTTGCCGTCTCCACCGTATTTGGTGGCATTGTTGCGTGCCTATTGATATTGTTTTAGATGACTGACTTTGTGGATGGAAGGAGAGTGATACCCATTTGAAAGCAGTGACACTGTCATCGAGTTGGGCAGGCCATTTGTCAGTCTGGCTGAGTCGATAGTCGACCGAAACGAGGATGCAAGGTGTATTCTTGGAAATGACTCTGCACCAAGCGTCCTCGGAGTCGAGACTGCCAACAAGCCATCCGCCACCATGGTAATAGACCCCAACAGGCAATTTTTTGCCAGTCGCGCTGGGAGGGGTGTAAATGCTATTTAGAACTTAGTACTCGCATATTTCGAAATCTCAAGATCGGCCTGGGGCTTTCGGATCAATTCCAAGATATAATACAAGAAACAGATCCTAAGACATCCAGACTTCAAGGTCGGAAAGTACTGACCGGACTGGGACGCCGTCGGCGGTTGTGTCTTCTGTTATGATGGAGGCATCAGGAGGAGGTGCTTGTGCTGCAAGACTTGCGCCGAGGCCATTGAATTGGTCGATGATATCTTGAGGGGTTCCGGTGAGTAGTGGTCGTACGCCGAGTACTTTCTCATACTATTGTATCGAGTTAAATTATTGCTAAGTGAGCTGAGGAACCTGGGACTGTACCTCGAGCCAGCCTTGAGCATATCCTTCAGTTGATGGTTCAGCCATAATGATTGAGTTGATTTGTTAAAGAGTGGTATCGAAAATAATTGAGGTAAGAACAAGTTGAGAGTGCAACGAAGCCTTGAACAGAAGCTCCAGTACTTGGTAAAGTTGTCAGTCCGATATAGCTTATGCTTGGAATCTGATCGCTGCTGCACAGAACTTAGAAAGTGAGGTTGAAGAGAGGGGAAAAGAGGGGCAGATAGGAAACGTTGAAGCTCCCGAGGTCATTTATACTTTCACCAACAGGGACCTAGCTTAGAGAAAGGGATACCTTCCCACCTGCTGGCAACACGGGTGAGGGGAACGAGGGGTTCCCCGAGTCGCACTTGCCTTCCTTTCACTCCTTAGGCCGCACCACTCGATCACTGATCGAGAACGGCCATGGGATACACCCCACTACCTAGGTCTGTAAGTACTCCTGCTATGGCGAAGTGGCTTCGATGCATCTGGGAGGCAGATAATGCAGCTTCGGTGGAATGGCGAAACATAGCCGTTGAGGTGCATGGGCAATCCTTTCTACAGCAGAGCTGCACAAAGGTCCGCAGCCGAGGAGTTCCACCACTTCCGCAATCCAGCTAATTGTCATTACCGATACTGGAAATGGTTCAGCTTCAGCCTCGTGCGGGGGAGTGAGGCTAGCAGCGATAGCGGGGTATCTCCGCCCTTAGATTCGTCCCTAGGAATTAGAGTTGGTTGATTAGAGAAATCGGAGCCAGATATGCAGTACCTTGCTGGGTTGGGAGTCTATATTGGTCATCCACCAGGTCCCGGTCGAAGCAATCATTCGGAGATAAGATTTGTGATCGGGCTCGAGACAGGTCTCGATTCCAACTCTTCTCAGCCTCGTATCCCGTGCGATACTTGGCATTGCGGGTGATGTGTGCTCCTCGATTTGATTCCCAGGGACGGACTTTATGTCACATGAGACGCCTGTTTGATTTGTTTGAGGATGCTCGAGTGCCACGCTGAAGTCTCGACGCCGAGATAAAGTTTCTTGGAGACGTTCAAGCCAATGATGTTCCCTCAACCTTGCTTGGGCAACCATGAAGGATGATTATCCTTATCAAAGTTTCGGCAATTACTTCGAAGGCGATTGACGACACGGAAGGAACTCAGGCGTTTGCCAGCTGGGATGAAGGAGCACGTAAAGTAATCTGCTTCAGGCCGGTCCTGCTCGACAGACTTTGAACTCCTCGACTCAAATCTTGCATCATGTGAAGGATCCAGTTCAGCAATATGTGATTGTGTTACAGAATTTCGGTGGAAACATGTAGACGGACTGTCTTATGAGTCGTCATCCGAATTGGAAAGCTAACGTCTCGATCAAATTGTTGAAGTAGGAGTTGAAGTGGGCTGAGATGCTAGTTGAGTTCTGACTGCATGAAGTGCCAAGACATTATCCGAGTTCAAACCGGATGCCACTGCCGATTCTCCAAGTTTGGTGGTTCCTAAAGTTTCTAGAACATCAACCAGACACTTCGCAACATACAACATCTTCCTCAACGCCTCCCAGTCCGTACTCTCGGAGTTGACGGTGCTACTATTTCTGACCCTTTGAGTTCAACTCAATCAAGTTCGTTTATTCTGCCAGCCTTACACAGCCACAAGGACTGCCACAGCATCATCAGTGCCATGCTTGAAAAGCTTCAAGTGGGGCCGTCAAAAGAGCGAAATGTGTCGGCATTCAACATCCATGAGCTAGGAACCGATGGCAAGCCACAAAGGTACGCGTGTCGATGAGCGAGTCAAGTTGCGTGTGCAAGGTACGGCGTGGCTTGTTTTATGGGGCCATCGTCATTGCTTTTGTGGAGAGTTTGGTTTGGAGATGGGGTACATAAGGTAGGGCTGGCCTTGATTTGCTTCAGTGTACCATATCATACCAAGAACATTTCTCTCCATTCGTTCCTTCTCTTTCGTGAGAATACTCTATATTGATACCTACAAACACTCATATTCAAAATGGGTCTCATGGAGAAAGTCATGCATAAGGCGGAAGAGCAAATCAAGAAGAAGATGCATAGTGGCAATAATCAACATCAGCAAGGCGGATATGTAAGTCTCGCTAATTGGCATCTTACCAAAACATTAATCTAACATAAACAGGGAGGACCACCACCACAGCAAAATTACGGAGGCGGTGGAATGATGGGTATGGGAGGTGGTCACCAACCAGGGCAGCATGGAGGAGGATTCGGAGGCGGGCATCATCAACAGCAACATGGTGGTGGCTTCGGAGGCCCAGGTGGATTTGGAGGACAGCATGGAGGTCGAGGGGGATTCGGTGGCCAACACGGAGGACCACAACATGGTAATGGCGGATTTGGAGGACACCACGGAGGTGGTGGAGGGGGATTTGGTGGAGGCCCTGGTGGTCCAGGTGGACATCATGGTGGTGGAGGAGGAGGATTTGGAGGACATCATGGAGGACATCATGGAGGAGGAGGTGGTGGGCCCGGAGGACCAGGTGGTTGGTAAAGTTTCGTTTAATGTTGTCCAAAATACCCGGCTTTCTTTAGGATTTTTTCCAATGAGCGAAAGGAATTGATCGATGGTTCACAGAAGTATAATAGGATGCCTTGACTGGGACATGCAAAAACTGATAAAGCCCGCTCATTCTACAAGGGTTCAGAACGAGGCGTGTCGGCTATGACCTAGGTAGGACCAGCTCGAGAGTACGGTAAGCGAAGTCGCAGCACTTCGGCAGAGCACACCGAAAACAGGCATCACAAAATCGCAAACTATTCGAAGTAAAAGACAAATGTGCTCCGACAGATACGGAACATGTAACTTTGATGTGCAAAAAAAAGTCCAAAAAGAATGTTTTTAGAATGGACGAACAGGGAACTGCTTATAATTAGTAACTGACAGATTTCTGAACTGAGCTTCAGGTGAACTTACTCGAACCCTGGACCATTCCCATGCTGTATGAACAAGTTCATTTTATGCTAAGGGAATATTATACCACTAAACCATTCGCCCTTTTGATTGGATGTCAACCGCTGTCTTATTTCATTATATGTTAAACATAAAAATTTGACAATTCTCATGTGTGCCGACGCGAGAACGGGGAGTACGAAGCTATTTTGGGAGCCAATGAACAGGGCAGTGGTAAGTAGTGGGGTGACTTGGACTGAGCGCAGTTCACGACGCAGCCAACTAGATGACCTGAACTGCGTGGGATGGAACCTCAAAATTACACTGCAGAAATTTGAGATCACTTCTTCTTTGCAATACACTAAAGTACTGAGGTCGCATCCTATCTACACGTGTAATTGTCGTCAAGTGAAGCCACCGATTTTCTGTTTTCAAGCCCCTCGCTAGTGACCCCGCCAATTGATGGGTTATCAGAACATCAAAACTGCTATACTTTTCCATTCACAGATTTGGAGTTAAAGGCATGGAGAGTATTTCTAATGTCTGGAAAGGGTTTGAGGACTTTTTCAAAATGTAAATAGGAGGGCATCGTCAAAGGCCAAACAATAATTTCTGGTATTATGGTCCGGACGCATTGCCGCTTGTCTAGGTCTCTTTGAGAACATTTCCTCAAAGTCCGCAGAGGAATTGCTGCCTTTATTACAGAGCTTGGCTAAATCTTACTACTATTAATAATACTGGGATGTATACTGTACTTGCGCTTAGTTATCGAACTTGTTGTTCGTTGTATTACAGACAGTGCCAGCACTGCGTTCAATATATCTGAACATGATTCCCGCATAACTATCTGGATTGTATATGCTGAATCTAATTGTCCACATCGCGTTCAATAAACCGAGCTTCGTTTCTCAGCTATTCATAGAAATGGTCTTCGACAAATGCTTTAAATCAATGGAGGTCGCTCTAAAAAGTTCGCCGCTCCAGAATGAATATCCATGTCACTAATGTGTGCTGGACAGTGAAACCCAGCTTCATAATAGCCAATACACTCGAAAACATAGGGCTTGGCGGATTCATGGATGAGTTTCGGGTCATTCTGACCAATATCTACTGTGGGGTATTTACAGTGCGGAGACTTGAAAAACCAAGCCGTGAAAATTTTGTGGTGCTACGATCTGCTGTGATGGGAGCCCAAGCCGAAGACCTATGCTGTGAGCATGCAACGTGTAAGTTTTGGTGTCCAGTTAAGTATCGAAGATATCTAGAACGTTAAGGCATGCGGGCTTGGTAGAATCTCGCACTCCTCCCAGATCTGCTATTTGGACAGAGAGAAGTGACGAGAGAAGTGACGAGCTCGAACTTGGAGACCGAATGAGAGGGGGATCAAGGTCTGGTTACAACGATACTTTCAAGAGTAATTTCAAGATAACTATCATTGTCCGATCCCAATCCATCGTATTGTCTGGTCCTTCCAGCAATAAAACTTGACGATGATTTCTGTGTGGCCATCCACGGGTGTTCAAGTACCCACTTCGGCCTGTGACTCAGACAGAGAACCATGGAACAAACATCAGGAAGACAAGAACCTGGGTGAATCAAGTATTGCAATCACTCCGCAGGAGTCAGTTTCGTTTCATTACTGCATGCTCTGAAAACCATAATAGGTGAGCATGCGACTTGGAACGGCCAAGTCAGAAACCCGGCTGCAGGATATTTTCGCGCTAAAACGTCGCTTACCAGTAGCTCTCCCACAGGCTAGCACCTCGATTTTTCCGAACTTTCTCAAGGTCCAAATCAACGACACATCTTGAACATCACGTCTCAGTCTCCGCCTCAAATAGCGGTTAAATCGATTGATACTCTTGTTCCCCAAAAACAACAACCAAATGTGAGTTTGCGCATAGCCTCACATGATCTGCGCTATGTACTGACCATTCCCCCAGCACGCAAAATGAAGCACCTCGCAGCATACCTTCTCCTCACCATCGGTGGTAACACCTCCCCATCCGAATCCGACGTCAAGGCCGTCCTCGAGTCCGTTGGAATCGAGGCCGATGACGAGCGTCTCTCCACCCTCATCTCTGAGCTCAAGGGCAAGGACATCCAAGAGGTATAGCAATCTACAACCGGGGATATGCGCGACGCGGGCTAACTGGTATCCAGTTGATCACTGAGGGTTCCAGCAAGTTGGCTTCCGTTCCATCTGGAGGAGCTGGTGGTGCTGCCCCAGCTGCTGGAGGTGCCGCCGCTTCAGGTGGTGCTGCCGCCGAGGAGAAGGCCGAGGAGAAGGAAGAGGGTACGTTCTACACGTGGCAGACCGAAGAGATGGATACTAATACATCATATAGAGAAGGAGGAGTCCGACGAGGATATGGGTTTCGGTCTTTTCGACTAAACGAACAAAATCTTTCTTCACGGATGACACCAGGCTCTCGATACTTCACGACAAATGGTCAGGGCTTCTGGGAGGAGTTGTGCGCGCTTTGCAAGGAATTTGCATGTCATGGGAAATGGGTCGGATTGACGGCCTTCTATGATAAGATGTCAAGGATGCAGGTTACATTAATGCAATAGAGACGTGCTTCTTCCAATGTTTGGTGCAATTGATTGAGAATGTGAACTTGGACTGTGATCATAGAAGAGAAACGAGCCAATATCTCTTCGAATTCGATTTCTTAGGAACGAGAGACTTTCCATTCGAGGATCGGCGGTAGTCAATTGCCAACTTTCATGCCGTTCTGAGCTCCAAGTGCTTGGAACATAGAGTAATCTCGAGCATGAGATGTAAACCAATCAATTATCCCGACCAAATTCGAATATCTGAGATGCCAGCATTAAATACTTCTCAAGGTCTGAATCCGAGGCTGTTCAGCCTTGTTCTCACGCGCCAAGAGTTTGGGGCTTCTTGCCCTACTCTGGAGAAATGTGGCGCTAATGAGTAAGCGATTTCCTCGACGCTAACGAATCGCAAAATCCACTCCACGCCTCAGAACTTCATTCCACGATCGCCAGCAAACATTCGACTTTCGACATCACCGAAAGCCGACACTCACACCCACCGCAATCATGGCTGACGAATACGTGAGTATCAATTATCTTCCATTTCAATCTGCCACTTGCGCAGACTGCCTGCGCCCTGATACTATCAAAAACTCATGCTGACGTCGTTTCCCATCACAGGACGCCGTTGAGGCCGCCGAGATCAAGAAGAAGAGAGCGTTCAGAAAGTTCTCCTACCGTGGAATCGACCTCGATCAGTACGCCTCCCATACATATACATACATACCCTAGTCTTGAGAATTACAAAGGGGAGCAAATAAGCTAACCCTCGATTCTTCACCTATAGACTCTTGGACCTTTCCTCCGACCAGCTCCGTGATGTTGTCCACGCCCGCGCCCGCCGTCGGTTCAACCGTGGTCTCAAGCGCAAGCCTATGGGTTTGATCAAGAAGCTCCGCAAGGCGAAGCAGGAGGCCAAGCCCAACGAGAAGCCAGATCTTGTCAAGACTCACCTCCGAAACATGATCGTTGTGCCAGAGATGATCGGCAGCGTTATCGGTATCTACTCAGGAAAGGAGTTCAACCAGGTCGAAATCAAGCCTGAGATGGTCGGACACTACTTGGGAGAATTCTCGATCTCTTAGTACGTACTCACGTTCTGGAAGCAAGTTTGGTCGCAGCAAGGATAAAGCTAACGTTCCCACAGCCACCCAGTCAAGCACGGAAGACCCGGTATTGGTGCCACCCACTCTTCCCGTTTCATTCCTCTCAAGTAAATACTTGCTGTACGCTGGGTCTTTTACGGATGGGATGGGCGCATGGATATGGGATATTCGTTTGTAGCAGTCAACAAATGAACTGCTACAGATACCAATGAAATCTTGCAACCTCCAAAGATCTGTGCTATAGATTGATGTGAAGAGGTAAGGGTGTCGGAGGGAACAGCAGCTCGACCACACTGAAGAGTGTCCCGTTGCTTCAAGTCGACTGTAAGCCATGTCATGAAATAGCGACGTCCAAAAGCTGTGTTCGGGGAATAGGTTACATCAAAATTGCAATCGATGTCCCAAGTCTTCCCTTTGTGTTCATTTCGATCAGGTCTTATCATCCTTCTCAGTCGCTTTCCTTCCTACTCTATCAAGTACTTTCAATTAGTTCGTCATGAGCAAACCAGCTGTAAATTCCCAAGGCTTCCCCATTCTTCAGCCCAGGAATGATTTCCTACATCCGGCTCTCTTCACCTGCCAGGTCCTGTCATATTGTCTCTCGAACATTGTTCTTTAGTACATTTGATATTAGTGTTATTCCGGACTCCATTTGACCAGGCTGTGGCGGCAGTCCATGGAAGGCTTTACAGCAGGTGACTTTCCCGACCAAAGCCTAGGGACATACCAGGAAATTGAGAGCCTATTCTCGAACTTCATCCATTGGCACTCTCTTGCTTCGGAGCATACAAATCTCACAAGATGACTTCAGTACCTTGGTCGACGTGATGTCGGGCTTTGGACTTGACCTGTCATATGCGGGGACGTTGTATTACTTCGGACTTGAGACTTGATCGCGTATTCTTGCCACTAGCTTTGAGAACAATAATGTTAACCTACTCTCATGGTGGTGTGCCATATGTTTCACATTCCACCAAGAAGAACTGACTGGCAGATGGACAATGAGGAATGAGAGCACCCAGTAAAGTAGCACAAGAAGCGGCAGCAGACGCAGGTTAGCATAAAATTCAAATCTGTTTTGCCATTCTTACGGGCAAGTGGTCTTATGAGTGACAACCTCAGCTGAAGCCATCTCCAAGTGACATCTCAATAGCCAATGAGGTGCTTCAGAGGACGGAACTCCTTAAAGATCTGGACAGTCTTCCAAACCGGGGTTCCTAGACTCAGGATGTTCCAGAATTATTCCAATATCGCTCCTGGTGGAAAGTATATGTCATGCCTGTAATTGAGATCTGAAAAGGGGTCCTCGAGCAATGGAAAGTTAATATGCGCTCAGCAGAACGTCGTACAGAAGCACAGCACGGTCTCTCATTCGTCATTGTTCGGATGGTAATACCTGCGACGATCCGGAGCCACTAAATGCCCGACCATGCTTTCCCGGCAACCTTTCGAAGATCCGGACACGACATCCCCTTTTCGACTTGCTTGGTGATGGTCAGTTTCATGGTAAATATGGATGCGGATGGATGGTGCTTGTGATGCAGGACGTTCATGCAGGGGTAATGGTGCTGGAGATCCGAGCGGCCCCTGTCGCGTCCATCCAGGAACCCGTTCAAAGGCGCCGTCTGGTCTCCCAACCAACCAGCCAACCGCATCATCGCTTGCTCTCTTTGCATCCAACGTGAAAGAGAGACATGGATATCACTTTTGTACCTTTTCCCTCCAACAACATCACAAGACTCACTACTACTTCTATCTCAAGGGCACCAACACATATTGCTTATTTGTGCCGTGCACCATCTGGCAAGAAATCGTTCACAACCTTTACTACCGCCGCGGACGGAATAGAAGGCTCCCAGGAGATACCTAGTACTAAGGCAATATCGTTCGAACATCTGCATATTACTGGCAGTTACAGGTTATCCAGGGGAGAAGACATGAGGAGCGATGAACGCTCGAGAACTATACCTTCTGCCGGATCAACGCTACCAGCAGCAACATCAACAATACATTGCCGTCCATTCAGACTCTGCTAGTACGTCTGCCAGCTTACTTTTTCCCACCTGTCACTGTTCGAGCTTCCGGTCAGACTGCTTTTCGGCTGTGGCTGCATCTCACACATCTGAAGGCATAAATATCTGAAATTAGAAGCAAGGTCTAATGGATCTCCCTGCTCCAGAACTTCGAAACGGCGAACCTGCAGACTTCGACTCCAACATTCAAACTATCCTTGCGCCTCCTCGAACCCTCTCTCCAATCTCCTCAAACGCGATGAATACTTTGAATGGGAACAGTACACCGTCGGCAATTTCTAAAAGCAACTCAACAAATACTATACGCTCAGTCCCATCAGAAAGTCTTCATCTTGACACCACCTCTGCAGACGAAGTGCGGCGAGTTCACAAAAGTGATCCAACAGCGATGCCTCACTCCACTAGAACCTCACCTCAAGCCTCTATATCACATTCGCAGCCACCTCTCTCGCGGCATAATCCAAATCTAGGAGTTGGGAACGGCCTGGTACGGAAGATATCATCCGAATTTGGACCAACACGATCATACACAGCCAGCAACCTCCAAATACCGGAGGAGGGCTCACCAAATACGAACGGGAATTCAATATCACCCGGGGGACAATGGAGTTCTGCGGTCGGTCGAGCTAATCTCGGGAAGTCGGGCAGAGTTATTGAGCGGCTTATGGGCGAGAACGACATGTTAAAACGAGACCTCAACCTAGAGCGGCTCAGGGCGGAGGAGTCGAAACAAGCGGTGAGGATGGCTGAAGGGAAGATGGAAGCTCTTGCTGCAGAATATGATGGGAAATTACACGATGCTGCTATCAACAAAACGCTGCTGAAGCGACGGGAACGGCAGGTAGCGGAGATGAAGTCACAGATCGAGGCTGAGAAGAACCGAGCCGACAAAGCCGTGGAAAGGGAAAGGGGGTGGAAAGAAGCGATGGAGAAGATCGAAGACGAGAGTAAGAGGAGTGTGGAAGAGGCACAAACGTTTGCGGCACTGATGAAGGGCCGAAACGATGCCATGACAAGCCATTGGAGGGACCAAGGATTGGAAGTCAACAAGACGGTTGCCAAACTCGGCGCAGAGATTGAGACTATCGTCCAAGAAAGGAGAGTCGACGACGACCGTATGAGCATGTTACAGGAGCTATGCGAACAGCAAGCAGAACAACTGACTGCGCTGCAAGCGGAGAAAGACGGGATATCGGAAGCCTTCGATAAGTACAAGATCATGCAAGAAGATGCGCTCAAAGAAATTAAGGCGCGAGCCCGCGCCCAAGAACAAGCCAACGAGGCAGCTTTGCTAGAAACGCAGAGAGTCCTAGGGGAGCTAAAATGGGCTCTGGGAGTGAAGAAGAACGTCAAAGGGGCCGAATGAGCCCCCATACCTCCCTGTACAACAAGGTTGTCCCTTCAAGAAGTAAAGCTGCGGATGGCTAGCACACACTGCAGCTGCGTATAATGGGTGGAAGTGGTGTGAAGGCAAGGTGGTGCCAGGCGGCGGATCGATCCATATTCATGACTCTCCTTCATTACGACCACACATACACCAAGAAGACTGCATATTTGGGCATTGTATAAGGGAAAGCAGCTTGGATAAGCAGCGCCTTCGTTGTTTTTGTACTCTGCGGCATTTCCACAAGATAGCGGCTGGTTAGGATGGGTGTTCTGGGAGTTTCGTTTTTACTTCCGCTTCTTTCAATTCGAGGAAGCTTGCTTGCTTACTAGCTGTCATGCATACATGCATACATGGGTTGCGAGGAGCGGATGGGCTATAGACTTTTGCCATGCGATGCTCTGCGCTTTTGACGACTTTGATGACTTGGCTCCGGAATCGAGTGGCAGTGGTGTGGAGACTTTTGTATATGTTTCGAGGGACATAGGGAGGGAGGCATTGGCAAGGGGGGGTGGATGTGAGTGAGTGGAGGGAGAAGGGGATGAATCCGAGAGAATTCGTTCTCCCACCACCCGCGTTCCATTTCATTACACTCAGTGCCTTGCCTTGTGGTGCTGGTGACTACCTTCTTGACCACGTGCATGCTCCTTTTGATTTAAAAAATTGTAATATGATGTTTGACGTTCCTGCGTACTTTGCTTCCTCGCTTGATTCGTTGCTGCTCTGTCATTCTGCTCTTCCAGTACAAGAAACAGGCCATGCTTCTTGATGCTCGACGCAGGTTCTCAGAGCCAAGTTTGCTTTCCCATACTGAGAAGGAGATGTTTGGATTAAAGGAGACTTACACTGTATCCCTGCTTTCAATCTACCTGCAGCGGGAAACAGGGCACTACGCAAGCCTTCGCCCACTCATTCCATTGCAAATCGAAGATGATGCGATGGTAAGACGTTGGCTGTATATTCTGTTCGACATGGTTCTCTCCTACCCATTCTGGTCCACAAAATCTCCTACCGTTCTACAGAATATGCAATGCAAGAAGATTCAAGGTAGCTCATTGTTCCTGATGAATCCTAATCGGCTCGCGATTCTTGCATCCACGACCTGCAGACTTTCCCAACCTTGCAAAAATCTCTGTATTCAACCAACATAGGCAGTAGCCGAGTAAACAATGGCGAAGGAATGACAAAGTTCGTCTGACAACCTTGAATATCTGCGCTCATAGCCTGCCTGAGTAGATCTGGTCCAAGGTGTGGAGGTGCTTAATGCTGGCAAAGTAAATGGACGTGGCGCAATATTCTATAGGATGGTGACTTCGAAGTCAGTTGAAAAGGCTTCTGCTGTACATGGGCTGTGCTTGAACTGAAGCTGGTTCCAACCATCTCCACGCAGGCTATGAGAGATCATTCAAAAAGAAAACTTCTCCGATGCAAATCATGCTTCTCCTTGATCACTTGTATCACATAAGCTTCATGGTAATTCTATACTGATATTAAGTCGCTTAATGCCTTATGTGTACATTCCGGTATTGTTCACGGTGCTCGCTCCTGAAGCTGCATGGCTCGCTTGCGTTGAAGTCGTCCCTCACCATCGTAAGTGAGGTTGGCCGTACCTTCCTTCCTCCGACTCAACACCTCTCAATACCCTCACCAGCACTCCTGTTGTCTTCTTCTCAATCAAATTCACATCCATCTCCAAGATACAGCATCATATTGTATCTTTTCAAGCATCAACTCGTTGCACGCGAAATGGTGCCCTCAATCCTGCTGGCAATTCGTGGCAGATTGGGCTTGTAAACAAACAGGTCGTCACCAACAACAGCACGTCGTACATCGCGACGTCACCTTAGACGTTGACCAGGACACCTCCCACCCACAAGCTTCCGCACAGAACGCACTTTGCCTCTAACTTCTCCTTGCACCGATTGCACGATTGCAAGCCTCCTTCCTGCCTGTTTTGTTCTCCTAGTACCGTAAGTACCCAAACAAAGTACAGCCCTAGAGCGTCGCCCCTACACTACGACGCTTCCACTGCTCTTTGAGGACTATCTAATGGCATTTGCACACTGTTACACCTCGCGGCTACTGCTACCCTCCCCTGAAATTTCAAGCTTCCTGCTAATATACAGACCCTGGACAGCTTTCGCATGCTGACCAAGCTATTATTGCCTCCTCACAAGGCACAAGTCGATTGACCAGATATCTCGGTACAGCTTGCTCTTGCCATCTAGGCTCTTGCCATCGTTCTGCGACCCTACCACGTCCGCCAGCCAGTATCCCGTTTGAGACGGTCTTGCTGTCGTTCGCTGAAGGCGCAAACTTCATAATCTCGGCCTCAAGAGCAATACAGGAAGGAGAGTTCGGCAGCCAAACGGATGTCCGAGATTCAGCGAGTAGGTAATGCGGTCTTACTCTTTGCCTTACGTCTTCTAATGGTCAAAATGTAGGATCTTCCAAATTCCAATTGCAAGCAGAGACATCTCAAATGCCAATATGGAGCGAAGAAGCGTAGCTCACCCGCATCCCAAGTCTACCTTTACGACTGGTCGGTCCGCCATCGACTCGTCACGCGAGACACTCCTGACAGTCTTGAGCTATTCCGACGAGTGGCATTTCAAGCCGGAAGGAGTCGACCTTGTCAAGAAGAGATTTGAATTAGAGTTGGCTAGGCTAGAACACCTGCAGCCATGGGACTTCGTAAGTGAATCATTGCCTCTGAAACTATTGTGAATGCGCTAATAATGTGTAGCAAGTCGAGAACCGCTGGGTTCCTGAGCACCATATGTGGCAGGTCCGTTGCGCAAAGGTTGATCAGAAGAGAGTATGGGCGGCTTTCTTTTCGGTGATGAGTGGGGTCATCAGGGAAGCTATTGAAAGAGCAAATCAGAGTCAAAAGGATGAAGAGGACGAGGAAGGTACAATCGACGATGAGGATGCTGATGCGGACTACGACTTTGGTCAAGATACACCCGTGAGTAATGTGTGTAAGGGTGCAGGCTGTCGGATTCTGACTCTTACTAGCTGAATAGTGATCTCGTACAGCGACTTGCCGTGTGGAGGATGCAATCCTTTGCTCGTGGTCCGACCAATGGCGTCGAAGCTGCTGATCAGCTAGGTCCGATGGGCAACCAGCTCGCGCCAGTCGATGAAGATGATTCTTTCCCAGCGGAAATTCGATACTATAAGTTTCGACAAGCTTGGAATTGTGTTGACAAGAGCATTATGTTGAACGACCTACTACCCGAGGCTGATCTAAAGGAACTTGTCCGCCTAACTTCGTGTCAGTTCAGCAAGAATCTAAACGACGGGATTGTATTTGTCGGTGCTCACGAAGAGGAGAACCTACTTCTTGCTGTTCACAAACTTGACAATATTGAGAAGAACTGGGTTAGTTCTGGCTTGATGCTCTTGTCTGAAGAAACAACTGACATGTCGAATAGCCATACAGATACCCATGGTTGAATCATATTTTCTACACCGAGGAGACTGGTAACGCCAAATACGCATTGAGGTATTTTGTCGATATGAAGCAATTCTACTTTGAGACAACTCTATTGGATAATCTGCAGGTTACCTTCTCAAATGGAGCATGCGACTATGAGACTTTGACCAATGCTTTGACCGTCCGATGCGTCCCCTACGTTCCAGTCAAATCAACTCATATCCAATTCAAGACTCCAACGATCTCAAAGATAACAGCGGATGATGTTCCAGGCGGTGTCAAGGTTTTCTCAACAGCATACACATACAATGGTAAGGGCGATCCTTCGGACAATCCAATGCTACATCGCCCTGCTCAAGATCCTGTGCGTACTCCAACTCCTGCCGCACAGAGCAATACCCAGCAAACTCAACAGACTTTGCATCCTCATCTGCGTGGTGGTCTCCGTGAGAACCCGAAAGATGAATCCGTGCAGAGATGGGCAACGGCGATACAAGATGCAATCAGTTTGGGAGTTACTCCAGCCCCAGACGAATTGCCCAATGGTCTCCGAATTCAACCAAATGGTGTTGTTGTTAACGCTGCTGATCAAGGTAAATTTTTGCATTTCCAGATGTCTACCAAGTAGAGCTAACGATACCACAGCCAAGTCTCATAGACCAGCTTGGGATAGGTATCAGGAGTACAGCCCTGAGAAGACAAAAGATGTAGTGGACAAGGACCTCTCTTGGAAGGAAAAGGTTGGTCCAATTGGCGTCATACACAGAACCACTGGTTCAAACAGCCCTCCCGTACTCGGTACATACCCCGATATTTCAGCAAGCAGCGGACTTGCTCGTCAGCCGACGTTGGGAATGTCTCGGTCTTCTTCCATGACACAAGTCACCATCCCCAGCGATGGCCTCATGAAGCCACTCACGCCAATTATTCTCCACCGACAGCCACTCCAGCCAGTCACAGGACCTCGACCTCAAGCACAAGTACATCAACCAATGAGCGTTAATCAGGTACCTCGAAGCCACACCAGGTCTGCATCTGAAAGTAATGCCGTTATGCCCATAGAGGTATCGAGTTCTAGGCGTCTGTTCTCGGAGTCGATTATGAGACGTAATCATTTGCAACGTTCACTTCTTGATGAGGATGATCCCGCCGTTGAAGCACTCGAGTTCAAAATCCTAGACCCGACTATTCAAGCTATTCAAGGCCCACAATTGCAAAATCCGACTGAGAAAGAGCAACTTGTTCGCGAGTCCGAAACTAGGGTCTTCCATCAGACCATGAAACAGCGAGCACCTAAACCAAACCCCTATCATTTCGCCAGTAGACTCGAGCGACCATTCTCACCACCAAAATCAGCTGCATCTTCTCAGTCCGGAAAGGCACCAGTGGATCCATTACCAGACTTTGTAGAGGAACTTAATCAGAGTTTCAAGGAATTGCTGAGTGGACTTCGCGGGTACCGTGGAAAGGTTGTCGTCCAGGCCGAGTTTGGTCGCATTATCTTAGGACGCTGTCATCCAAAGCGGATCACCAAGGGTGATGATCACCACTTCCTTGACAATGCCTTTCTCCAAAAGATGCTTGTTGAGCCCACCGAGTATGGTCCCACTGCAGACTTTACAAGTGTTGTGACCACTGTTCCTGCTGAAATTCAGTACATTGTCAACATGAAAAACAGACTTGGTCAGAAACTCTGGCAGGCAGACAAGGTTTCGAGATGGAGTACCACCTATGAATTCGTGCTCACTGACCCTAGAAATCCACTGTACCCTGTCATGATCGAGATCGATGCAGAGACATTCGTTGCTCAGATCAAGACACGATGCCGCCTGGGGAATCTGTTCATTCATGGAACCAAGAGACATTGGGACTTGAAGGTTGCTGCCATTGGATATGGTAACAATCGAATCTTGGAAGAGAAATACGGCGAGCTTGCCACAGCTCTTCAAACCTCCTTGTATATCCCGTAAGTTAGCCCAATCCGATGTGTTACTCATCTAACAGTGTAGATCAAACTCACATCGACCATATTTATCTTGGAAGATAGACAATTCTCTTCGTAAGAAGTTTCTCATCGAAGATGTCACTGTTCGTCGGGTCTACGAATACAAGAGCACTGACCAAGCTTCGGTTCTCAAGGTATCGGAGCTTCAGTCTCTAGATATCGAAGGTGGCTCCACGGAGAAAACATTCTGTGTTTACGAGGCCGCTCCAGGTGATCCTGCTCAACCTCCCATTAAGAAGCTGGCTACGTGGTATGAGGCATCTGTTTCGTCAGTGAAGCTTGATGATGTTCTTAAACAGAACGAATTTCTTGACCTCGGCGACGAGACAGCTTGGACTTTGCAGGATGCTGCGAACAAGGAAGTCAGCAAGGCAATGTACTCTCCAGCTCTCGAGATGCTCAAGCAGATGGATCGTGTGGGTCAGAATCGCTACAATGGTTCGGACTACAGATCTCGAGATGAGCCTAAGCATTTGATGCAGGCTCGGGCGAGCGAGCCAGTTTTCTGGTGGTAGATTCTGGACGTGAGGGCTTGCAGGCACTCGACACTGTCTTCCAAGTCATTTCTCCTGTCATCGGCTTCATATCGCTCATAGACTGGGAAATTCTACTTTGCAATTTCTCTTAGCAATTCGGGTAGTTATGTAGACCCTGAGGGTGGATTCGTTCTGGGATTCCATTTTCGAGTTCGTCCAAGACATCTTCTCTTACCTAGCGCCGAATTTTGTCGCCCAAACAACTGTACACTAGAGAACAATGAAGCCAACTTGGCAGACCTACAGGGTCGTTGAACCTCAGAACCTGAGCTTTATAAGGCATATATTCCCGCAATACCCAGCATCCACTTCAGAGCTCTACATGAACACCCAGTGCTAGGCAGCCCGAAGCTTGTTAATTTCTTGCTTTTGACCTATCCCATATTCGGAGTCGCAAGTGCGTGTTGCGAGGTAATATCCTCAGCCTCTCCAACTTTCTGCTATATCAAGAGGGTTTGACGAAAACTTTGGAGGAAGTTGTGATCGGGAAGTATTTAGATCAGATATGTCATGGCAGGGTAGAGCAAGAGATAGATTGGCTCTCATAACGCACTTCGAATCAGCTGTGACCCCTCTTTTCCCCAATTCTTCTTCTCGTCGTCTAACGCTATTCGTACCCAGTAGATGGTCATGGTTATCCAAAAGCTCGCCCAAGCAAATGGTAAGCTCCAACCAATCTGCAAACCAGTAGTCAGTCCCTGAGACTTGCGCAGCATATAAGCAGAAGTAGACTTACAACGTAAGCAGTATCTTCATTGATCCCCCGCCAAAATATCAAGTGGCTCACAGCGACATCAAGAAGCAGAGCTGGGACCATCCAGAAATATGTCAGGTTGTTCATCAAGCGTCGGAACTCAGGACTCGTCTCGTATCTAGTGTTCAGCCGTTCCCTGTATCCTGTCCCCCCATTACCGTCAACTGCGACGACGTCCTCGATAAGCGTGTAGAGTGCCGGCCGCAGTGTTCCTCCTTTTGGCACGGAAGAGACACGGAAAGGAGCCCGGATGTTGAATGAACGCATGAGCTCGACCAATAACATCTCGAGGCCGAATGTGAAAAAGACCGAGGGAAGTGGCATTGCGAGGAGTCGAACTAGAGGCTCATTCAAACTGGTTGCTACTGCTACTTCGACAACGACCACAACGAGAACTAAAGTGAGGTTCCAATGAAGCCAATCGAACTGTGAAAGTCAGACAAGAATAGCATAGTAGAAGTGGTAAGCTTACATCCAGTCGCTTTGTGTTGACGATCCGACATGTTGACGTCTTCACCCAGAGTCTCCATGCTCTCTGAGCATATTCTAGCATGAGAGTTCCGAACAACGTGAAGGAAATAATGTAATAGACTGAATATATCAGCTCTGAGTTCTCAATTCGACGTGAACGTGCGAAGATACCTTGTTTCTTATTCAATGTGGTAGAATAGTTGAGAACAAAATACAGAATAATCGGGATTGCAAATGAATCCATAATCACGAGGGTCCAGAAAATGAGGATCCTCCATTTCTTGGAAGCAAGGTCATATTCTAAGCTGGGAAATGAATTGCTGTCTGGCATTTGGTCTGTAAATTTTATGGAGTGAGGAGAATGCGGGGAGCTGCTGGAGAACATAAGTCAATGATAACAATGGCGAACGGCCGGTCGGCCGGTCTGGACGAGTACGCACCAAGGAGCATCCCCATCTGCCTTTTCGTCATCTACCGGGACATACATTATGCAGTAGCGAAGAGCGAAAGTATAAATTCCGCGATAAGGGTGGGAAGTCACGCCTCGGTTAATCGCAACTGGATACCAGAATAGCAGCAAAACAAATCGATTGGGAAAAGTACCCAGGTGTGAGAGAACCGCTCACGTAAGAGACAGAGATTGCAGTCGAGGAGGCGTCGAGGAAATATGAATTGGACAATGAGATAAGCTTTTGTCGCTGAAACTCCGTCTGTAACCAGCTCAGACTTACTTCGAGTCAGGCAAAACGCGGAAAGGGGTTTTTTGGTGGGTGGATTGCTAAGCGAGGATACCCCTTCTTGGCGAGCTACAAATACTCAATGTCGTCCCTTCTATTCGAAAATTTATTGTTTACTGCTATATGTTGTAGCGAGCCATTTAATGGTCATGCCGAAAACAGCCAGGGCACCGAAAACAAGGCCAATGTTCCTAATCGAGCGCTTCATAGTCTTCATCGCCACGATATCTAGCTGCCGCTTCAGCATGGACGATTCATTTATCTTCGGAAACGGAACATCTGGGACCTTCTTCCCCAGAAACCTGCAGAGCGGTTCCCAACCATCTCCAAGCCTGTATTCCAGCAATTGACCCTTTGGTGTGATTCTCCGAGCCTCGGCGTAATGCTCCTCGTAGACCTGTCTCGCGTTTGCTCTACACTCCGCTGCCGTAGCCGCTTTGAACTGTCCTGGCAACCACAAATCAATTACACCCTGAACCTTCCCCATCCAGCCTGGATCAGTGTACCCCAAAATCCGGAACATCTTGCTGTATGCACCTTCGATAATGGCATCAAAACTCTTGAACCAAGCTTCAAAGTCCCGCTTCACAAGAACGACTTTCGCGTCGGGGTAAGCTTCGATGAGTTCTGGCCCAAAGCAATTGGCTGGTCCATCTGTGATAGCTGCACAGTGGCCTAGTAATTTATCGAACTCGGCTCTACCGAATGGCTTTCCTTTGCCAAAATATTTGGCGCGCAGAGCATCCATCCACATGTCGCAATCTTGGATGTTGGAATAGACATCTGTTCCGTGATAGACATCGTTGTAGCCGAGAATGTGAAGTGCTGCCTTCATCGCTGTTTCCAATCCCGTCAGCATTTGGTGCAAGATCATCGGAAGGATTTATTTACAGGCAGTCCCGGTACGCGACATGCCCAGTGATAGCACTTGCATTGGCACAGTGCGTGTGCATAATCGACGGTTGATATTCTGATCTGGCTTGAAAAAGTAGGGATGAGTCTCTTCTGCTGACTTAGTTTCCATTGTCACGATCACGTTTTGATTGCGATGAAGTAACGTCTTGGGATGAGGATCGGAACCTGGACTTGATTTTATACTATTGGCAATGAGCTCTCGGCCGAATTGTGCCGCTGCGCAGCAATAGATTGACGCTTCTGAGCCCTTTCTGGTGTTATGATGCGCTGATGATAATTGGCGCTCTAGCGAGAATGGTAGGGGCTGGTCAGCTGGGGCCAGGGTAATTCCAAGATTCAGCGTGGTTCCTTCCTGATCGTCTTCTCATCCAACCTCAGCAGCTGGAACCAAAAGCTTCGGGAGTTATTCACAATCACACAAGCTCGTCAAAAAAATGTACATCGTCTGAAATTGGGTTCAGTTCCATTAACGATGAGTTCCCCTCTAAGTATTTAAGTTGACATAATTTTAAAGACGTTGGGCTATTTTCTACTCAGGCTTCAACCATTCCTTCATTGCGTCTCGAAAGCTTTCTTGAAAGCGAGCAGTTGCCGTCAATCCGGGAATCTGAGCGAAATGGTGAGGTACACCACTAAAGACTTCCAACTTGACCGGCACTCCTGCTTCTCTCAACTTCGTTGCGTATGCGATCCCTTCATCACGCAGCGCATCTTGACCAGCAACAAAGATCATATGTCGTGGGAGACTTGATAGGTCACCAAGCAACGGAGATGCCATTGGATCAGATCCCGATGCTTCGGATGGTTGGGTGGTGTTCCAAACCATGACCATTGCACCAGAGCTGTATGTCTCGACAGCCTGTCTGTAGGAGCTGATCTGTCCTTCCGTCGTGTATTCGGCAGGGAAGTGACGGTAGTCGCACACCGCAGGAACATTGAGAATGACACCTGATATTGGAAGCCCTTTGTCGCGACACATCTGAGAAAGCACGGCACTGATTCCCGCACCAGAGGAGGAGCCTGCCAGAAGTACTTTCTTGAGATCGAATTGAACACCGAGGTCCAAGAATGCGGAGTTGTTTGACAAAAGCAGAGCCTCGAGGACGTCCCAAGAATCTTCGATCCACACCGGGAATTTATGCTCTGGAGCAAGACGGTACTCGACACTGATGACTGCAAGCTCAAAATTCTCGTACAGATGCCACAAGAGCCATGCCTCTTCGGAAAGATGACTCCCTTGTATCCACCCGCCTCCATGAGTGACGAACAATACTGGGAGAGGTGCTGTGATCTTGTCTTGCTGAAGACGAGATATAGTCGGATGAGAGATGCGAACACTGATTTCAGCTCCATCACGAACTTTGATTGTGGTCAACGTCGCAATGTATCTGACTGACTCAAGAGGATGTGAGTCAGCTCTCTCGAGGTCATCGTCAGCTTGATTGGCTCGAGCTTGGTTGATATCGAAGTTCAATGGCTCAATTGCCTCCGAGGATGGTAGACCAGTGTTGTTGGAAGGTAATGGACCTCCATTTCTAGTTGCGTATGCCTCCCAGTCCGGATCTGAGGTGAAGTTATCTGGAAAAGACATGTTGATGTTTGCTTCTGAGGAGTACTAGACGATATTTTCGAGTCCTTACGGGGTTCACATACATTTGTAGAGAAGTAGCAAAGGGCTTTCACGCCACACTCCTGCATGTAACCATAAGACATGGGATGTATGGCGGGGCTGATTAGGGAAGGTACCAAGAAAATTCTACTAGATTTAAACAATTCTTGGTCATCGGACCCACAGACTCACCATTGGGTGAATGTTTACAGTCGCTTAATGTTCTAAATGAAAGCAGGAGAAACGATACAAGAGATGCTGTGGATACTAAGAGGTGCTGACAGGACTAACAAATGACCAACAAACGATTCGAAGCATGAGTCTCAAGGCTAAGTCTTGACTAGCACTAGCATTTTGTAAAGTACTAGGCTTGGTACAACGATTCAGAGATTTGACAATCAAACAAGCTTCTTATCGTCGCGATATACTTGGCACGAGCAACACAATCACTTGCAACACATTGGTCACGTCTGGAAGCAGCAACCCATTGAGACATCGTAAAATCGTGCTCGAAACTACAGGAGTTCCTTCTTGAACGGAACATGCTGCTTAACCATCAGCATCAAGCCAAGCAAAACAAGCACAAGGAAAGAGAGCAAGGTACCTTCCTCGCATCAACATCAGCATCCGGCTCCATACACCGAGTAATTCCCTCTCCCTCCCCATCATCCAAGCACTGCAACGGCGTGCAACAATCCTTCGCCGCATCACCAGCCACACATTCCTCTCCATAGAAAGGATTGCACTGCTCAGATGATGCATTGTACAGGGCATCTACTGCAGGTCGAGACGATGTCTCTTCAGGAGCCAGACATCTCTTCACATCTGTGCCGTCATCAAGACATTGGAGGCCGGGACAGCAGTCGTCCGTGACGTCTCTAGCCGCGCATTGATGACCGTAGAAGGGGATACAGAAAGGACCGTTCTTGGAGAGGGATTCTGGGCTGGTGGCTGCTTGCGAGATGTCGATGTCTGATTGAAATGTTAGATGGTTGCAGTCAACGGCGAGTCCTGGAAGGCAGCTTACCTATGTGAAGCGCAGCTGGTATTGCATTGATGGCTACCGCCATGGAAAGGAGCGCGAGAGTTGCCTTCATGTTTCGTGACTAAGGATGATTAGGAAGCTGATAGTGGGCGTGGAATAGAAGAGTAAACTCATGGAATAATGAGTGATGATCGAAGAGAGGCTCTCTCGGGCTTTTTATACACATCTCCTATGGAACTGTGCTCGACGAAAGTAACGATCACCCGAACTGTGTAGATCCAGTAACCGTCGAGCTCCGGTTACCATCCACAGATTTTCGGAATCGTTTTGGGGAACTCACGAAGTATCGTCGACGTTCCACGACATTAGGATGCGTATCACGGAATATGCTGTACTCCAGGGGTAAGTACCACCACATTCCCTCCACCTGGAGCTGTAGCTATGAGATCTACGATCGTAATTTCGGGGGGGGGGGGGGACAACACAGACTTGCTTTGCTTGGAGACTTCTCGGACCGAGGGGCGATGTCCCAGTGTACCTGACTATTTGACAGAGTAAAGTGGGACTTTCGAGACATCGCTTACCTGATCGGATGCCGTTCGACTATGGGACGAATTTTCAGAAGACCAAGAGCATCATGTTATAGAGATCCTTCAAAAGCTAGTGATTAGAATTGAGATGCTATAATACCGCTTTTGAGATGCCAGTGCGCCCACCGCCATAGATACATACCACGATGCCAATTCATGTGATGCCTTATGCAAATGAGATTGATCCATCAGCCGATCAGTACAGCCCCTCGTCATCATCCTCCCCGTCCTGGAATCCCATATCGACAGCTTTGCCCTTTCCCTTGCCTTTCCCAGCGAATCCATTAACCCTCTCGTCAAAGAACTCCTGATCCTCGTCTCCTTCACTACCATCCCAGCTACCCACAGCCTTCTCCTTCCCCTTTCCTTTTCTATCAGTAACTTTCTCTTTGCTTTTGCCTTTCCCGTTGCTGCGGGGTCGATGAGAATCATCCCCTGGTCCTGCTCCGTTGCTTCTCTGCCAGTTGGGAATACCATCGATGGCCTTCTCCATGCTTTTCTCAGCACGGCCATTGCTCTTCTCCTTATCTTTGTCTTCAACTTTCTCGAATTGTGCCCGCACCATGCCATAATGTTCCAGTTCCTTTGCGCTGACACTAGGCACTAGTTCTTTTTCCGCATTAACGAAATCTTCTTCTGTCACCATGACAGCCACATCTTCTTTACTAGCGTAGTGATCGAAAAAGTACGCTGTTGAGATCTTGGATTTGCCAGACGAGATGTTGGTATTATTGATTTGAGCGATTTTGGAATCAACAAGCGAAGCCTGGCGAGTCACGGCTTTAAGCATGGCATCCGAGCATAGTGCGTAGAAATCGGCTCCGGTATACGTGAAGGGAAGGCGAGATG
Source organism: Cadophora malorum (assembly GCA_017365405.1). NCBI lineage: Eukaryota > Fungi > Ascomycota > Leotiomycetes > Helotiales > Ploettnerulaceae > Cadophora > Cadophora malorum. The sequence goes on along the minus strand of JAFJYH010000010.1, from coordinate 154,453 downwards.
CAACACGTGGTAGTGAGATGGTAGGATGGAGTGTGAATCTGGATTTCGTTAGCTTCAGTTTATGAAATGCTTCATTAAACACTTACTTCCTTGTCAATGCTTCCATAATGGTCAGCTGCTTGTCATGGGTATCGCTGACACCCAGGTATAGCATTTTGTCGAATCGCCCTGGTCGTAGCAAGGCAGCGTCGAGCAGATCGGGTCGATTCGTAGCGCCAATGACAAAGACACCTCCACCGCCATCCTCACCATCAGACATGCCATCAAGCTCAGCCAACAACTGAGACACAATTCGGTCCATTACTCCACCACTGTCGCCCTGGTTGCCTCTCTTGGGCGCCACGGAGTCTAACTCGTCGAAGAAGACAACACAGGGACGTGCGTCCCTAGCACGCTGGAAAACACGGCGGACGTTGGCTTCGGACTCTCCGATGTACATATTCAGCAACTCTGGACCTTTAACGCTGAAGAAATTAAGACTAAATTCTGTGGCAATAGCCTTTGCAAGCAAGGTCTTGCCGGTTCCAGGCGGTCCGTAGAATAGAATACCAGATCGTTTCTTCATGCCCTTTGCAAACAGTTCGGGTCGTTCCAGTGGCAGTTGAATGGTCTCCATGACTGCATCCTTGACGTTTGTCAAGCCTCCAACATCGTCCCAACTGACATTTGGAATCTTTGGGGCACCGATGGCGTCGGCAAAGTTCTTGCGAGCTGCTTCAACCGCGAGATCGAAGTCACTCTTCGTCAGACACCTTCCTGCGGGGCCACCCGCTACCAGAACATCTCGTACTGTAACGGAATTTTCTGGGTCAGAGGACGAGGATGCGAGCTCCTGGATTCGGGAATTCCGAGCTACGAGAGCTCTGTCGACGACATCAACGAGATCACCCGCAACAAGTGCGGCAGTCTTGACTGCAACTCCACTGAGGTCGACATCAGGAGCAAGTGCGACTGGCTGGTCATCTATGATGCTTCTCAGAATGCCTTCTCTTTCCCATTCATCAGGCGCAGTCATCTCAAGCTCATGAGTGAATAGGCCTCGGACACCATCTGGGACTTTGTCGACCTCGGTAGTGGTCGCAATCAGGACTCTGGACCCAGCTAAGATTTCTTTCAGGGCAGTAATCATCCTATCTGCTGTTAAGGCCTCAATATGTCTGACCAGCAGCGCACAATATTCCGGGCCGCAGGCCATTGCTCGCTCAGCGCGAGCTTCTAATAGTCCTGCTGACTTGACATCGCTTCCTGCGCTACCTTCACTCACAATATCGTAAGCATCGATTGTAAAAGCATGAAGGCCAATATCCGAACATGCACGTTTAGACATTGTGGCTTTCCCAATGTTCCTCTGGGTAGAGACCAGAAGAATAGCAAGTGGTTGCAGCTTCAAATGAATCGCTCGAGGGCTGGTGGCCGCTGCTATCAATTCCCTCAGCCGGCGCTGAAGCGCTGAGATATGATGTCTCCTAGGCTCTGGCATAGAAGTCAACTCCGTGTCAGACTTTGATATGGACTTCAATCCCAGATAGTACTCCCAAGAGCTCTCCATTGTCGCTGGGAGTCGGCTATTTTCGCTCCCAGACTGCATCATGTGCGTTGACGACACGTCGATAGACGCAACTCCACCCCAGATATCCTCCTCTTCACCCTGTTCGGGGCTATCTTTCGCAGCGGCGATATAACCAACTCTGAACCACGCAACACCTGTCGCCTTTGCTGGCTTCGCAGGTCGAAGATCATCGATGACAGTATTCGACAAGAGATCGTCAATCTCTAAGTCATCGTTCGCCGCCGGTTGGTACAAGGTACGGCCAAGATCTTCATCGATTGGAATAGCCAAGAGATCGCCTTTCTGGACTATTCGAGTGCGACTCGTGAAATGTCGCTTCAGGCCAGAGAATAATGCATTCTGCAAAGTGCGTTCCGTCGAGAATGGCGTGCTGATTTTCAGAAGAGTAAGCTCCCGTGCAAATGGAGGGCGTGAAGCGCCAGTGATTTTCGGCAAAGGTGCCCTCATTGGCACTGGTGTCCGTTTCAACGGAGAAAGTCTGCAATATGGTGTGTTCTCCATGTTGGCTAGAAGTATGGGAGAAAGATAGACAGTGGGGCTAGATGGCTTCTGTACTTGAGATTCGAAAAAAGATAAACGTCTTCCGTCCTGCTTGCTGGAAGGTATCTTCGTCACTGGACGATGAGAGTAACTTTCTGGCAAGCCAAAGACCTTCACTGGTCGCCAAATTGGGTCTTCTTGGTCAGGAGCTCCAAAACTCCCAAGTCCCCACAGACCCGTGCCTTGCTGTGGAGGCTCTGGTGCAGCCTCCAATCGCACCCAATCTCCAGAAAAACAACCAATCTTTGTCAAGGAACTGATATCGACGTATATTCTAGCCTCTTCGTCATCCTCACTGTTTGGCTTTGGATGTAGCGTCTCTTCTGGGAGTGGCTTCACAAGACCCTGGGCCTTGAACAGTCTTCCTCGCTGGCCACCAGCCCGTGCCGTGGTCGCAGTGAATGAAGAAAATACCGAGCCCGGTGTACTAATTCCATCCGTCTTTCGGCCACGGCCGAGAGTCATAGGTGTGCCTGCTTGCATGGTCGATATTCCACTTGCATTATGAGTTGGAAGACTTGGCGCCTGGAGGGAGATCAAGTCATCCATCGAATCATCGGAAAGATCATCGTTATCAGCTTCAGATAGTTCGGTCTCTGTTTCCGTTTCTGTATCTTCCTCCTCTACTGCCGTATCGGTCTTGTAGCGGTCTTCGGCAGCCGAATAGAATTGATCGTTCGAGGTATCCTCGTCATCCTCCGCTACTCCATTCAAAGCGCGATTGACAGGCAATGGCTGTGACTTTCGTACACTCTTAGCATGATGGCCAGTCTGTGTGATTATAATTCTCGTCTGCGCAGACAGAGTTCCTTGCCCTACAGGTTCCGAGAGGGTGACTTTGGCTGGAGGCGGCGGCACATGGGTAAACGGGTGTGGCGGAAGAGGCAGGGAGAAGAAGTCGCCGGTGTGAACAACCTTCAGTGCACCTAAAGATTCACGAATCGCTGCTGTCAAGCGGTCTTCGGGTATTTTTGCGACTGCCTTTCCATTTGGCAGTCCATTTATCCTTGTATGCTCTCCATGAAACGTTCCTTCGCCATTCTCCAGTCTTCTTGCAAGCTCTGCCTCAATACTCACGAAGACTGTGTCCAGCGGGAGCGGAATCACATCGAGGATCCTGATTTCGATTCCACTGCGGCTATGGCTTGATATTTTCGACGGGGCAACTTTCTGGAGAGCTTCTGCGAAGCTTTGTAAGGCTAATGACGAGGGCGAGAATTGTACAGTTGAATGTGCGAGGGCGCTCGAAGGTCTGACGGGCACTACAGTCCAGGTGGAGTCTTCGACAGCAGTTGACGGGCCCCAAGGAGAGATGGCGACGTGATGGAACTCGGGAGCGCTGGAGGCGCCATTGCCATTTTCGAGGGCTATATGCAGATGTCAGTATTGTACTTTTCGAAGATCGGTGCCTGACTTACCCTGAGCTAGAGCAGGAAATAAATCTGCGAACAGATCCTCCGATAAGATCCCAACATCTCCTTTCACATGGTCATCCAACACAAGTCTGGCAGATATTGCAGACTTATCCTGTCGCCTCCTTTTCCGCTTCCGATTATGTGCATTTGGTATCCGCTCTGCCATGACTCTTGTTGCTAGGAGACGGTCAGGTCCAGTCGCGTTGATGGCGGTATACGCGTAGAAGAGCTCGAGTTGTTGGTCGTATCACGCTCCGTACATGATTCGGGAAGAGGAATTGCAACCGAACGTAAATAGAAGAAAGATATGATTCACCTGCCTGGTTCTATGTCCAGGTGAGTGGAGTAATAGGACACAGATAATGTCACTGTCGGCCGCTGGCAATTCGGTCTCCAGATCAATAACGAGGTGTCGGCAGCTCCCACCACCTCAACTCAAGCCGAGGCTTTGCGAATCTCGGCGCTAACGCTCTGCGGATAGAAGCGCTCAATATCACCTGATGCTTTCTGAATGAAACCTAAGGTAGGTAAACTACCCACGGATAGTTGTCGTCTATTGAGCAGTAGGAAGCCATTCTGCACAGCTGAATGAAGTCGGTTTTATTGGGTGGATTGCTGGAAGTTCCAAGCAGGTTGACGCATACGGAGACATGAGTTTCCCACCGCTCGCTTCGAGTATCACGTTTTCCTGTCACAGAAAGTTTTGTTGCACATCGCATTTGTTCGAACTGACCATATCCGCAATTCACCATCTTCAGATATTTGTTTCACAACAGTCGGTCCCAGAGAGGACTAGTCCGCAGCTTCACCAACAAATCTCGAGAAGCAATCTTGTGACAATAACTGGGTCCAGCTCGACACTTCTAGTTATTTTGGCGGCAGATTTGGATTCTTCTCTACTGTTCAGTCAACCATCCATAATCCGATACATACGATGCTGGTGATGGGGCGTGAGTTCTTTCTTTCAGGTATAAGTAGTACCCTCAGTGGTGGACATCTGAGATAGTGTACGAAATTGTTGTGGATGGCTTATCTGATATATGAACACACTCTGGCAGCTCGTTCCTGAGACATCTGCTGACAGGTATGTTATCAAAGCCAGAGACCGAATTACACTACTTGGGTGACTTTGGTTCTTTGTTCGAAGCTCGTCTAGAGTCGAGTGGTTCGGGACAGCGAGTCTACTTAAGTAGTTCCTTCAGTCCTCCTGGCATACAGCATCTCGACTATCAAAACAGGTAGAGAATTTCAATCTGATCTTCTTAGTCTAGGCATGGCTATACTCCCTAAGGCACTGCATAATTTTGATCTCATGTTTTCGTGATTCTGACATTGAGTTCCAACAGAACTCTTTCCACAAAAGGGGGGTTTTAATCCATTTTTCATCGAATACCACACTACATGTTCGATACCCTACCATACATCTTGCAGCTGCAGATTCTTTGTTTTCCTAATCATCAGCGAAGCTTAAAGATTCGGCGGATCGTCCAGCTTTCTTCGTGGTGTAGCAGCAGTAGTGAGGCTAGGTGGGGAGGGGGGGGGGAACACTGCAGCCTCGTTAGTGTACTGTAACAATGATGTCATTGGCTTTATTTCAGGGGTCCATCTCCACCAGCCGCTGTCAGCTTTGAACGTTGCGGATTGCCTCTTCTCGACGGCCACAAATACAAGTCAAGGTCCCAATTGATTATCAAATTCTGTTGACAGTACGATATATGCCCGCTTCAGCTTTAATTTCTCAGAGATACTCAGCCTCACGCAGATCTCGACGTCAATGATCCGAATGATCTTGCCATGCAGCTTTCACATGCCAATCGAAATTACTTACGGTTCCTACAGTTCGTTCTTGGGAGATTGAGGAATTTTAACAGACCAATTACAGAGCTTGGATACCGTACTTAAACCTGGTTTGCGCCGATTGACAGGCGGGCCGACAAATAGCGGGCTTGCCACCGCCTGGACGCGAAGCCCAGCAAGTGCAAGGCTATCCAGACATCAATTGCAGCCCTCTTCATGCATTGCCATGGCAAGCCGTCGACGACAATCCTGCCGTGTCTCTTCCGTCTTCTCTTCAATTCCTTTACATCATTGTTCTAAATCCTCCTCTGCGCAGTATATACAAACTACGCCCTCCGCAATTGAGTCTTCTGTCATGTTAGAGATCTCCACTTGGTTGCATTGGCGATAACGGCTCGAGAGGACATGCCAACGATGGGCAGTAACACTGACACAGCGCCAACTGGGGCCGATACTGCTGTTTTTCCTACCACGGCCATTAAATATGCTCGCCAGGCCGAGAAACTATCTCTTGCATCTTCAAGAGAGGACATTGACGGAGCCAATACCGCAGTTCATGCCCATTTCGTCACCCCGCAAGACCCAATCATAGTTACAGGAGATGGAGGACGTTTACCTGGCGTCCCTCTCGCAGAGGCAGAGAAACTCAATCTATTGAAAGCTGTTGTTGAAGGAGACTCGGCGGAAACACTACAAGCAGGGTTGTTTCCTGAGAAGTCGGAGTCCGATAATGGATCACGGCCGGATTCACCTCCAGACGGGAGGATACAGAAGTCGGGTGAAGGGTCTTTGCGACGAGCGATGCCCCCTTCGAGAACAAATCCTCTTTTCCCACCTCTGCCACTGTACGGGCCACCATCCATTGTAAGAGACCTGCAATGTTTAATATTTCGAGTGTCTGCGTTCTTCCTTTCGGGATGCTTCCTGGGTATCATTGTGCTCGGTGCAGCTTTTACAAGTCTACAGCCGATGTTCGTTCACATATGGATACGCCTCAAGTTTCGAAATCCGGATGCTAGGCGGCCATTTCACGAAGAGGAGAAGCGGTTGAAGAGAGTACGGAACAATGAAGATAAAGCTTGGACGAAGAAGCAGCAGGCGAGGAGAAGCTCGACCACAAAGTTGGAGGATGATACCGAGGGTGGACACGAAGAATTTATTCCGACAGAAGGCGGCCCGGATCCATTGATTTGTGATGTGGCTTATTATGCCAGACGAGTTGGCCTTGACATTGAGACATTTAAGGTGCAGACCGAAGACGGATTCATAATTGAACTGTGGCATATTTACAACCCACTGGAGTTTACGCCTTTGTCAGATGCTGAAAGAGCAGCTCGGGGTCCTGATATCTTTACTGGTGCTGGTCCTTCACGCCCATCGCAGACCCAGAAACCCAAGTTTCCTATTCTCATGATGCACGGTCTCTTGCAGTCATCCGGGGCGTATTGCGCAAACGACGATCGTTCACTAGCATTCTACCTCTGCAAGTCCGGATACGATGTATGGCTTGGGAACAATCGCTGCGGCTTTCACCCCAATCATACTCTCCTGTCTACCTCCGACCCCAGAATGTGGGCCTGGAACATCCGTCAAATGGGAGTAATGGACCTACCCGCGCTCACATCCCGTGTCCTCTCAGAAACAGGCTTCGAAAAGCTCGGTCTAATCGCCCATTCTCAAGGAACGACTCAAACTCTCGTCGCCCTCGCAAAAGAGCAACGTCCAGATCTAGGCGAGAAACTCACCGTTTTCTGCGCGCTCGCCCCAGCCGCATATGCAGGTCCATTGATAGGCAAAGCCTACTTCAAATTCATGCGCCTCATCTCCCCCGCCTTCTTCCGCATAATCTTCGGCATCCACGCCTTCATCCCCATCATGATGACCATGCACCGCATCATCCCCGGCAAGCTCTTCGGCGCCATGGGCTACGTTGTCTTCCACTTCCTCTTCAACTGGAGCGACGAGCGATGGGATCGCGGCCTTCGAGATCGCTGCTTCCAGTTCGCGCCTGTGTACGTCTCTGCTGAGTCGATGCGCTGGTGGCTGGGGAGAGAGTGTTTCGCGAGACAGAAATGTATTCTTGCGACGCGTGAGGAGGGTCATGCTGAGGATGCGGAGGATGAGATGGAGGATTATTATGAGAGGTCGGCGCAGCAGGGGGAGTCGTGGCAGCCGGCTGAGAGGCCATCACATTTTCGCCGCAGTAGTGAGGTGAAGAAGAATCATGCGAGGAAACCCAAGGGGTCTACTGCGTGGTATAATGAGCAAGTTCCGCCTTTTGCGCTGTGGGTTACTGGATCAGATGATCTTGTTGACGGGCGCCGATTGTTGAGACGATTTGAGAGGGGGAGGGAACCGCACGTCAGAGTCGTGCATAGTAATGTGATCGAAGAGTACGAGCATCTGGATGTCATCTGGGCGATGGACTGCATCGAGAAAGTTGGAGAAGAACTGAAAGAAGTTCTCTGGAAGACGTGCGATGTCAGAGATAAAGTTCGGATACCAAAAGGATGCGAGGATGTCGATGCCTGGAGGGATCCGAAGTTCGAGCCGAAAGATGAAGGTGTGAATGGGACCGATGGTGTAGACGAGAAGGAAGAGGAAGGTCAGAGCAGCAGTGATAGTCGGAGCGAGTCGCCGAATTAACACATGGTGGGTCTTGGAAACATATGTATGCATTTTGAGCGTTCAAGCGATGCTGGCGTTAGGTGTCGGGATGGCAAAAATACACGGATTGGGTGGCTAGCATATACATAGAAAGTGCTGCAGGTATGCTGATGCCCTAGTGTCTCGCAAATATATAGGCACGGCTTTTAGAGATAATATAAAGAGGAAACAGAACTTTGAATGTTTGATTTCCATGACTCTGATCGCTGAGTTCTCGCGTGGAAATTTATGTTGACATTCTCCACTCAGCACTCGCTTAACACTCCGACCCATCTCGTGTCACTTCCCAACATTCGCCGAACGCTATCAATTTCGCGACCCCCAGGACCATGCACCGATACCGAGGAGGTTCTCTTCCTGAGGACCGTTGGTGTTCTCGCTGTTGTGGTAGGTGCGTCCATCGCCACTGGTATGGGTATCGTTTGTGCTGCTTGTACCGGCTGTTGATATTGTCGACTGAGATGACTGAGCATACTCAGGGGATGAGGATGAAAAGCCAGCATCTGTGCTGATACTGCTGTTGTTTGAGTGATTTAGGCTGTTGGGAGGAGGTGAAGGAGGATGCCTGCAGTAAGTATTAGAGAAGGTTTGAGAAGAGCTTAGTGTTATGGGAACTCACTTGGAGCCTTCGGACTTCCGGGAGGAGTTGGAGCGGGACATGTTAGTTCCAACAGAAGAAATAAGGCTTAGCGATGAGTTTTGACTGTGGTGTATGCTGCTTGAGGGTCGTGTTGATATTAAACAGGGAAACCCCAAGATGTGTGTGAAGAAGGGAGGAATCTTTCGAGTGTGCTTTCTAAGTTGGATTTCTCCTAGCTGGAAAAATCATATTCTTATATCAAGGCATATCGACGCAGACATTTCCAGAACCTGAAGGTTAGGTCGGATCCTAAAGTTAGGAATCGACCAAGGAAATTAGGATTTCCATCATCACCGAAAGCAATTTCTAGTTGAGCAGACATGCGAACATGAAATAGGAAGCATGCGTCTTTCATTGGCAATTGCATATCATGAATGCTATAGAAACACAAGATCTAAGAATCTGGACCTCTGAGCCGGAAGTAGCTCGCTTGAAATTAGGAATCGGAAAGCAAGGCACGGTCACGTGCTACGATGCACAACACTTGAGAGCCTTGCCAACTTGATTCAAATTGATAGCATGTTGAAAAATGGGACCATGAAGCGCATTTGATGTGCAGTTAATGGTGTACTAGATGTTGCTATTTTCCCCTATTAGCTTAGTTTGTGGTTTATGGATGGATTCCTACTTCCACGTGATTGTCAACCTTGCCATTTTCTCCTCTCCTCGATGTCTCGTCGCGATTCTGGGTCGTTCTGTATTCGTGAACAATTCAGAGAACACCACAGCACGTACGCATCATTGGTCGTGTAGATTCCCAGAGTCCTGTCAAAGTCATGGCTGTGAAATTACGAATCGACGGCTAGCAGTGCAGCGCAGACAAAACACGTCGCAGTGTCTTCCTTTCCTTCCCAAGTCAAGGTCCAACCAAATATCAGTCTAACCGTCAGGCTCTCCAGGCGCGACATGCCTGACGGCACACTCCAATGGTGGATGACATCGAGGCGGCTTTCCAATCAAACCCTGCGGGCTGCACTGTGTATCATGCAGGTGCTTTCGTCCCGAGCGCGACGATTCCTAATTCCCACGCTCGAGAGACTTGTCTGAGGCGTTCGCTAAGATGCGAACCGCAGAAAATAGGAATCGAAGCAACCAGACGCAGGCAGTGAGCTCGCGGCCTCCTCCAGAGCTGTCATATCTTGTCTTCAGCTACTTTTTGTCGCGGTCCCACTGTCTTCATTCAATCTCTCAATCGACTTGACTCCTCTGACTCGTTGAGACGCCCATCTACGCTCTTCGTATTGACTCCTTCTTACGAATTAAAGCCGCAATCGATATCCTCCACACCAAGAAACTCTCACAATGGAGCCTGCTGATATTGATATGATGGATATCGGCACCAGGTGTGTCGAATTTGGAAGCATCAACAAGGTCCAACAAACATCTAAGGCATCGGAGTGTGGACCACAATGTCTTCTAAGCGAATTCGAATTCGCCAGAAGTGAAGGTCGGCGACTGAGAGCATTTCAACTCAGAGAAGAGTTTGCCGAGTAAGTTGCTTCTGAGCTCAAGTGTGTGGCAAGCGCGAAACGGATGTTTTATTGACAGCTAGCAGTTCGACCCTCTACACAGGGTACTCCTTGGGAGACCATATCTACCGGCAATGCTCCCATGGGCACCAACAGGGCCATCCGGATCCAGAAATTAAACTTGCGTTCTCGGTCCATAAAACAAAATGCAGCATGCAGATCAGATACTTTTCAAAGAGCTTGTGGGCCGAAGTTAGTTGGGTCTTAGTCGGCTCCTTGGACCGTGTGCGCAAAGCGACAGATGGATTCGAGCTTTTGAGAAACCATGCTGCGCTTGAAAGACATCTCAAACACCTTCGGGCAAATGGTGGACCTGGCGTCCAAGATACAGTCAACGATCTCGATTTACTAGTGTCCGGCCTGCTGTCCGATGATGAGCCATTTCGAAGCTACGGCTACGAAGAGCTTCGTGAAGAAGGATGTATGACCGCGGAAAGATATACCATGATTCAACATCAAAGTATCGAAAGAGACATTGACGCTATCGACGAAGGTTTCTTAGCAGCCGAAAAGGCCGAATATGCATGGAGTGGCGATTTTCCAAGTATGTTTTACTTCGAGGACTTCTTCCTACAAGCACCGGACCAGAAGAGGCCCGATTCAGAGCAAGCAGAGCAGCCCACTGACCATAAATCCGACATTGTTGATGATGCTTGCGGTATCGCTGAAGCTCTCCCGGTAAAAACACCTAGGGGACAACTTGAGCACTTGAACCACGAGTTCACAAAGGAGTATGCACGTATCCAGAATTGTTTTTACGCTCAATTGACGCGCTCACATAAGCCGCCAGAGCTTTATATGCATCAAACAGGACAATTGCACTGGGGGGTCTCTCTCGATGGAACAAAAGTCAAAGCTTGGAAATCTGGAATAGCAGTTCTCAAAGGCCTTACAAAAGGCCAAGTTCCGACGACTATGAACGAAATACTTATGTTCCTGGCGATTGCAAAAAGTATTGCAACGGTCAAATTCTTCCACGATGACGGAGCAACCAATTATTATTCGCAATTTGACCAGGACCTCGTCCGATGGCAGGCTGTCTTCGCTTCGAATCCCAACTATCTTAGCATGTTCAGAATGCTGGTTTATGATCTTTGGCAAGTTGATCTCGAAAATAGTCCAAATGAAAGAGAATCTTTAATTCATCCTGGAGCCTTGCTGAGCCTGCAGGACATTGCTTTAAGACTCGTCGATGAAGGTACACCGCTTCTCATTGACGACCGAAATGGGAGATCTAGGACGTCCAAGTTCGGCTTGCTGTTCAGCCAAAAGCAGTGGCGTCAGACCGTCCTAACCGAGAAATTTGAAGGAGATGGTACCAACGGGCAGAGTCGTAAGTTAAATACACTTGAGACGGGGCACCGCGTTCCAGAGGCTGCTCTACCACGGTCACGTCCGCCTGATGATTGTTCGGAAGGCTATACACGTCACGTCTCTCCGCCAATCAACCCTATCCATGCGCATGTAAACCCCTTGATATCTCTATTAATGGCTGGCGCAATATTCGCTATGATCATTGCCTTCCTTCTGGGTATGTTTTGTCCAGACTGTCCATGGCTGTGACTAATTGCCACCTAGACATGAAAAGCATCAATACAGGAAGCGCGGAGTGTGATTGCAGCGGAGCAATGTATCATAATCTGCAAACACCAGTGTTCAAGGCGGCCCTAGCCCATGTACTCCTGCTCCTCGGAGATAAAGCTTTCGATGACTTGAAATCTAACGCCGAGCTCTTCATTGAAGCAGGCTGCATTTCAAGCTTCTCGGGTCTCATTGAGTGTATTAGAACACGTGCTATGGTATGTTCAAGTTTGAGCCCCTTTTTGATGGCCCTCTCTTTCACGACGTACCCAGCGAGCTTCACTGACTGGGTCGAAGATTGCACATCCCACAGTTTATGAGGCAATAGCGTCTCAGCTCTCTATATTCCACAAGAATTGGAAGTCAAGCTATGCGCTTCAAGAGGTTCATCGTGTCTATGAAGTCTACCTTGGCTTCGAAACTTTTGTTTCAATCGTTCCTCATATTCCAGCACCGGGGCCCTATTCAATCGAACGAGCGTCACAAGCCCGATCCGAAGCTCCGCCATTGATGCCTTTCTTAAAGAATCGAGAGGTGTCCATTTTTAACATCGAGCTTGCCGAAGCCTTCGCTTCACCTTCGACTAGCAACAATTTTCCTTCGCCAGTCTCATCTCCTGAGTAAGTATTATCACTACTTTTCCTATTGTACGCCATTGAATGCTAACGCACGCACCAAGTAGTTCTAGCTCACCCACCATATCGTCCTCACAAGCCGCGATATCACCTCTAGAGTATACACAACAATCTCGAAGAACTTTCTGCGTAGAGTGCAAGCACGAGTTCAAGAAGGTCTGCAACTATAACAAGCACCGAAGGGACAAACATGAATTTGTAAAGTATAAATGTCGTGTAGAAGGTTGCAGAAAGAAGTTCTCGAGGAACCAATACAGAAAGACACATGAGGGAAAAGAGCACTGGGTTTAATTTGTCTATCGGAGGAGAATATTCCCTCGGGGTTCTTTAAGCAATACAATTTGTTACTCAGTGCCTCGATTTCCAAGCCAGAGAGAACATGAGTGAAGCGAGAGCCCCCCCTCGAAGAGGGCCAAGTCAGATGATTGGTGACTTCCAGTGATGCACTCGCTCAGGAATGTTGCATTATCTAAGTTCTCCGACTACAACAGACCTTTAATTCGACTATTGTTCCAGCATTCTCGAAAGATGCTGGAATTAGTTGCGGAAACTGTAGAGGTCAGTCAGCTAGGGCAAAGTACTCATACGGATGAACATCAATTTCGAATATCGTGTGCTCACCAGTAATCCTCGGGCCCTGGCAGGTCTAACCAACAATTTCCGCGGCGAAACTGCTCGCAAGTTTGTAGTTGTTAGTCTGTCTCTGTTTAACCGAGCCACAATCGTAATCTACAAGCTGAACTGGTGAGACTATATAAAGATTCTGATTGCAAGATTCGAACATGCAAAGCATGTATTTCATGGTTTGACTTAAAGGGACTGCTACCTGCTCCAGAACCAAAATTATCAATACACAAATTCTTGACCGGGGTTATTTTATGGTTTCTGATCAGTTATTTTGACACAGTTTTGTGCAATGGTCCTTTCTGATCCATCGAATTTTATTAAGTGATGGTCGTGCAGTTGGATGAGATGACTGTAAAGTCACCCCGCATTTACCCGCGCTTACCTGAAAGCACCAGTAGCAGCACCTCGCTTCAGGCGTATGCCGTCAAATTGTTGCATCGGACGGTGCCTATAACCCCGAATATTATGTAAAGTCCCGAGATCGATAAATGACAAATGTTAAGAGAAGGTACTGGTTACAGGATTTTTTGGGCACTGAGTTGGCAAGTCTGTGAGTGAACAGGTAGATGGCCAGACTTACATGCCCCATTAAAAACTGGCTAAAAGACGAGAATGTTTGTTGACAGAATTTCAGGGCCTTCCAGTAATCAATTAAGATATGCAAGGTAGGAGTCCGCTCAGCTTGTCCCTACGATGGAATAGTAACAGGAGTGAAGATTCAAGCAGAGGCATATATCATGATTTTGAACAATATAAGCAATGCTTTGTTCCATTGTGAGAGTAATCTTGTACAACTCCACGGCCTAGTCCACTTTCATAGTCTCAGTGACGCCCCTTGAAAACTTTTGAAGAGCATCCAGGACTGTTGCTGAAACTTCTGAGCGGGCCTAAATCTCATCGATGGAGCAGATAAATCGTATTCTGGTCGACAAAGCCATACTGCTCCACGGTCTTTCCATCAAGAAGCTCTCCATTGGGTTCCTTCCCAGCACACACCAATCGCTGCTGACCAACCGCAATACCCTCACGGATAGCGATCTCTTCCTTCAATCGAGAAAGTATAGCTTGGCGAGCCATAGTCAAGGGAAATATCTTTCCAGTCAACTGTCGAATGTTGAGTATGACAACTTGGGGAAGGACAACGGGTTGCGGGTATACCATGAAGGGTTGTGGAAGCTGCGGGTATACGGGACCGAGGGGCTCGGAGCCAAAGAAGTTCTTGTAGAGGCACTTCATTGTTGACAGGCGTAAGGTATGAGCTTCCAGGTCGGCAGCTGGCTCGCTGACGCCGTATCGACGATGGAGCTTGATGCCAAGAGCAATCTTGGGTGTCGACGATAGCGGCGACCCAGAGCTCGTCCACTATTGAGAACACCCATTAGCCAGTATCCGGTAAGGAATGTTGTCCGCGAAGGCAGACTCTCTTGTACTCACTCAGATTCGTCGGCATGATCTTAGTTCTATCTTTGTCTGCAATGAATACCTTGATGGCGAGGAGACGACGAAGCTCCTCGATTACATTTCCTTCTGGAAGATGATTTTGCATGGCGAGGCTATGGGCAGTCGTCACAACGGAGTTTGAAAACAGGACGCTGAAGAGGAACGTGATGCCCTCTAGATTCTTGCACAGCATATGTTGATAGGGTCGAAGGATCAAGTCGTTGAGATAGGCCAGTATAGCTGGAGAGGACATCATGATGAATACTGGAGTCTTATCTTTTGTGTTGAATTTCTGTTGCAGTCGAGAAAGATGAGGGCATGAGAAATTAGCAAGGATGGGTACCTTTTGTGAGTTGCTCGATGCTGGGAAATTCTTGACACAAGTACCGTCTAGATCTCCTGGTTTTTGTTCTGCAATCAGTGATGGCTTGGAAAAGTAGGGTAGAGCCTAAGTACATGACTCAAAGTTTAACAAACAACCAGAGACGAGTAATTCACCTGTACCTCAGATCATTGCTCGCAGCAATCGTCAGAATCAATTCTTTCACGATCGACCCCATGTAAGGTATTTGGATTTGGATCACAATACTCAAAACAAGGTCTTCGCTTCAAGTAAGCAGCAGCTGCGCTTAGTTCTGCGAACAACCAAGCAGTTGTAGGGGATGCTTGAAGATTGAATCGGGGGTTTCTGGAGCCCAGGACTTCAAATTTTGACAGCTTCGCGATCGCTGACCAATAGAATTACACACGCATTTTAATCGAACAGTTCCTATAAAGTGGCATGTACGATCGTGCGAGCACTGAGTGATGTCAATGCTGTGTTTTGCTAGTATTGGCCACCGCCAAATGCTACCCAACAATCCAAGTTTGATTCATGAAGCCCAACCTCAACAACCCGCTAACCTCAACCAAAGGGGGATGATCTGGCCATCGTGGATACCGTACTGCTCCAGCATCAGGTCATTTTGCAATACATGACCGCCCATAGGCACGTTCAACAATCGCATTTGATCAATCGGTATGTCCTCCTTGTCTTGAATCGCACTTTTCAGCTGGCGTACTGTGGCCCGGCTGCTGATGGTGATAGGAACTCGCTTTCCAGCTATGATTTGGATTTTCAGCGAAATCTCTTTTCGAAGGCCGTCGTTGAGTTGAAGATTATCGAGTCTGGGTGGGGCTGGCCCAATCGGGTCCGTCTTGAAGAAGCCTTTATAAAGACCTTCCATGGCAGCAATTCGTATATCGTGAAAGGCACATACATCCATATTGGAGGGAGCGTGATGTATCGTGACTCCCAGCGCGGTCTGTAAGTTTGCGTACATCTGGGTATCGAGGACAGCGTTCACTGAACACAAGATTAGCACGACAACCAATACTAGGACAAGGGAAAACGTACTGAGCGGGGTGGGATCAAGCTTGTTGCTATCCTTGTCGCTGACGAAGACTTTCAGGACAAGAAAGCGGCGCAGCTCCTGCAAAGCTTCTTCCAAAGTGATTTGGTAGGAAAAGGCAATACGTTCAGAGGCAGTCAAGAGCGATATTGCGAACTGTTGTCCGAAGAGAAAGTCGATACCATCTCTGTTCCCAAGTAGAATAGAAATTTAATGACTGAAGTTATCGGCAGGAATACCCGTCTCGCCTGTGATGGAGTCTCTGTCTCTGCGCTGACGTTTTGGTGGAGGCTGGGAAGAAGACATGGAAGCTGTGTTGCGAGATTCTTGTTTGTGTTCTGCCGAGTTATCTTTGGTGGGTAGTCAAACACCGAGAATACAATCGGTGGTCGGTAGCTCCTTGAGTCAGTTAAGTATCGAAGCTGTGAGCTTCGAACTTACAGTTAATAGATGTAGGATTTGAGATGGACGGTATGACTCGCCTACCATGAAGTGCTCGAGAATACGCTAGTGCGACAAAGTACCTTCCATTTTCGGTAACTATGATCCTGCCTCAGAAGAATCCCTACGGTTAAAGACTAATTTTTCGTAAGAAAGCAAGGCTGCGCGAAGCTTGGGGTGAAGTCGCGACAATGCTGAAATCACCTGGGCTCTTGGATGGGCCGATACCAGCTAGATTAGACGAGAAGTCACCAAAATATCTGGCGATCTGCTTGCTTTTATTTACTTTCACCTCAACATGCGGCAATTGTTAGTATTCGATGAGGGTCCTTCGGCCTCGCTCAGAAATGAGCCTTGTATTTTTGTTGGTGCATAAATCTCCTTTGAGCATTTCCTGGCAGTTCCACGACTAAATATGCTCTTAATGACGAAGATCGCTGGTGACCTGTGATTGATCTGGAAGTCACTCCTGAATGCTCTTAGTGTTTTTCATTGTCCTTTGCTAGAAAGAAGTTTGGACCTATACAAAAAAGAAGTGTCAACAATCGTCAGCTTTGTGATCCTCCCGCCCCTTTTTAGGCGAAAACGGCCGCATCGCCCGCCCGTCATCCACTCTTCTGTCAACCTGCTTACGAAAACATTATCCTCATCGTGTACGAAACGGCCGTATCTCAAGCCTTCAGTCTCCGCTGAATATCTACCAGTTCCAAGAAAAGTCCTTCTCAATAATCAGTCTGAGCAAGAATGGTAGAATAGCTTGATGTTGATTGGTCTCTCGCTTACCAGATGTCAGAAAGTAGACTGCCCCAGACCCGAGGTCAGAAGTTAGTCTCCCGCTTGGCATGATGCCCCTCCATACTAGGTTCAAAACTGACGACAAGACACTTGTGCTTGGTGAGCTAGTTGAATAATGGATGAAGGGGTGAGTGAGTAAAGGTAGGAGGAAAAGATGTATATAAGGTTGAAGACGTTTCTGCTTTCCACGATATCTACTTTTCATCACTTCATTGCATCTTACTTCCTCATTCTTCTATCTCGGCCTTCGAACAATTGAAGCTTTTATCCAAAGGAACAAGCATCTAATTACACATACTCTTGCTCGAGCTCATATCCTTCTCGTCTCCTCTCATATTGTACCCCATCTTTCACCACCTCACAATGTCCTCCCCCGAAAACACAGCATTCGTCCTCGTCCCCGGCTCCTTCTCACCCACCACCTTCTACGAAAAGGTCATACCCCTCCTTGAGAAGCGCGGGTTCTCTGTGCACCCCACAGCTCTCCAGTCCGCCGGCGAGCGTCCCTCATCCAAGGGCCCAGCAACCTTACAAGACGACGCCGCCAACATTCACTCAACCCTCCTCCAGCTCGTCGAGCAAGGCAAGGATGTCGTCTTGGCAATGAATTCCTACGGCGGATTTCCCGGCACCGAAGCGACGAAGGGCTTGAGTAAAGGGGAGAGGGAGAAGGAGGGGAAGGAGGGAGGTGTGGTGGCGTTGGTTTATCTGGCGAGTTTTATTCCGCCGGTGGGGATGAGTTTGAGGAAGTCGATGGGGAACGATATACCGGATTCGATCAAGAATGCTGTGAGTATCGGGTTGACTTTACTTTCTCTGCCCTCTCTAGTTGAAATGAGCGAAACTGGTGTTGACGGGTTTCATTTAGGGCGACTATATGACGCTCGACCACGATGAAGATTGGAAGAATATCTTCTCTGACATGCCGGAGGATGAGGCAAAGCACTACATGAGCCTGATGCCGAACCATTCAACAATCTCATTCTCTGGCGAGCTCACTCATCCAGGATATAAATACATCCCGTCTACGTACTTGCTTACTGAGGGCGATAAGATCATCCCTGTGGAGGCACAAAGACAGATGATTGAGTTTGCCAAGGGGGAGGGTGTTAAAATGAAGGTTGTAGAAACTAGTGCAGGGCATTGTCCTATGTTGAGCATTCCGGAGAAGACAGTGGATGTTTTGGTTGCGGCTGCTAGTGTACTGTGATATTCCAAAAGGATTCGAGTATTGAGGAGACAGATGCATGTACCATTTGTCTTGAGTTTTTCGGGTCACAAGTTCTCAGACTTCGCAGCCAGAAGAATTCAGATAGAGTCATTAAGCGCCGAAAAGTTCAAGTCTCTTCTACCCTGCGCTTTATCCCTCAGACCTCAATCTCATTCTCCTTGTACATCCCGTCGATCAACTCATGCCTCTCCACCGCATCCTCGAAACTACAATTCACCCGCCCCTCGGCTAACTCCTTATAAACCCTCGCGACATTCCTACTCGGAATTCCCCACGCATCATCATCAAACTCATCCTTCTCAACCTCCACAGTAACCACATCCTTACTATCTCCACCATCCATACCGAAGTCCGAAATAGCGATTTTGACATCCGGGTATCCTATATTTAGAAATGGTCCGGAAGATGTGATGCGGATCTCGCCTGTTTCGCCGTAGATGCGCCAGTCGAGACCGGGGACGTCTTTGAATGGTTTACCCCCACGGAGGGAGAAGGAAAGGGGAATACCGCTGCTGAGAGTCCCATGTAGGAAGATTGTGTCGTCGGATGTTATGGCATGCTTTTCTTTGACAAGCTCATTTGAGGAAGAAAGGACCTTTTGGTGAGAACGGCGAGATGCAAGGAGGGCTTTGGGTGAAGGAGAGAAGTCGTAGCCGAGTACTATTTTAAGTTTCAGTAACTCTTTACAAGTACAGTATGAAGAGATGGGGAAAGGTACCAGCTTGAATATAATCAATGGAATGGCCGAAATGAATCGAGACAAGATTTCCGCCAACCTCTCTTTGAGAAAGATACCTAAACTCATCAGCTCCATCTCACGCCGCAGATCCTTCAGACGGGAGAGGACTCACTCATAACCCTCCTGTACAGTGGGACCTAAATTCCCACCTTGTCCCATCCAACTACTACTCAGAACCTTGCCGACCCTCCCCTCATCAACAAGCTGTTTGAGCTTCTTCACGACAGGGCTCTGTCGTGCCTGCAACCCAACCACGGCTGTATTGACACCACCTTCATTCTTCAAGCGGAGCAGCTCTTTAGCTTCAGTGAGATTCTTCCCAAGTGGCCACTCAACAAACACATCTTTGCCTGCTTTGAGACTGGGGCTGATGGTAGCGAGATGGCGGTCTACACGCACGCTGCAGACGACGAGGTCGATGTCTTTGTCTTTGGCCAGGTCTGGGATGGTGTTAGATTTGTACTGGATCATAACCTGTGACACAAAGTCCCTTGAGCTCTTGTGGCAAGGAAATTCAGGATTATGATCAACATGAAACTCACCTTCTGGATTGCCATATGCTCTCGTACTCTCAGGCAACTCATATTTCTTAATCGCAGCTTTTGAGCTTTCAATTGAGCTGTTGCAGATGGCTACAATATTGTACTTATCGCTGTTCTTCAGGAATGGAAGATGAGCTCCTGGTGCCCAGCCAGAGCTGGAGAGACCCAAGAAGCCGACACGAATTGGCGGCATTATGCTTTCTTTCTTGGTTCCGGCCGATTTTCTGTCTTTGTATATAATAGCTCGGAAACTGTTTCAGCAAGCAGTTTTTGAAAGTAGGTTTCAAGTAAGGGAAACCTTGACGGTATCGTGTGTTTAAAGTAATTGATAAGTGCGACCTGATTCAATTTGATCTGATGCTTGTAGATAAGTAAAGAGGGGTGGAGGGGTAGATTTAAGCTCATGTGGGGTTTTGCAGTAGCGATGGCATCATCGGATCCATTGCTTTGAAATCAACAGATCATTAAACAAATAGAACCACCACAGCTTGGAACTTTAATGGAGAATGTAGAAATGTTCGAAAATCAGCCCGATTAGCATCTTTTCGGGTCTTGCTTGCGATTCGATATCAGCACGTCGCTGTTATTGATTAGCTTACCAAGTGCCAGGCAGGTAGAGATGCCACGCCAGTCACAGATCCATTCACGAGTCGCTATACTTGTACCATGACAGATTGCCAGATTTACGTGGGGGCGGCTTAAGGTAGGATGGCAATATGATCAATGAAGACGTGGTACACCACACAGGCACAATTCGATTATCAATCCATCCATCATAGGAAGGGGGATTTTTTTCTCTTCATATTTCCATTCCTCGACACACTTGATCTTTTTGATCAACGAATTGATCAAATATCTTTGTTCCCCCAACCCATCCATCGAATATGAGCAGTCAGCCTCTTGGGCTAGAAAATGAAATGGAAGATAAGGCGCGCGGACAGCGCAATGTTTTCCCATCCGCTATGGACCAACCATGCTTCAACCTTTTAGAAGAGAGAGTTTCGAAATAAAACCTCCCCAAGATGCCAGACCATGTACTCCAAACAATTCCCGGCCCCTCCTCGGAGGGAAAGCCTCAATATCAAGTAGACATGTAACAAACAATCGTTCAGCACAGCTGCATATACGCGCAGATGCCTGCTGGTGGTGAAAGAGAAGATTAACGCCGGGGTCCAATGCTTCGGAAATGGGCTTTCAGAACAGCAGAATGTTGGAAGAAATTCGCGGCACAATAGTAGTGGAGATCGGCCGTGATGAGCTAGCTCGTGGAGAGAGCCACGTCTCTTCGTAGTATAGTCGTGGAAGGAGGCGCCTCGCGCAATAAAAGGGAAGGTTACGTTATGCATTATGTACTCTGACCTTAGCCGGCTCCGGTGACGCCCACTGAACCATTTTGTGGTCGACCCCATCCCGAGTTCCGGTATTCTCGTCTTGTGTCGTGTTGACTATCGGGAGTGCCGTTGCGATGAGGATACGCGGATGGATGGTCGAGATCTGATCCTTGCCACTGTTGCTGCGGCGGTGTGTTCTGGTTGGAACTTCCAGCGTAAGGTGCAGGAGGATCCTGAACGTGACGAACACTGCTTTCCTTCTGCCAAGCATATGCCTGAGATGGGTCTGTGTCAACTCGAGTGACGACAGGCGCCAGTGGTCGGCCGTCCTTGGATTTGCCTAATGGGGAAGACTCGGTCTCGACTGTACGTCGTGGTCCGCCAGCTGCACCTAGATCACCATATCGCTTCAAGATCTCCTTTGTGGTAATGTCACTGGGATTGTTGAAGAGAGTCTGATCACTCAGTATTGACTGTAGATCCTCAGGAACCTAGTGAATGATTAGCAATTGATTAGCAATGGGTCTATAAAGAAGGCGACCAAACTTACTTCACACATTTGCTCGTTGCATTCAATGAGCGTGTGTACGACCTCGATTGCCAGGAAGTTGTCGTCAACGGGAGTCTTTGCATTGGTGTAAAGGATGTTGGGTGCAATGACAGTAGCAAGGTTGTGCGTGTCCATCTTCGATCCTGATTCTTCATCAACTTGGTGAAAGGAAGCGACGAAATTGAAGAAAGCGCAAAGCACTTCGAGGCAATCCCGGTGAGCCTTTGGAAGTAGACAACATGTCAAATGTAGGATTCGTCGTCGCTTATCTTCGTCCGCAATCTTCTGTGATGCAATGAAGAGCCGGTGTAGCTTGAAGGTTAGAAGTGGGTCTGGAAGCTCTCGAAGATATTTTTTGAGTATAGCGGCAACTTGGACAACATTCTCCTTAGAAAAGTCGACTGCTTCGCAGCCATCTCTGTCGATGGTTGCCATAGTATCGTTCAGACGCTTGATGTTGCCGTTCTTTCTGAATACACCTTCTACCGAAAGATCCATCTTTCGCATGGTGGTTACAGCATCATCAACCATTGCTGGGATACGTAGTGCGCCGGGTCCGATGCCTTCAGTTGAGTCTGCACCATCCCTGTCGATGATAACCTCAAGAGGCACACCGAACACACCTTTCTTCTTTCCGCCTTTCTTGCCGTCGGTCTTGAGAGCTTTGCCGACTTTCGTCCAGAATGTTGGCTTTCTAGTCTCGATTAAGTTAAGGAGCTCCTCCATGGTGAAGTGACCCTCTAGCATCGGTTGCATCGCAATCACAGCTACATGTCGAACAATAAAATACTCCAGAGCAGAAAGCTCGGAGAAGTATCTCTTGCCTTCTCGTCTTTGGGGAGATGGCTCTCCTGCACCAGGTTGGTCAAGGGGGTTTCCACTGGAAAGATTACGCTGGTGTCCATTGATGAGCTTTGGCTCAGTGATAGAGGTTCGAAACATTTCATGGCGAGCGTGCTTGTAGGCGTTTGGGCGTTGCTCTTTGGCTTGCTCAGCTGCAACAATTCTCGGGATGTCGTCCAAAGTAATACCATTGCTGCCACTGAACATCAGCTCCGTGCGCGACTCTCCAGTAACGTCTCTCTCGTCAACTGCTTGGAGGTCTCGGTCTCGTTGATCAGATCCATCAGCTCCCGCAGAACCTGGCCTTACACCATGGCCATCTGGACCTTCTAGTACCCGTGAGGTTCGTGCCTTCTTGATAGTTGACGAGAGATGTTTATCCATACGTGTACTTCGTAGCCGTCGGACATCGTTGAGCGTGTTCTCGTATGAGGAAGAGGCACGCTTGTCATCAGAATTACCGCCGTAAGACTTCGAACGAGTATCCGACCTCAGCAACGGCGCCTCATTCTGAGCAGGTAGACGATGGCCTTCAGTGGAGTCGTAGCCATTCAGATTTGGGTCATCGGAGGTGTGCGGAAGACTGCCACTACTTCGCAGCATGTCAAGCAATCTCGCCAAGGAGACTCGTAACAAGAAGACATATTCTTGAAGTCTCGTTACCCGCTCGAATCCACCGACCGATCCTTGAGTCCGTCCATCGCAGTCGTTGCAAAAGACTATTTGATCCTGGTCGTTCCATCTGCCATCTTCCAGATTTTGACCGAGCTCTCGTGCACAATTAGCACATTTGAGGCAACTCAGGTGCCATCTGCGCTCTCCCATTCGAGTGCATTCATCTTCGATGGTTCTCCGACAGTTGACGCATTGGTCTGGATTTGAGCTGCCGAGGTTTGATGTGCCTGTGGTAGTTTCAAGAGAGTCCTCATTCTTGATAGCTTCCATATCACCAAGATCGTCCAGAAACTCCTGTAGGCATTGCGAACTCTGATGTTCTCGCTCGACCTTCAAAGCGCCCTGTAGGCATATTCTGATCAGTAACTTCAGATAATGAGCCAGACCGGTCACCAGCGCAAGCAGCTCTTGAGTGACTCCAAGTTTCCTGACACCTCCCTCCTGACTTTTCGACAGAAGCGAGAAGAAAGCTACTATCTTCTTGCAAAGCAACTTCGCCTCTCTTGAGTAAGATAATCCTGACGCTGTTAGCATGTCTGAGCGAGCCGAACTATCTAGAGTCGCGTACCTTTTGGGCCGAGGGTGGACATTGTGGCGTCAAGCTTATCAGCAGAACGAAACAAGATGTCCACATGCCAAATGAACTTCTTGGCAACCAATACCCCGTCGACATAGGCGCCGTTGCTTACATGCAGAAGCATGTCTGAGATGCAAGCAGCCGAGGATTCCTCAAACGTTGACAGAACACTCCAGATCTTGTATACTTTTTCTTCCATTCTCTCCTCGAGATCTCGGACAGCATTACGACCAGCTTCATCTGTTGTATCCTCAAGTGTGTTTGTCTCCTCCTTCTCTTGCTTCTCTTGGGACGAGGCAAGGCGAACGTTCCAGAACTTGTGAATCATGTAGCATTCAGGGTGCCAATGCTGATTCTGACCATTTCGAAAAATTTCAACAAACTGCTTCAGAATTGCTGTTTGACATCCGTTGCATCTTTGTGCAAATTGAGTCGAGTAATGGTAATGACAATAGACCTGGCCATCGTGCTCGTAATAACTGTCTTGTGCTCCAAAGACGGTGGGACAAACTGAACACGTAAAGTGATCAATGTGGTATTTCCGGTCCAGGGCAGTAATGTATGATCCTCTCAAGGCGCCGTTACACTTATAACATATCAAGTCCAGTCTTCGAAAGTAGTCGGTCTCGCAGAGCGGGTATTGACCTTCACCATTCTCATCATCGACTGGGAAGAATTTGGAAGCGACTATTTCGCCGCAGTCCTAAAGAGAAAGTCAGCAAGCGAAAATTGAAAGGATGCTTTAGAATAGAGGACTTACTCGACATCTGAAGCAGTCCAAATGAAATGTTCCACCTAAGGCTCGTACAAATTGTCCTGTCAACGGCTCGCCGCATTTCTTGCACAGTCTCAGCTGGCCGGACGCAGTTCTCCCATTCCTTGTCCTTGAACGATTGCGTTCTCCGCTCGTCTTCGC
Organism: Cadophora malorum; assembly: GCA_017365405.1. NCBI lineage: Eukaryota > Fungi > Ascomycota > Leotiomycetes > Helotiales > Ploettnerulaceae > Cadophora > Cadophora malorum. The sequence goes on along the minus strand of JAFJYH010000010.1, from coordinate 129,981 downwards.
CAGTCCACCCTCTCTATCCCTTTCTCTCCCACTTGCACTTCCAGACCGTGATGCGGCAATTCTGTTATCTGACGCGAAAGCCCCATTGGGTCTGGGAAGTGGCCCATCTTGTCCTTCTCTCTCTGCTTGATATCGGCCCCTATCCTCAGGATGGTGTTGTCTATTGTAGTCTGCAGGGACGCTGCCTCTGTCTGGATCATATGCTGTATACTGACCACCATGTTGCCCAGATGGCCCCCCTTCTGACTGAGGACTCATCATGCCAAGTTAGACTATGTTCCTCCTATCTCGAGCCACTGGTGTGTCGCTTGCACAGAGCAGCTTTCGAAGTGGCAGGAATTGGGTGTTCGTTCTCGTTAAGTTAGAGTAGCCAGGGTGAGCGGATTGGACAGATGACGCAAGAGTAGACTGGAACCAGCACTCCTGATTATTGCCCAGATACGGACGAAATCGAGTCGTTAAGATCGATCAACAGGCCTGAGTATGTGCGATTAAGAGCTGGCAACTCGAATGTCTGGCCCGCAACACCTGAAACATGAACACTTCGCCAGGAGTAATATCGTCCCAAGTAGTTCTTCTTAGCTTGTCTTATGACCAAAAAACCGATCTCTGGGATGAAAGGAGAGTGAAGGACGTGGGTAGAAATTGGCTGCGACTCAGTCGCGTGGTGTCGGTCAGAGGCAGTGGCTGTAGGAGTTCGAGTCTTGACTGGAAGTCCGTCTGTGAGTGGATTGCGCCCGCCAAGCTCTGAATCCTCCTGCGGTATTCTGTGTGCAATGCTCGTCAACGGTAGGGAAAGTCGTAATTGTATTGAACGAGAGATGCGCCAGCGACGAGGTGCAAGCGGTTGGAGTTCGAGGTTGCTCCCAATTTGGGGTTGTCCTGAGGGAGGTACTGTCGTCCCGCTCGAGTTCCTAGTGGAGGTGAGGTGGATCTTGAAGTGGAAATTTGTATGCCTCAGGCATAAACTGCCAGCAGGACGATCTGCAAAAAACTAACCCAATTTTTGAAAAGTAAATGAGCTCAAACTCCTTCTGACAAACAATTAACATTGTGTAAGTCGCCTTCAAGTTCTACGACAGCAACCAGCCCAACACTTCACGACAAGATCAAAATTCCAAGCCAAGTCTGTTATTTCAATCCCAGTCTTCTGGAAGCCGTAGAGATCTGCCCATGGCATTCCTCAGCCAGGTCCCCTTGGCTTGGCACTCTACTGCAATTTATGACGGGAATAATAAGCAGTCAGCCACTACCGTAGCCAGATTGCATCTAAGAATGACTCCAGGCAAAGGTGTTGTACGATAAGAGTTGGCCAACTCTTACAGTGATCTTATAGAAGGTTGATGATGCTTTCATGTTTTCATGTTTTCATACTTGTCTATAAGATCAGAATTGTCTGCTTCTGAGGCCAAGAAATGGAAATAGATCATACACATCCCTAAATGGAGGGGACATGTTTTCTCAATGGTTTGATCATAAAGGGGACCACTTCTGGGCAACGTCATGTTTGCCATGATGGGGTTTTGGGCTGAATTGCGTATTCTACTGCATGTCAATGCCAGTATTAGCTAGCCTACAACCCATTACTTACTCCTCGACTTGCAGTTTCATACTTCTATGTTCTCATATAAACAGTGGTAGAAGGACTTTCACCACATCTTGACTTTTGTGGATGTGCATATTTGCTAATGACTCAATTCAAGGGTACAAATTCTCATTCGTCCAAAAGCATTCTTCTAGGAGATAGAGGCCTGGAATTTGACTTGACCAAATCATCTTTCCCAGTGGCTCCTGCCAGCTCACTCACCGAGAAGGATACCTGCAGTGAAACCCGACAATTTTTCTTCCCACACCAAATTCCAATATTATGAAAACTTGAAAGTATACGGCAGTCCAAACGTCATATTGGCAGTTTTCATAATCCTAGAGTCAAAAGTCCTCTGATGTATCACCAGTACAGTGAGTGCGTGCTTACGGATTAGAGTTTCAGCTTCAGCCTCACGTTAGCCCGGGGCGTGCCAAGCGAAGTTCTGCCTGCCTTGTTTCCCGTACCAACACTTTCCCCTCCAGACTCGACTATCAGCTCCTACGACCATCCACCTCCTTCTTCAACACAACTCTTCTTGCCATATGAGCTTGCGCAAGAAAAGAAAGCATCTTGATCCCAAGGCGAACACTTGATCGTCCACCATGTCGAATCACTCTATAATCCGGATCACGAGAGTACGTTCGGAAATGGCGCATCCATGGTGGGGTCGCAAGGCTGACATTCAACTTACAGGAATTATCAGACCTTCAGAAGTCCTCTGATCTGTGTAAGCCTCCAACTATTCGCACTTTCTTATTATTTGGATTTTGGACTGATAAGGCTTGCATTTAGCCCTGGCTGTCGCATGCCGAGATGTCGATGTACGCAACGTGAAAGCAATCATAATCGGCCCTCCAGAAACACCCTATGAGTTTGGTTTCTTTGAGGTTTGTCAGCCTTATACAGGCAGTGGTAGACATGTGCTAATATTCTCCCAGTTCGCGGTTAAGTTTGGCAGAGGTACGATGCATTGAGAAACTGTAAGGACCGAACGCTGAGAGGAAATACAGACTATCCAGGCAAGGCACCATCGGTGACTGCAACGACTACGAATGGGGGCAGATGCCGGTTCAACCCAAACATATATGCTGGAGGAAAGGTGTGCTTGTGAGTGGCTTCGCAGATAATGGTTGCATATTTGAGCTGACTTCGGTTTCTAGGTCGATTCTTGGGTAGGGCATACATGGAAGATAGGAAGGACTGAGGCTGATATGAGTACAGCACATGGCGAGGAGAGCGAGGAGAAGAATGGTCGTCCGCGCAAGGCCTGGAATCAATTTTGATTTCCATCCAAAGTCTGATGTCGTCAAATCCATACGAGAACGAGCCGGGCTTCGAAACTGCAAATGAGGAAGGCGACAAGAAGAATCAGAAAGACTATGTGAACAAGGTGCGACTCAATCTTACCAATGTCCGGGCTATACTTACATTCGCTCTAGATTCGGCATGAATCCCTCCGAATATCTGTAATCCAGCGGCTTGAGGAGTACTTGGGCATTTCGCCATCTGGAGCCGTCCAAGAACAGTCTGCAGTCGGTGCAGACGACAGCGATACAGATGCTGATATTGACCGGGACTTCGATGAAGCCTCGGCAAGCTTTGATCCATTCAAGGACCTTTGTAAGCGCCGTTTCCTCTGGTACTACGAATCGTACCTCCTCGCGATTAGCAAGGCCAAAGCCGATGTAGCCGATGGGCAGCAATTCGTCCGGATGCCCTTCGAGTGTACTGGAAATGGTATGGAAGGAAAGTTCAACTATACCGAGCTTGAACGACGCTTGCGGCTGATCCGCAAGACGATGGACACGGAGACTGAAAGATGGGCTGAAGAAGGCTTGGTTTCGAAGAAGAAGGAAAGCGGAGTCTCCTCTAATCTTCAACGTCAGTACGAGCAGGTTGTTGAGGCGTACAAAAGGGACAAGAATGTCACTTTAGATATCGAACTGGTCGACAAGAATCCCTTTGTCTGGTCGATTACCTATTTCGGACGTCCAATGACAAATCTTGACGGTGGCCTATTTCGAATCAAGCTATTCTTCAGCCCACGCTTCCCGGAGGAGCAACCGAGAGCAAAATTCGAGACGCCGCTCTTCCACCACCGAATTGCGTCCGACGGCACGCCTTGCTACACTTCAAGGCGAGCAGAGGACGTGAAGTCTCATATTGAAGCTATCATCGAGGCTCTAGAGGAGGAATCTCCACCATACGATCCGAGGACGATGGTCAACCCCGAGGCTGCAAAGTTGTACTGGGGCTCTGAGGATGACAAGAAGATGTATAATCGCAAACTTCGGAGAGCTGTTCAACGAAGCATGGAGTAAGCTACTCATCTACCTATCTCATTTATACAGATATCTAATATAGACAGGGAATGAACAGCATGAACCAAAACCGACGAATGGACCTGAAATTACCAGCATACGAGCGCCTCCAAAGCCCCACGTAAATGTTTTCCGTGTCTCTAGCATCATCCTTTAAACCTCGAGCGAGCCTTTCCTCAGAACACTGCCCCTCCTTCACGTAGACAACGACAGCAACGACTCTATGACGCTGATTTCTTTTTATTATCTCCCCTGGATTCTTGCAAGTACTGGAGTTACTGGACTGGGTTTAGTTGCTGGATCGATTTTCACCCAGGCTACTAAACTTTCTGACATGTCATGGATGAAGGGGTTGGCTGGGAAAGATAGGAATGGATCCGGGGCGTTTAGCGAATTCATAGTGGCGTATTGAGATGCTCTTTAGCGGGCTGAATTTGATTTATGTACTTAGCACTCCTTTCGCTATGATGCGTGAGGCGTGATGTGAAAAACAACAATCTCGGTACAATCAGCCTTGTCTCAAGGTAAGTTTACATATTCTTGCACCATCTATCTATGTACTATTAAATTACCGGTCTCGTAAGTCGTTGAGAGGTCTCTTCCCTCTGAAGCGATGCAAGATCATCCAAATCCTATCGTTGGTAGTCACGACACCAGCTCCTCAACCCAACACTCACTGCCCCTTCTTCTCCCCCTCCTTCACCCTCTGCTCCTCAAACCAGCCCACCGCTCTCGTAACACCTTCCTGCAAGCCCACCAATGGCTTATACCCCAATCTCCTCTTCGCCTTCCCACAATCATAATACCTGGTCATGGTACTATACCTAACCTGCCGTCTCGTCAACTTCGGCGTCCTCCCCACAACCCACATCCCCCATTCCAAGATCGCCCCAATACTCATCCCCACATCCCTCCCAATAATCCACACATGTTCCGTCCCCTTCTCACTTCCCGCAGCCTTCCACACCGCCCTTGCAAAATCCCAGAAATACACTGGCTCATCATTCGTCACGAAGAAGGCTTCACCATCCACTTTCTCGTAGTCTAGTGGTGCCGTAGCGAGCTTGTAGGTCTGGAGCAGGGCGTAGGCGGCGAGGAGGTGGGCGTGTGCTACGTTGAGGACGTAGGTGAAGTCGAAGAGGTTCTTGTTCTCGCCGAGTTGGAAGCCGGTTTTGTTGGTGCGGTGGACGTTGATGATGGGAGGAATTAGCTGCACGTCGCCTTCGCCGAAGATGCCGGCTGGACGTAGGGAGCAGGTTAGGAAGTTGGGTGCGTTTGGTGAGCGGTTTGCGGCGAGGACGAGGGCTTCGGCTTGGGCCTGTGAGCAGATAGATGTGTTAGCTTTTTGAACTTGGAGTTAGGAATTCTTGCTCCAGGTGTAGTCAAAACACTGAGAGGACGTTCAAGTAAGACAGGATGTGAGAGCTATGTACCTTCGTTGTAGAGTAATACTCCGTCTGCGCCTTGGCTGGGATGACAGGCCACCTCTCATCCGCATTTACTAGATCATTGATGGTATCTGAAATAACACTCGCAGAGCTGGTATACACCAATGCCTTGACGCCGGTCTTCTGGCAAGCCTCAATAACGCACTTTGTTCCCTCAACATTGACCTTATAATAAAGATCATTGTTTGCGCCCATCAGATTCGGCGACGCTGTGTGGATGACTACATCTGGCTTGATCTTCTCGAAAATACTGATCAGCGAAGTGACCGAAGTGATGTCGCCATCGTAGTACGATACTGCTGAGGAGGAATGTCTATTGCGCGAGGTGTGGAGATCTAGAACGGAAATTTTAGAGGCGTAGGTGTCGTGCAGGAGGTTCACGATGTGGTGACCCAGGAAGCCGCAGCCACCGATTACGACGACGTTTCCAAGGGACTTTTTGGGCGTGGTGGAAGGAATTGGTGCCATTGTGGAGGTGCTGAAGCAGGAGTCGTGGTAATTGAAGTCGGGCTTGACTCGTGAGGTTGAAGGATGCTTTTCCACAGGGGGAAATTGAGAATCTGGGGTCTTGCGTTACTAAGTAAGGTTAGTGCTGACATCCTGGTCTTGGGCCTGTCAAACGTCAACTTCTCAGAATTAATTTCTCAACATCAACAACATCGGCCTCAAATTGGACGTGCATTTGCGCTCATTACCATCTCAGTGAAATGCCATATACGCAATGGTACAACTTCGTATTTTTGATTGCCTTCGATATCGCACCTTCATCAGTAAACAACCTCACATTGTAATCAGAAGCAGCTCTAAACGGATGCTCTCCGGGGTATCAAACACGCCTCAGGGTGGACGTCACCAGAAACATCGAAAACACGGTGATCGGTTTTCTGGAACGTTCTATTCCTCGCATCGGATCATGCCATCTGCATCTTTCTGTTCCCATTACTCAACAACACTCTGAATATGGCAGTCATCCATTCTTGCAGCAATGGCAAATTCCGTTATGGTGTCCTTGACAACTTCGATATCCTGATGGCTGAGAAACACGTCTGCTGAAACGTGTCTCGTTGCGTCAGCTGCGCAGCCAGGGGACTTGAGAGGCTTTTTTATCTTGCATTACGATCTGTCTGCACCGCCATTCCCTGTTCTTTTTCGTTGTTTCTGTAGGTTGTGTCTACCATTCGTATATATCCACGTGACATCTGCATATATCTTATGCTAAGCTCTTTCTTTTAAGTTTAGCTCAGCGGTCTTATATTCCGAATGCGGATGGAGCCCACTTTTCTGAGGTTGGAAATGTGGACATTTTGAGTGCCGGGCTATTTTTGTTCATCGGGACTTGTGGATGTTTGTAAGATCTTCCCAAGGTCCTAGCGTTGTTGTCATTGAACAAGCGAGGCGTTTTCGAACAACCCCTTTGTATTACCCAATAGCATGCCCCATACAGCATCTCCATATTGACGCACTGGGTTCTTCCTCCCTCCCAAAAGCTTGAAGTGTCTTGCCCTTACAGGGCTGAGTGCTAACGTCACCAAGGCGTGTCTCCCGAACGAGCTTCTTCATCCTCAATGCTTGCGATTATCCACCTACGAGCCTCGAGGTGGACTCTGTAAACTTGCGCAGCAGTGTTGGACGGACCTTCTAAGAGGTTGACTGTCGCCGGAATGCTATAAAGCAGAGATGAATTCCGCCCGAAGCATTCTTTCTTCACCCTCATCCTCATCCTCATCCTCATTTCTTAGTCACATTTCATTACTCAGTTTCCTACTCAATTTTTCATTGTCAGGTTTCCTTATCTCCCTACTTTCAAACATCAATCTCAACTCAATCTTTAAACTCAACAATCAACACCCTCTTCCTTCGATCTTCCAACTTTCTTCAAACCTCAGCAACCATGCAGACCTTCACCACCATCCTCGCTGCTTCAGCTTTCATTGCCTCGGTCTCTGGATCTCCTCTTACAGTTCGCAGCACTTGTGGCGCTGCTCCATCTTCCAGTGGTAGTCAGACTCCCATCGCCCAGCCAACTGGTATCGCCACTGCGGCAGACTGCCAGGCTCAATGCGAAGCCAATGGCTCTTGCCAGTCTTTCGTCTTCGGCGTTGTTGATGGCGCCGACAAGTGCATGCTGTACTCCGTGCCAGCGGCTTCCGTTCCAAAACAGTCCAGCACTGCTCTGGTGGCATATGACAAGGCTTGCACTTCTGTCCCAACCACTGCTCCTGCAACCTCAGACGCCCAAAACCACAGACTCGCTGTGAGAGCTACTTGTGGCTCGGCTCCAACTGGAACCGGTAGCTCAGCACCTCTTTCGACTCCTGCTGGCATTACCACCGCAGAGGCTTGTCAAGCTCAGTGTGAAGCCAATGGCTCTTGCCAATCTTTCGTCTTCGGCATGGTCGACAATGTTGTTAAGTGCATGTTGTACTCAGTACCAGCTGCCTCCGTTCCCAAGCAATCTAGCACCAACCTGATCGCCTACGACAAGGCCTGCACTTCAGTTCCGGCTGTTGTCCCTACCAGCTCCAACCCAACTGGAGTCGCTACCAGCACATCTGGCTCAACCACTGGTTCCAACACTGGCTCCAACACAGGCTCCAACACTGGCTCGACTTCCGGATCGGGTTCCAACACCAACGCTCCCAGCGGACAACACAAGCGTAACACCTGTGGCGCCACTCCCTCAGGACCTACCGGACAAGCTACCCCGATCTCCACCCCAGCCAACATCAACAGTGTCGCGGATTGCCGCGCTGCTTGCCAAGCCGATGCTTCTTGCAAGTCCTTCGAATTTGGCACCATGACTTCCGGCGGAGCCCAGGCTTGCCGTCTCTTCTCGGTCGCCGCCTCATCCGTCCCAGCTCCTACCAGCGGCCAGAACTTCGTCGTCTACGATGTCGCCTGCTCTGTCTAAACCTGACCTTTTGGCCCTTCGAATAGGACGAGGATGGGACTCATTAACTTGATCTTCTCATTCTCATCATTCCTGTCCTGAACTCTGGTCCGTCGCGACAATACGATTTCCTTTGACCGTCATCTCTTTTCTTTGTTTGTTGTCGTTTACGAATCTCTTTTTGGTGGCATGGCTCCCGTGAAATCGCAGGGAATGGGTTTGGAAAATTGGGAAAATTTTAGAGGGTTCATTGTCTTGTTGAGTTTACCTGCTTGATGCATTGCGAGTTTTGGTTATCTGGTTGTACCACTATCTTTACCTCCCGAGGAGGGTAACTTCTATCTAGATTCAGTATGAAATTTTTCGTTACTGGCAACCATCTCTCCCTTGCCCTTTACCATGCTCTTGTCGTGATCTTGCAACGATTGATCAACATTACCGTCAAACTGGTACAGTACTAAGAAACGGGATGGAGATAACCGAATATTAGTAAACACACCGGGCACACTAGATAGATCTCTCCTTTCCGTGCAGTGTTTGACTACGTGGCTTTGCTTGAGAAGCACGCTTGTCAAGTAGTCAATCGATGGTCCTGTGTCTCTGGCACGCGACGGAGGGACTTCCAGAAGCCAGGCACGCGGCTGACAAGACGGCGGCAGGCAAGCATGCCCAACGACGTCCTCGGGTAAAGATCGCGGCTCGGCTCCACCTTTCCGAGATCTGCAAGTTCAGACAGCACGAAGCAATCTTCTTGATGATAAGCTGAGACACTTCTGTCATTATCGATGCTTGATAGGGTAGGGAAATGTGCAGACATGTGATGAGAAAAGGATCCAGCATTTCGGAAGCTCACCCGGCGGCACATGCCATTTGTGCGTGTCTTTGCGTCTCACATATACATGAATCTGCAAGCCACCCCCTCGACCTCCCGAATCCCGAGCTATTTCGCTTGCAAAACGCGGACCTTGAAGAATCGATTCAGGTCCGCAAATAGCGCCGTTGGCTTTGCAGAATTTATCGTAGAAACTCTATCGCCAATCGACGCCATCCTGCATTACGTTTGCAGGCTTGGCTCATTTCTTGATTCCGGGGAACCTTAAGTATGAATTGCCGTCCCTGGTGCGAATCCCCCATAAATCGGACGATGCCCAAGCCTAGCTCATTCGGTGGCGCAAGACAAGGGACGAGAGTTTTCCAGACGGAGATACATCCTTGTTTTTAGATTGAGATGCATAGAGTTTTGGCTTTGGCTTATCGACGGCTTGATCATCAATTTCTCGATCATCGATCATCTCGAAAGCCCAAAGCCTTCGAGGCTTTCTGGCTCTCTACTGGTAGTTTTGTGTCTAGGAGTAGCTGAGGAGTAGTGCACGGGCCGTGCCTTTCGGGCGCTGAGAGACAGATGCACCACGGGATGATAGGTAAGTGATAGAAGTGTTCGAAAATTAATAGACTAGATTGATATCTGAGAGCTGGCGCACGCCAGAATCTTCAATGTCTTCGGAATCCGGCAACAAAAAATTGAAGCTCAAGCACATCACAGCATTGCCAACCGAAATGTCTCACCATCAACAATGGATTTGTTGGATCTCCAAAAGGGGCTCGCCATGTTCCATTCGTTTACAGATGCCCCACATCTCACTCGCTTACGTTCTGTAGCCTTCCCGACAACATTCCATCGTCCGGACTGGGGAAAGGATGAGCTCACCTAGCCCTTATGAGATTTAGAGTTTACTCGAACGCCACAAAGACGCCTTCCTACCCAATGAACACACCGACTCCTGTCCCGGTGTCAAGCTGTTTGACTTCTGGTCTAGGGAGTTCCTTGCACCGGCGTGGAAGTCTGCACAGCTTGCCAGCTAGGTCGTCAGCTAGGCAAACAGGCACATGGGTTTTCTGCGCTAATCTCTCGATTCGGAAGATTAGAGCAGTGTTCCCTGTAGCTTTTAAGTGATCTGCAGGGTTCGCTTGGGGAAAATACTCAAGTGGAACAGACTCGTTAGGGCATTGTTTGCGGGGGATTTGGAGAGTGGATTGTGGACTGAAGTGGAGTGGAGTCGTTGGAGAACGCAAGAGAGAGAGGACTCGGAGGGCTGAGAGGGAGCAAGACGGCTCACAATGAATGTGATATGAGCTTTGACCCCGATGGTTCGGCTGGGGAAGATGGAGCACGACGCCCGTTGACCAATACAAGCGTAAGGTACGGCAGGCATTTCTATGTTATTCCCTGAACGATAATGTGGAGAGACATAGAAACATACTAGACTCGATGCCAATCCCTTCTCGATGTTATTTGCGAATTTCACAAGCCAGAGCTGACCGACTCGCGAGCGAGTCGAGCGGGAAGGATGGCAAGTCATGGACCTAGTTTAGCATGACGGCCTGGCGAACAGACATTGGCGGAGTATATCCTGAGCGATTCCTCTTCCTGTCTCTCCTAAGAAAGGAGTTCGAACATATGAAACGCAGGCCCCCAACTGTCAGTCTGCCAGTCATACTTCAGGCGAGACGGCTGAAAACTCAATCTTGATAACTCGATCGAATTGGACGCAGCAAAACGTCACGATGGCTTCAGATTCGGCATCGAAGGGCATGGCTGTCTTCGTCACGGGTATCGTATTTCTGGTTCTTGCCGCGTTGTCTGTTGTTTTCAGACTCATCGCTCGTGTTGGATATTTGAAGAATGCTGGAAGTGACGATGCAGCGATTGTTATTGCTCTGGTATGTTCTCACCCAGTTTTCGAGGTCGAATTAAGCTCATATGCCATACCAGCTCGCATGTATTGCCCTCATTGTTGCAACATGTATCCGTAAGATCCATGAATCTTCTTAAAGTGTAACTATACTGACTGTCAATCACCAAACAGAGGTACAGCACGGTTTAGGAAAACACATCTCGGAAGTCAGTCCTCAAGAAGTCTCAGATATGCTGAGAGTAAGTCCTTTCATTGCAGTTCTCACTCAATACATCTAACCCATCACCAGTGCCTCTGGGTTGCCATCATAGCTTACAACATCGCTCTAACCACCATTAAAATATCCATCATCCTGCAATACCTACGCGTCTTCGTGGGTAGAAGAATCCGATCCTGGTGCTGGGCGACCATCGCTCTAGTCGCTGTCTATGGACTGGAAACAGTGATCACGGCAGTAATCACCTGTATACCTGTCAATGCGTTCTGGCTCGGTGGAGGGAGCTGCATTCCCAAAAAGTTCCTGTGGTTCTTCAATGCCGCCTTCAATATCTTGACTGATATTATTATCCTCGTTTTGCCCATGCCGGTGTTGTCAAGCTTGAGATTGCCATTGAAGCAGAAGATCGGGCTGATGTTTGTCTTTGCATTGGGAGGATTGTAAGTGACCCGAATAGAAGGGTACGATGTCGGAGCCATGGCTGACCCTGACGTAGTGTATGTCTTGTTAGTGTATTGCGACTACACAGTCTGTATGTAGTTTCGACTTCAGACGACATGACCTGTAAGTCTCCTAATTCAACTTTTATTGATTGGAACTAATATGTACCAGGGGATAATGCCGACACGGCAATCTGGTCATATATCGAAGTGACCACCGGTATCATCTGCGCTTGCATGCCCGCGACGAAGGCTCTGATCTCACGATTCTTCCCACATCTGCTCTCCACGAATCACAGCAGACAGCCCACTCTGCCATCTCAAGGCCGCTCGCACAACTTCCGGTCGGCTTTGAGCCATACGACACCTGTCCGACTGACGGATGTGAACGGTGATCATAAGACTGTGACGAGAGTTGAGGTCGGTGAAGGTGTGTACAGGGAGAGGGATGTGGAGAGAGCTTCTTTGGGAGATGACAGCGGGAGTGGAAATGGAAAGGACATTTTTGTGACAACCAGCATGACCCAAGACGTGGAGAGGAAGAGCGAAATGGGTAGCGAAAAGGACCTCATCATCCAGCATACTTAGTAGACTGTTTAGATCCTCTTAATTGTATCATCTTCAACACACTGCCTGCGCGGCATTCAAAGAAACGGACGTGGAGACTTCCACTATGCAAGTAATCCACACGAACACAGAGAGCGAGCAGAACTGGTTCAGTATCATCATGGCATTTGGATGATCGTCTCGCCATCGCCACCTATCCAACGAGCTTTTGCTTTCCTGATCCTGTTCTCGCTTGCCATAAATAACAACAAGTAGATATGATGAACCACAACACCCCAGCAGTAAACCCTAATACTTTTGAAAGCTTCATCCCGTATGCACCAGACACCCCACCCCACAAGATCACGTCCAATGCATCTGCCAAGGGTATTCCAACACCTTTGCAGTAAATCCTCATTCCAACCCTCGCATGCAAAAAGCCAGTAGCCTCGCTCCATCTCTCGCAGCTCACGCTTTTGTGAGAGGGGCGAATAGTTGCTTGATGGCATCCTCGACGCGATCATGGCAAGGTGAGGGGTGATGAACGATTCGGCTTTGAGATCTGCGGTCGATGTTGCTGGCGGCTTCGGTCGAATCTCGAGCTGCTCCCACCAAATTCCTGGAGCTAGGAAGCTGCTTGTATTTGGAGTAGTGGCTTGGTTGCGAGAAGACAAAATAGGTTGGCTGCTGGCGATCACTCGAGCACTTGGGGGCTCAAGGCGAGCCCTTTTCTTGACTCTCGCAGGGAGCGGTTGGGATGACATCGGGTCTTGGACAATCGGGAGTGCTGATTTTGATGGAGCAGATGAAGGGTAAGAATCCTCAGAGCTTGAGCTAATCCACTTTCTTTTCAAGTTGAGGCCTGGGTCTTGAGTCGATGGTGGATTCAGACTCCGAGACTGGAGTATTCGCTCTGATCGACGTCCTGGACCTTTCACAGGTGAAGGTGAAGATGGCGTGAAACCTTGATCAGGGGAGGAAGATAGTACTCCTCTCAATCCAGACGGCAGGTCGAGACTACTCGTTTTATCAGATCGGCCTGGACTTCTGTCCGGAGTCGACCTCGTAACCTGACTGTCTTGGTTTTGCAGGTAGTATTCAAGCATGCGAGTCGGGGACGAATAGACGACCATAGCGTTATGAGCTTCTGGCTGCGAGTCCGGAATTTCGCTTGGTGGAGCCACGAATGAGTCTGAAACTACTAAACCTTGACTCCGGCGAAGTCCTGGGAGATGGTCGTAATGCTGTGTAATTCGAGCTTGAACTACCGGAGAGTCCGCATTATCCGCTGCACTCCTGAAAGACAATGAGGGAGAGTGTAGTTGCTCCTGCGAGAGACTTAATCGGAGCTCATCCATATACTCATACGCATCCTCCTCTTCGCTGCTATCCTCATCGGGACGATATGATGCGCTCGATGCTTGTGTCGCCTGCAATAGTTCTTTCTGCAGCTGGCTGCCTGCCTCCTCATCCAACTTCCCTGCTCCAATTTTTGAGCTGTTGTCCTTCTGTTCGATTATATGGCGTGTCGAAGGCTCAAAAGTCAAATATGCTTCGGCCATCCTCCTGTATCGCGCATCATCCTGTCCCCGGCTTGGAGCTGTCGTATGAACCAAGATCTCGACGTTTTTTCGGGCGATTCCTGCCATGGTTGCGGGAAAATCTCGTATTCATTATGCTAAGGATGGGTAGCAAGGAGCAATGTTGAGCATGTGTCTTGATGATGTCTTCGTGGGCGTCGTGCTTTGTAGTGGTATTCGAGCAATCGTGGTTGTAGAATTCGAGATGTGGATGGAGGTTGTCTTTGCACTTGTTGGCGGGGCAGACGCGTTGCTCAAGCACCAAAGCGCGATTCCTTGGCATCATCAATGTTTCCGTGTTTTCAAACACCCTGAGTTCTCTATTCATTTGTTTTATATTTATATAAGCTCAGTATACTTGAGTAGTTTTTTGATTTTTTTTTAAGAAAAACTGTTCTAATGTACTTGGAGATCTTCAATGCATGCTTCACAACTTCGTCCCAATCTCACTACCTGCTTCACTTTTGTCCCATTGACAAGCAGGGAAAGGATGGCCCACCAGTTCAGCTTGGATCTGGAGTGCAATGAACCTTGAATTCCAACGAGCCATAGAGACTGCTCCTCCCATCAGCCACGCATAGGGATAAGAAGGCATCATGATCCCATCAAGTTCACCATCTTCATCGAATCCTTTCGAAGCACGCATGGACTGCGCTATCTCGGATCCAACAATCGATGCTGCCTGCAGTCGAGCATCTCGCTGGTATCCCGTGGCAAACACCACAAGATCAGCCTCCACAATATCTCCTGATTCGAATTCTAGCCCAGTCTTTACGAATCGTTTGATTGGGTCTCGAGATTTGACTTTGATGTCTCCTTTGGCGACTCTGGCACTTGTTCCGACATCAATATAGTAGCCACCTAGACGAAGAATGACTCCATCATTCAACGGCCTGTCTCTATCTACATGGAATCCAACACGCTCTAGAGCGTCGAATCGCTCCTTCTCAACCTGCTGCGCAATCTTAAAATTAGTCTTCAGAATCTCTCGAGAAACTTTGTGCGGTTCGGTTCCGGCGATACGATCTGCCACTTGTGGAGGAATTTCGAGGTTGTATATTGCTGCAGCATCACTGTCAGCTCTTGCTTCCACGCCGACTCTCGATCACTCACTTGATTGGCCTGTAACAATCCACTCAACAGGAAAGATAGGAGTCTTCTCCCTTTGAATCATCGTGACAGTCTCAACGCCATGGTCAAGCATATCTTGTGCAACTGTGCCGGATATTGTTAGCATGCTGTCCGACTTTTGCTTGCAAGATAGCCTAAGCAAGAATTTCATACCGTCATGTGCGCCTGTTGCAGAACCAACGACGATTGCTTTCTTGCCCCTCCATGAAGCGCTGTTCTTGAAACTGCCGATATTGAGGATTGTTCCACTGAATGAAGATGCATTTTCCTACATTGAAGGGGAAGTCAGGACTTGCCAGATCAAAAGCTCACCAGATCGGGTTTCTATAGCTCCAGAGATGCTTTAAAATGGAAACATGAAGTCCCAGGATACTTACAATGTCTGGGTAATTGGGAACAGACTGACTTGCGCCCATCGACAGAACGATGTGCTTTGCCTTTATCACATGCTCTTGCTCTCCTTTCCTTACTGTCACGACCCATCCCGGCTTTCCACTATTCTTCAAACAGCTTTCTACATTTGCAGCGAGCCAGATGTTGATCCTATATTTTTCGACATAGTTCTGGAACCCTTCCGCAACGGTCTTGGCCGGCAACAACGTGGGATCGGAAGCCTTATATGTCCTATCGAAGGGTAGATTGTTCATTTCCTTGACAGTGTGCTGTCTTACAGCATCATATTTTCCCGTCCAGGAGAACCCAATTGTTGGCGCTTTTTCTAGCAGGATGTAGGAGATGCCCAACGCCGCCAACCTTCCGGCAACGCTCAGCCCATTTTGCCCTGCACCAACAATCAAGACGGCAATATCGTGATCGAGCCCGTCTGCTGAAAGTACTGGCTTTTTAAATATTGGCGATGGATCGTCAGGACTTCCGTATCCTTCAAAATTCTCAAGCACTGTCTTTAACATCCACAACTTCCATCCTTGGCCATTCTCACTCGGGATAAAACTGGCTGTACCCGAACAGTTACCAACAAGGTCCCCTCTCTGAGTCGTGACAAACGTGAACGACACATCGATCCAAGATGAGTCCGGCGTAGGTCTCAAGAGCATGGCTCTTCCAGCCCTGAAAGAGTGGGGGAGTCGTTCTCGACTGTAAGATGACCATTGTTTCTTGATCCTCTCTCCACCGAAAAAGGTACGCACCGCTCCAACTAGTGCGAAATGATCTCTCCATAATGCAGAGTCGTCGATGTCGCTTGCCGAGAGCTTGTCAAGGACACTTTCCGCGATATCATTGAACGGGATGGTGCTGATGTTGAATTCCTTGGAAATGTTATCGGCGGGCAGGCTTCCAGGTATGTCATCGAAACCGCGAACCATGTTCAGAAAAGTTATATCAGAACAAAGCTTTTCTTTCTGATGCTTTTTCGAGGGGAAGTGCATTATATTATGTAGGAGCGTGTGAATGCAGGCTGCAGGTCAAGATGCTCGGCGCTTAACCTCGGAATTGGTTGCATGACCCTGCCATGTACGTCAAACAGGGGTCAATCTGGTCAGGTACTACTCGATCCTAACGAACAAAAAGATGTTTGTATGATGCTGGATGCTGACAGTGATTATAGGATGTTTGTAGCTGGAAGATGTTGTTCCTGGATTGGTCTTGGCTACGAGTCTTTGCATTAGGCTTCACGCCGGTTGCTAGATCTTAGCTCACCTGACAAGCTTGCTCGTTTTTCTCTTCTGGTCATTGGCACACACCCGATAGTCATAGAAATAGAGGAAACTTCTGTTGCCTTGATTGGATCCTCGTTGATATGAACATAGATTGGGATTAATTCTTTCCCATACATTCTTGAGGATTGCGCGGCACCTATCTCCTTGTGGGCAAATGAAGCGCTCATGACATTGGCATCTGACAACGCGGTACCAAGCAACCGAAAATCCCGCAAACAATATGACGGCTGTGGAGAGTTTGGGTTTGACAATCCTCTTCTTGTCCCATAGAAGGATGTGGTGATCACTAAGACACGTGACACTACTTTCTCCTCTTCCCTTCTCAGTGCTTTTCTTCCTTCTCTTGCTCAATATACTAATCTGACTTTGAATTTATCTCCCTTGACGATCTCATCCTTCATTGCCACCAACTCTGGCATATCCCCTGCCGAAGAATGCAAGTCAGCAAATGCGCTTTCCGATCTGAGTCGGGAGCACTCTCGAGGGCAAATATTCGAGACCTATGAAGATAATGGGATGCATCCCGCGAGGACAACTTACAGAAGCAATTAATATAACGACCTCCAAGCCATGCTCTTGGCTCTCTCGTGAGGAACGTAATAGTATCTGCCGGCAACTCCACAGTATCGACGAGAACTATCCTGCATATTAGCTAAAGTCTCGAAATACCAGATTGTGACTCAAAGGCAACCAACCGGCGTCGAAGATAGGTGGCAACCCACCAGGGAATGAGCTCAATATATCAGTCTTGATATTCCCTGGATGGATGCAGAATGCCACAATACCCTTCTCCTTGTACTCCTCTGAGATGAATTGCATCAATCTCATCACCGCCAACTTGCTCGTCTGATACGAGCTCATTCCCGGACCGACAAGATGAGCACCCACGCTACTGGTCGTCACAATCGTCTTGTCACCTCCTTTCAGCAAAAGAGGAAGAAAGGCTCTGCTGACAAGATATGGTCCCTTCAGGTTCGTCGTCATGGTGTCCCACCAGTCGTCTGGACTGCTGTCTCCAATGGGAGCTGGGCTGCCGAGAATCCCAGCATTGTTGACAACAATATCTAACTTTCCAATCTCCTTTTCTACAAGCTGTGCAGCTTCCTCGGTACTCTTCTGGTCGCTCACGTTGAGCTTGACGGTCAAGACTTTCGGCTCTTCACGGCCTGCTTCTTTAGCTGCGGCGAGTATGGTTTCTTTTTGAGTGGTCAGAGATGATCGTGCCCCAATGGCGATTTTAGAGGCTCCTGATTGAGCGAATGAGATGGCCATTGCTAGCCCAATTCCTCTGGACGCTCCTACGATAAAGACGCTTTTCTTGGTCGCCGGCGAGGAAAGTGGAGAGATTCCGGAATACGTGTCGCTGTGGACCACTGAGGTGACATCCTGTGATCGTAAGTCAGATGAGTTATTTTTTGACTAAGCAATCACTTGATAAAAATTGTTGTGAGGTTCATTGACTAATGCATATACTTACGTAGTCACCTACGACATCGTCAGCTGCTCCGGATCTCTGAAGGGATTGAATGGATGTACTCACCTGGACCCTCAAGTGGGTTTGGAGTTCCTCGTGGAGGGGGCATTGTTGTTTATGAGTCTGAAAAGGCACAAGTTTTGAGGTGAACTTCGAGGCTGTGCTGGGGAAGAAGTGGTTGTTTGTAGTAAGAACAGTCGAGATCACGTGCAGCTTCCTAATTCCCGGCCAAATGCTCGTTGAAAGCAACAGGTAAAGCAATAGTATTCAAGAAAAGTATCAAGTCGATGTTATATATTTCGGAAATTCCACTTGACTGAACGATGTGACGTATCAGGTCGGTCGACGCTGTCTTCCGCCCCATCCACGCATAAGTTTCGGCGTCGGCGTTAACGGTTGATCTCGCATTGGATGCATCAATGGTGGTGGGTTTACATACATCTCCGCTTCGGACTTTAAGGTAGCTGCGTTAATCCCGTCTGTACTACGTGAAACTCCACATGTCTGAAAGTACTTACGAGATTTACCCTGAGCGTCGAGTACTTTGGTGCAATGAGAGATCTCTTAAAGGGAAGCGGATGCTCGGGACCATTCGCTTACAGGCATTGCCAACAGTAACGAGATTGTCAAGATAGAAACTGAAGCCGTTAGCAGGAAGGCAGGAAGGGCTCAATAAGGAAGGTAGAGATACTACATTAAAACTAACTTCGTTTATAAACTAGTAATGAGTCAATTGGAAGGCACTGCTGCTGGTTGAGGGCGCATTTGGGCTTAAGCGATATTCCAAACAAGCCCCTATCTCAAGGCTGGTGGGCTGAAGGACAAACAAATATCCTCGAACCATGAGGATGCATTCAAATCTGTATTTCTAGCTGTCTCCATCTGCAAGCACAGATAATGGACATCGATGTTGCGTCATTCTTCCAGCACGGGTGTGTCCACAAAGGTCGCTGGATGTCTCCGGATTCTGTTGACCTTCAAGTCGAAGACATCTAACCTCTGATAGCCTCCAACCACATCATGATACTGCTTTCCTTCTACACAGTCCGCGAAATCCATATCGGCATACAGAATATCTTCCTCTTTCTGCAAGTACTCTTTGGTCTGCTTTTCTCCGCTGGTCCCGTTGATCGTGTAGCCAGGTAGCAGTGCTCCTGTTGGGTCCAAGAACATAGTCGCAGCTGCTGGCGACTGCTCCAACACAGTTCGAACATGGCCCTCATCTGAAGACCCTTCTGAGATTATGTCTATGGCGTTCTGATCGAGACGACCGGAGCAGAGGACACCAAAACACTTCGCTTCAAAACAATGAGCAGCAGCTCTCGTTCGATTCGCAGCAATATTATCATAGTTCACCGGTACCCTCTTCTCTCCTTCCTTGCCCGACACATTGGATCTCGAGTTCCGTTCACCAACACCGTCCGCCACAGCTGTACGTGGAGCTCGTGTCGGCCAAATCGCTGGCCACGTAGAGATATGGAGCTGCTCCCCTTGAGCCATCAACGAATACCGAGCCAACGGATTTGTATTCTCGCCACAAATCAAATTCCCAATTTTCCCAAACGCGGTCTCGGCAACTCGCAAACCATAGCCATCACCCGGACTCCAAGTCAGCTTCTCGAAGAACGTCGGCATCAACTTTCGATGGTGAACGAGGATCTTTCCGTCCAAGCCAACAATAACATTACTGTTGAAGAGACAAGCAGAGCTGTAGCGCACTTTCTCTGAGATGCCAATGCTAACGATTGTGCTGTATTTCTTGGCTGCGGCTTGGATGGCGCCCATCTCAGGCCCGTCGACGTATATTGACTGCTGGGCCATTTTCTGGAAGAGGGAGTGATTTTCGGTTGGTGGACGGAGGGAACTCCAGACAGGAAATGCGGGAATGAACGTTTCTGGGAAGACGACGAGATTGGCATTGTTTTTGGCGGCTTGATGGACAAGGGAAATGGCTTTCTCAGTTGTGCCTTTGGCGGAGAGGAAGACGGCTGAGGCGTGGCATGCTGCTACACGCATTGGTTTGGACATGGCGAAGAGTACGTTGGGAACTGGTTATTTGATGTTTGCGAAGTATAATATGACTGATTTATTGCACATGTGGCCAAGTTCACGACCGAGTGCTTCCTGGCCTCCTAAGGCCCCGTTGAGTGCTTGTTGAGCTTGAGCTTCAGAACAAGCGTCGTCTTACAGCTGGAATTTGAGGATCACCAAGTTGTCGGAATCACAGAGTTTAATGTTCAGGTGCTGGCGCTGGCCACAGCTTGAGCATGGAAGGCGGGGTAGAAACGTCGCGGGGAAGCGGGCAAGGGGTGGCCAAGACCAGTCAGTTTCTTGGCTAGGTGGTCGCTACGCCTTTGCTTGCTGTATAGTCTCTTGCACGTAGTCTCCTATTCATTGTCTCAATAAGTCAGCAAAGTTAGGACAATTACAAAAGTAGCCGCGTATCGTTCGGAAAGACTGAAATTACCTTGATTTCTTATAGGCGATTTGCTTTCCTAGCCCTGATCAACGTGCAGTCATGCAGAAAAAATTCGGTTCTTGACTTTGACAGTAATTCTGTGGACATGATTCCGTCTCCCTGCATCCTTCTGTGTCATGCCAGATGTCGAAGTTGCACGAACGATAATAGTAATTTCGCCACTCAAGCTGGGAGGGATGTTCGCTTCCACTGAGAATTCTTGCCAGCTATACCCCTTCATCGAACCAACTTGGGAATCCTGCCATGACTTTCCCTCGTCCAAGCTCACCTGCACGATCTTGATCCCATCGTGACTCCACGCCCAGCCCTCAACATGTACTTTCGGTCCCTCGATCTCCTCCCCCGGACTTGGCTTCACAATCATCGAGTTCGGCTCCACAGCCCAGACAGGCTTCATCGTCTTCAACGGGTCATCTTGATCAACCGAATTGTAGAAAGTTGTCGTATAAGGACCCATCGCACGACCAGTCTGCAAAGACAGCTTGCTCAACCATTTCGTACTATTTGTACCGAACCATCCCGGAACGACCAATCTCACAGGCCCACCTCTTTCTTTCGACAACGGTCGCCCGTTGAGTTCATACGCCACCAAAACTTCTGTCTGGATGGCTTTTGTCAAGGGAAGGTCTTTCTGATATCTGTCGGCGATGACTCCGTGAAACTCCCCATGGTCAAGGCCTTCAGACCAGACGAATTGTGCCTCTGGTAAAGGAGAAGCAAGGGATAGTAAGGTATTGAGCCTAACACCCGTCCATTCCACATTCCCTACTCGCCATAAGTTCTCGACCGGTGGCTTGACTGGACTGCCGTAACATTCGTGAAAAGCTGTTACGGTTGTCTTCGGGAATTTGTAGAGGTCTGCCAGTGTGACCGAAAACGGATGACTGACCAGACCGTCGACCACCAGCATCCACTTTTCCAAGTTGACAACAGCTGCTCCCATGTGTATTGTCTGGAAGAGCTGTGAATCTGGAGTGATGAAAGAGTTGAGGAGATGCGGAGCAGGTGGGTGGCGAATGAAGAACCCGGCTGGTTTAATTGAAGAACATGCTTCGCGCTCCTGGTTATGTGGTGGAGGATCGCAGAGTTGTGGAGATGCTTGACTCTCTACGGCGGTCATTATAGGCACTTGACAGTGGTGGGTCGAACAGGTTGTTCAAGGGGTTGGTGGCAAGTAGGAGTTGAGGAAGTTCTCAATATGATTGGCTATAATTGATCAATAGAAGGTGGGCTGGCATGTCATTATCGCCAGCAAAACAATCAACGTTGGACGACCGTGTATCGAAGTTCGGTGAGGGAGCATGGAAACCAAAATGCGGGGAAGATAGCGAGCTGATCACCCTCCTTCACGCACTACGGTAAGCGAGCAGGTTGAAGCACCAGAAAGCATCTCTGGGCAATCACTTTGAGTAGAGATGTGCTGACTACGCTCACTGTGATACATTCACGATGTAGATCCATGTAGTTCTCCATCTACCTGATGCCAAGTTGAAATACATCTACATCTCCAACCCTTGCCACAGCTCGTCCGTCAGTTCTTCCGTCAACTCGTCCGTCAATTCACCTTCGCCGAGACCTTCTTCTATGCCCTGACGGAAGACAGCGGAGTCAAATATAAGCTTTTCACTAGGCTTCTCCTCTCCATACATATAAGGAGGAATGAACCCCGACCATTTCAGAATGAAAATCCTCAGACGCCGCTTCTCCTGCGAAGTTTGCTTCCCCGCGTGTCCCAATAGACTCAAGATTTGCTTCATAAGCTTCCGGCGATGTTTGCCTCTCCAAATCTGCGGCATCACCGCATCGATATTGTTTCGCCCTCCAAAATCGACAATGAAGTCGAGATCAGAGACCCGCCCTAACCATTCAATTATGGCAGATAGCGGCTCGATCCATATGTCATCATTCTCCCCGGGGTGAAATCGGTAGGAGTTGAAGATAATACGAAGCGAGAGGTCAGGGGGCATCGTCGATGTCCATGGTGGTGCTGTTTCGCTGAGAATATGTGTCAGGATGGACCGTGACTCAAGCTCCATCTCTCTGAGATTCAAGAAGGTGGCCATTGATAAGTTGGCTGAAGCACAGGGCTCATTGAAGCGTCCACCAATGTGCTTCACATACTGTAGAGATCGTTCTTGAAGTGCCAGAGCTTCCAAGAACTTAGTCGGGAATCGTCCAAGTGGTTCATTCATGCCACTCAGATGGTACATTCTCTCTCCGATTATCAATCTTTCGAGGGCTTTAGGTACCGACAGAACAGCTGCCAACCCTTTCGGAGTGATGTTACACTCGTCGAATGTGAGACTTCTGAGAGCAGTCGAGCTCTTGCATGCCGAGAGATGTGCCTCAACGTTATCGCCGACGTCAAAGCAGGATATCGTCAAGTTGCGAAGCGTAGGGTGACGAAAGATTCTAAGGAAAGGAGGATTAGCCTAGGTTGCAAAATTACAGAGAAACAATGCAGAGTGTAATTATATCTTCAGCAGATCTTGACAGACACTACCAGAGCAAGGGCAAGAGTGGACCCACACAGCATTCTTCCCGAGGTCGAAGACTTCTCGACCAGGACCTGATTTATTGTGACTGTGAAGTGTAACTATAGAGCATGATTATTAGCTGGTCCAAATAACGTATCATTCGAAGCAAGACACGGGAGAGTGGGTCAACTTACAAGTCTCTAAAGGGACCAGAGCCCTAGGTTCCGGCCCCAGCGTCATGGCGGAAGCAAACTCAAAATACGCAGCATACTCTATCCTCCCCTGGCTCTCGAAATCCATCCTAAGAGCATGCGTGTCATTACAGCAAGGTGCCTCAATCAAGAGTTCCTTCAATTTTGTAAGGTTTCGCAGTGTGAAATTCAGTATCTCGACACCTCCTGAATCGTCATACAGATATCGGACATGGATCTTGCGAATGAGCAATGCGCGATCCGGCCTCCCAAGAATCGAGGCGAAGAGTTTGAGAGCTTGATAGCCTTTGCGAATTAGGACCGATTCGTACAAGGCAGCTTCAGCGAAGTCTTGAAGCCCGGAACATGTGACGGCCAGGTTACGGAGGCTTTGCGAATCATCGAGATGCTGAACAATTTGGATCAAGAGCTCGTCGGCCAGTTCCAGAAGACGAGATGCTGCAGTTGTTGGCTGCGCCATAGTTTCTTCCTGATTGCTGCTGTGTTACGCTCTGGATTTCCGATATTTCTGAAAGGTGTTACGGTGAGGCTTTGCATGGGCATGGGAGGAAGCCTGTGGAGATCACGTGAAACGACTCTGCCAATCATGCGCGGGTGCGTCAGCACCGGCAACTCTGCCTTTCAAAGCTGTGCAGAGACAGATTGTTTGGTATGAAGGTTCGTGGAAGTCGAGTATTTCTTTTCATGGTAAGTTGCAGCTTCCTTCATTCTTGGTGTACCAGCAGAAGTGCCTTGCATTACTCCAATCTCTTTCAGGTCTCAGCCGAAAGGAAGACCTCAGTAAAGACCAGAAGCACTTTTTGAGTACTGAGGACATGCACTTCATGGACTGTTGATTAAGTTCTAGATCTCTCGTAGAGATCGAAATTCACAGCGCCTGTCTCACACAGCAGCTGTCTCGACGAATATCTCACGTAGTGACAGTGATCGTTGTATGTGGACATACAAGCACATTGAAGAACCAAGTCGCTATTTTCACAAGCTTTTGTATTTATCTATGGATATCTATTACCAGACTGCAGACAATTTTCTCTGCAAGCATGTGATGAGGTGGAGTGGCGATGAGCAAAAGAATTGTCCTCCCTGGTGTCCAGAGTCTGGAATAAAAGACCAAGACAATCCTTGAAGTCCAGTACCACCTCGAAGTGTTCATGTAAAAAAGGAAAAGAAAAATATATGCAAATAAACACGCACAAGATGACCTCTTCCCATGAACACACCTCTATGCACACCGCCAGATCGTAGCAAACTATCAACCTCATCGTCAGTGTTCGTCCAGTGTTCGAGTGACAGAAGAGACAGACGCCAGATCGCAGAAACTTCAAACCCCGCCAAAACTACTATCTCACCATCCAAGTTTCTACTGTTCAAACACCGAACAAGTAGTCGGATCTGTTCTCCTCCTCGAGCCATTCATGATACTTCTTGAGTTGATGTATTCTATCCTTGCAAGTAGAGCACACGAAGGAATCGCAGTGCTTGCAGTAGAAGCAGTTGAAGTAACAATCTCGTTTGCAACGACGACAGATTCGCACATCATTGAAGTCCTCCTCCGCAACGATCTCATGCTTCCAGGCAACTTGGCAAGCCTTCTCAATGTCACCCGGTTGGCGGTAGGTTTGGTATTCAGTGACGCCGATGTATGTCAACTTCTTCCACTCGATCTTGCTCTTTGTAACATCCTTTGGGTGCTTGTCAGCGATGTACTCAGCCTGTTCAAGAACCTTCAAGACTTTGTTGGCGACAGCAACGAGGGCTTTGTGTTCGGCGTGCTCGAAGTCATCTTGGTGATCTTGAAGTTGGTCCATGAACATTCGAATTGATGACTTGATGAATTCCAACTTCTTCCCAGCCTCGATAATGTCCGTTTCAAGAGTCTTGAACCATCGTTCTCCGAGCAGTGCCTCATCAAGCTCATCTTGACTCTGGAAGACTTGACCAATACGTTCCTTCATCACCACGAAAAGCTCAATCTCATGCTTCAAGTCTTGCTCAAAGCAGGCGAGTTTTGCTTGCTGTCGAATAGCGTTTCGACGGCGCAGCTCAATCTGTCCACGAAGCTCCCCAGCTAAACGTTGCCACTTCTTGACTCTGCGGTCTCTGGCTTGTAGTTCTGAGGCCTTCCAGGAGCAAAAGATCTGTGCTGGAGTGTGCGTTCGGGGCGATCGGGAGGTTCGAGCTGGCATGAATACACTGGGATTGAACAGCTTGCCACCAGAGTGCCACTTGATCAGACTTTCAGCAGGGATTCTTAGCTCCTTCGAGGCAAAGTTGTTTTGATACACTCGGGGCTCTAGGGGCTCTTGGTGCTCCTGATCGTCATCATCCTCAAAGATGGTGTAAAGGCCGTCCTGCAGTTCTGGTCTGGGCTTCCAACATTGACGTGGACCACTAAGCAAACCTTGTCGCGTGGCGGACGCAAATGTGAGACGGTCAGTGCCCGTCTCGTCAGCTGCCCTCAAGAACTTTGGATTGTCAAATAGAATATTATTAGCAGAGTTGTTTCGATCTCTCTCCGTCCGTCTCACGTCCTCAGGAAAGGCCCACTCCCTGTTTCCAATGATTCGTCGACGCTCAATATCAAAGGCTCTCCGCTGTGTCTTGTCTTTTAGGACGGCATAAGCGGTACCAATTCGCTGAAATGTAGCAGTTGCGTCAGAACCATTGTACTTGTCGGGGTGAAAGTACTTGGAGAGCTTCAAGTAGGCTTGTTTGATCTCATAGTCGGAAGCAGACAGTCCTACTCGTAGAATCTGGTAATGGTCGATGAAGGTATCCATGACGATCTTTTGTGGGGCTTTGTGTTGGGGTCGGGTTGATATTTCGAGGTGTACTGGATTTGTGTTAGTTTTGTTGTCGACCGAGATGTGCGAACTCTTTCAAATACCTGAGATGATAGATCGAGCTGCCTCTCAGTAGTTATGGGTGTTGTTGATATTTTGAGATGGGCTCACTTTCAGAGCTAGTTTGATGGATGTTACCTCTCCCTGAAGTTTTGGTCAGCCAAAGATTTCTCAGATCAGAATGATGGTGTCTTACCAGGCAGCTATAGTTCCAATAGCAATGTCCTGCAGAGGAACCTGCTTTCAGTCGTTTACCAGAACGGATTTTTGCCTTCAGCAGTAGCAACGACGCTCGAGTTGGTTCTGCAGGTGTAAGGAGCTAGGACCTGATGCCAGGTGCAAAGCTACAAAGAGATCGAAGAAATTAGGATCAAGGTTGACTGCTGCTGAATTGTTCAAAGAAAAGAGACGGAGGAACAGTGCTCCCTTAATTCCAGTGAGGAAAAAGAGGTTGACATTGTGTGCCTGATTCGAGGTTGTGGGGAGATATTTGGTGAACTCAAAAAAGTCCGCTCCGTGAGATCAGGCATCCAAATTACCCCAGCCAAAGGCCTATTGTGAAGTGCCATTGATATTGTGGCGGGCTGTGCTAGCCTCGTCTTGCAGCTGCAGCTATTGTGCTTTGAAGCACATAGGTCGAAACGAAGGTGGGCATCTATCAATATTGACATTGTGCTGATTGGCCCACTACCGAGTCTTAGTTCGTCAGCATCAGTTCTCTCTTGATTCTGTAGCCTACTTTGAGTGGTAAGAAGTACACAAACTTCTGGAAACATGTATCACATTGTGACGCCTTTTGGCACCCTCTCAGCAGCAGAAAATTTATTGCTTCATCTGGATGATATCAGCAGGATCTTTATTCTTCTTGAACATCTTAAGACAGCACTCAGTTGACCCTAGGCCCACAGAATTCTACTCTATATGACAAATTGGACAACCTTTACCTTTGTTGCTCTCAGCCACGAGGCGTTCAGAGAAAGAATCAATGCTCCGAAGGGCCATGAAGGGGGATCAACGGAGGCTTGCTGCATTTGCCTTCTGACTTTGTGAAGTTCCATCTCAGAAGAGATATGAAGGCCCGCCCCAAGCAGTGGCAGTATCAGGAGATACATGCTGTAGTAAGGTTGCCTGGCAGATATGAAACTCCTCTGATCTAGCTTGGGACTCTGTCGACAACCGGCTGGAGGCTGTGGGTGCCCGTTGAGAGTCAACATGAGCCCTCCCTATGTAATACTTGAATTCCCCAAGATAACCGGTGCCGTGGCCATGAACAGACTGTTTTTGCGATCCTTAGGACCCGCGACCATTTGAGCCTGTCACTCAGCTGTAAATTTGGGCTTGTGTTTGGACGCTGTAAAAATGTTGAATTCGTCACGTGCTCCGCGTTCCTTGGCAATTTCGGCGTCAGTCAAGGCACTTGCTTAGCTTGGCTCATCTTCTTGAGATAAATGACCCTCTTGTTTCCTCGTCAATATGGGCCTTGATGCACAGCCAACTATGAATTCACCAAGGGCAATGTCCTGAGATATCTTCCCATACATCCTCACCGGCAAGACGACTTTCACCAGAATGCAGCCTCGCTTCAACTGACTCCCAACCGTCCTCATTGATTTCAAGGTCTTGAGAAACCACCCCGTTTGATGATAGCCGGCCGACCTGAAGAGGATGTCTGATCACCCGGGTCGGTTCATCGTCCGAAGGGTCATAAACTTTCAATATGTCATGCCACCAAGTAATTCAAATAGCCTTGCAAGCCGAGTCAGGTCTGATCAAAAAATCACCAATTTTGGCCTTGAAGCCGAACTTGTTTCACCAATGAGTAAGCACTTTATTTATTGACGGCTAGCCTGCTTGGCTCCACACTTTCACTGGTCTGGCTCGTGAAGGCAGATGGCGGGAGACGTACGGAGCCCTTCCAGGCTGAGAGTTTGACCGGGATCCAAGTAAGACTATCGTGAAGCTTGGAAAATCTTGACTGATTTATCAGATTAAGCTTGACGCGGATGTGTTCCTTGTTACGACTTTGTGTAGCTGCAGCACCCCTTTGGTCTTTATGTATTCGACGGTTGGATTATTTTATGCCCGTCGAGATCCAGAGCAGGTACAGCTGTGTTTGGAGTCCGTTGTATTATCCCTTCTCTTTCCGCCTGGAGGATTCAGTTCTTCCCCGGATGGCATCCGTATTCGTAATCCGACCAATCTAATAGGAATCTACCCGAACGACTGACTAGGCCATGCCGGCTAGTGTCATCTGAACCATCTGTACAGTATCAAATGCGCCACGAAACCTTATTCAGGACCCCTGGCAGCGGGATAGTCTCGGGGACATCCTGGGGAAACTTCGAAGCTCTGATATGTTTCCTAAACAGGATAGACTACACTCCAACAGAGTCTATCAGATTCGGTTCCTGCAGTTTTGTGAGACGGGAGAGTCGAATAACCTTGTCTCGCCGACCAAGATCTTCTTTCCCGCAATCGTCCCGTCTCAGGAACACAAAACCGGGCACCCTTGGAGCCCGTCGTCCAAGGACTCTGAATCCTCCGAGTCAGGCTGGACGAATGTTCCTATGCCTTACTAGCAGCTAGTCTTCTGAATATATGAACAAACCAGGAAGCTCCTGCCGCCATGTGGAACCATCGACAACTGCTAGCGGGAAAGAGGTAATTTCATACATGAAAAGGAGATCTTGCACCTCGCTCCTATCTTTGACTGGTTTTGGCTTTCAATTAATCAGAAGACGACAGAGATGATCAACCCTCGAGTTCAACCAGTGAGTATCTAATTTCAGAACACGTTCTTTCGGTGTCACTGACAGATTTGCCAGATACCGGGCGAGAACCGGGTACGGAAGATTCTAATTGGAATCACGATTCCTCAAATCCTGGCCTTCTTCTTTGTCCTAGGACGGATCATTAGTCGCGTCAAAATTGTTCGAAAGTGGAGTGCAGATGATACTTTAATAGTCATTGCCTGGATAAATGCTTTGACATTGACGGTTTTATTCGGAGTTGCCACTCAGTACGGTCAAGGCCATCACAGTGAGTATTATCCAAGTTCTCTTTCCCATCTACAGGCTGTCTGAGGTCGGTCAAAGCCTGTGCCATGCTCCTCAGACATTATACCAGCGTCTCAAATATTCTCTACTGTCTTCATATCGTTTTAATAGCCAATACTGACTCCGAGTCTTTCCACAGTTTCCGATGTTCCATTGGACCTACTTAAAACGTCGTTTATGATAACTTACACAAGCCTCATGAGCTACCAATTGGCCCTCTGTTTCACGAAAATATCGATCCTGGTTTTTTACCTGCGAGTCTTCCCAGGCCGCAGGGAGCTATGGCTTTCTTGGATTACGATTGGCATCGTGGTCTCATACAGTATTCCTTTCCTCATTCTAGACGCCCTGCAATGCGATCCGACTACAAAGGCATCCTTTTTCGGGTCTGGCGTTGCTTGTGTTCGGCCAAGGTACATCATGATCGTTTCTGCCATCGTACACACTATGACCGATATCTGGATGGTTGCCATGATCATTCCTGTAGTATGGGGCCTTCAGATCGCACCTCGCCAGAAGTACTCGTTAGTAGCGATTTTGAGTTTAGGATTGTTCGTCGCCGTGGCCTCCGTCGCTCGAATTCTCTCTATCATGAAAGCTAATGATTCAGATCCTGACATAACGTGGATCATTGCCGACTTCGATATTGTGAGTTTGACATATCTATTCAAACGTAGTTGCCACCTATTTCATCCTCGGTTTTCTATGAGAGCCTAGTCACGTCTGCAAGGCGATATTCAAGATATGCTAACTTCTCTCATCCGCAGTGGACAGTCATAGAATGTAGCGTTGGCTTGATCTGCGCATGTGCTCCCACCATTCGACCACTGCTCCTCAGATTGTTCCCCAACTTAATGGCCAGTCGTCATGAGACGCTTAAGAACCCTTACGGGCGAAGAACCACGCCGATTGGGAGAATTTCCGGAGCAATTGAGCTCAGATCCACGGAGTTTTTGGCAGAATCAGGGAAGAGCCCAGGATTACAAGATGGACACTGGCGAGAGGACGACAAGTCGGAGGAAATAGATGATTGTTACGATGGGCAGCCGATAAATTCTGGTCATACTCCGTCAGGATAACGATGCAACATTGTCATGTTCGCGGGCGAAGAGCTACGAGATTGTGATTTTCGAAACACCAACAAGAAGGGGCCGATCACTCGAAGAATTGCGTGCATAATCCTGGCATTTGGGCTCCGAGGACTTCGGATAGTGCCAGGAAGAAATCAGGACTTTCGAACGATCGAGCAAGTAGCATGTTGGCTAGCTACCAATTCGCACTTTCGACGGCTCGATTGCTTCACTCAACGCAACACTCAAGTCGGTTTAAATATGCGCCTAGCATAAGCTTTCGAAGTAGACGGGTTTGTACGTCTGTACTGTACCACCACAATTGCTGCGGCCTTGTCGGGCTACATCGCTACCTAATAAGGACACTGAAGGCTTTCCTGCGGGAGATCGACTTAGCCTTGCAGGCTGCCTGCGTCATGATCGACAACGCTGTCCAGACTCAACCTTTTCCTCTTCCCCCAACATCACTTATTCCGCCTCTCGGACTACAGCTTCTTGACTATAATAAACATACACCAATATTTACCATCGTCATAATGGCCGAAACAGGTCTTGATGTGAATGCTATCCTTGCATCCTACCGGAGCGAAGCAACCTTCGAATCCACCGACAGCCTCGGCCTCGACGAAAAAGAAGACCTAACCACACAGTACAAGTCTGGCACTGTACCATACTCATACATCGAGCCTTTCACTCGCATGCTCAAAGTCTACCACCAGGAAATAGCTCCATTTCTCTCCAGCGCTGGCGTGATAGGGATGGTCACGAATGTGTCACATGGTACTTTCCACAAACGACCTGCATCCCTCATCATCTTCTCTTTCTCTTTACGAAGCGGCGAGCATGGCTTCCGCTTCAAGAATGCAAACGTCAAGATCACTCTGTCGAAGCACTCATCTTCTTCCCCGGCAGATTCAAATCCAGCTGTACTCAAATTCGCGCCACGAAAAATCTACGGACTACCTACCGTGGAAGGCAGGAAGAACACCGTCGGCGGTGAACTGACGCTGCAAGTACCCGCTGGTCCATTAACTGTCGGGCCTGCGATGAAAGGAGAGCGAGAGACGGAGTATGAGAAGAAGTACCGATTTGAGACGATTGGCAATTTCTGGAGCAGCAAGATGGGAACTGACTGGGATATCGTGTATTGGGACATGCGAGAGAACAAACGGACCAAGGAAGGCATACCTGATAGATTGAACGTTGCCGTGGTGGTGGAAGCTACCGGACCGTTCGTTGCCAGCGTTGAGGTCGTCGTGGATACGCCTTTTGCCAATGGATTTTTGAGCAGCCCTTGGACGAAGAGTGATCCGGCTGTGTTTGTTCCTGGCGTAGTGATGGGCAGTCAACCTCGGACGACGGACTTCGATGAATTGACGCAAGATGAGTGGAAGGCTATGATTCCGTTTGAGGAGGAGTGGGAGAACAAATTGACGGACGTGGCGGAATTAGAGATGAGAGCACCACCTGCGCAGACTGTACACTTGAGCTCTCCCCCTGAGCAGAGCGAACCTGGCAGCGCAATTGTTGGAAGAGGAGATTTAAAGGTCGATGCTAGACTTCTTGAGGAGGAAGAAAGTGACGATAGATAGTCGACATAAAAATATCGGATACCATTTGACTCTCTCTACAGTACACGCAGAAGCGTCTTTCTCACCTCTTAATATTACCATATTTACAGACTCCAGACGCCAGTCGCCAATTCCCGACAATGTTGCTTCCCTATTCAATCCAAATTTCGGTGAGCAAAGCATTCATAAATCCTCATGCCTGATGCATGTTGGCCACGCTGGATATTTCCAGTGCTATCTTCTAGATATTCTTCTTCGTCTCAGCCTCCTTCTCACTTCTCGCAACCGTCGGTCTATCCTCATCAGCACACAATCCTAAAAAGAAAAAATGAGCAAAACTTACACAGCATCAACAACACTCTTCTTCTCATGACCATGCCCCGTCTCCTCGACCTCCTCTCCCTCTCCCCTCCTCTCAAACCCCATCAGTAACCAAGGCATTAACCCAAACAAGCCCAAAACCAATACTCCGGCTCCCGCAGCCCAGAAATCCGTCTCCCAAATCCACACCCTCCACCCCTTCTCCCACATCACCACACCCCCCACCAACTCCGCCAATACAAGAAACACCCCCGCCACACCTCCAATCGCCAGTCTAAACCCCGCAACTCTTGGAATCTCATACCACACAATGAGATACCTCGCGAAAAGCGTAGAGAGCAGTAGCCAGAAAGGTAGAGTGATGAGCTCGGCTTGCGGTTGAGTTAGGTGGTTGATGGGTTGGAGGCGCGCGATGCGCAGGTAGGAGATGAAGAGGGAGGAGAGGTAGGAGACGAAGAAGTAGTAGAAGGAGAGGCGGGTGATGAAGAGGAAGAGGGCGATGTCCCAGAGGATCTCGAAGACTGAGGTGGTTGTTTCGAAGAGGATCATTTTGAAGGTTGGGTAGTGGTTCGTTGATGAACTTATGGCTTGGGATGTTCTGTTTGTTTTGGTTGGTGGTTGTATTTTGTGTTGTAGTGCTTGGCTTGGCTTCGCTTATTGTTGTAGTTGTGTTTTGGTGTGTTGTGATGTGAAGCTGTTTTGATGCTTCGATCTTCGCTGAGTTTTCAATGACTTGTAATGTTTGGATGTATGTTATTTTCGATGAAATATGAGGGAGGGGTCAATCAGATTTTATTTGTGAAATGTTGCGGTGGCGTGGATGTGCCAGTGACCGCAACCTTACCACCTCACGTGCTGACATGAGCTGATGCATCACACCACTCGACTCCATCCGTCGATTTCCCCACAAACATGCTCTGTAACAGGTGAGAATGAGGCAATCAAGTACCGAGGGCCGGTATTCATGGAAAGCTCGATTATTTCTCTGTGGGTGTGATTAAAATTGGGCCAATATCGGGTGTCCTTCGCCTTCCCTTCAGTTGTGTGTCTGTCGTGCAACGAATGGCACATTTGCATAAGGTCCTCTTGAATATTCAGTGTTTCAAGCTAGATCATGCCACATTCTTAGTGTTCTATTATCAGCATCAAGTTAGTACGTCTTGAATAATTACAGCCTTTCTCTTTTCGATACGAGAGAAAGGGAGACCTCAATATAGACTCCCCACATTACTTAGCGAGGTATTTTGACCGGGTCAACA
The DNA here is from genome assembly GCA_017365405.1 of Cadophora malorum. Classification (NCBI taxonomy): domain Eukaryota; kingdom Fungi; phylum Ascomycota; class Leotiomycetes; order Helotiales; family Ploettnerulaceae; genus Cadophora; species Cadophora malorum. The sequence goes on along the minus strand of JAFJYH010000010.1, from coordinate 96,683 downwards.
ACAAGGAACATACAATTATAGACGATGCATGCTGTCCAACCCACATTAGATCGATCACTAAATCATTGTTGGAAAATATTGAAAGGAATATCGAAGACATCCGTCTCGGCGCCTGCAAATAAAAACACCTCCAAAAGACGAGCCGTATCCTGCTCACATACCCCTAGTCAACAACATTGCACGCTCATTAGACTTCCCTAACCTAACCTTGCACTACACCAGACGGTCCACAGATCTCCACTCATGAGCTTCCTATCTTCCGCATCCTGTTCTCACCTATTCCGTCAGCTACCCCCATGAACCGGCCTTACCACGTCCCCTCCATTCCTCCAACCAGCACCACCACCTTCAATCCCTTCATGCATTTCCCTCTCCAAGCACCCAGCAACAACCTCGCCTACCACCCAAGCCAGCTCAATTCCACTCCCAACTCCATCCACAGCACCCGTCCACGACAATCCCTCAGCAATCCTGAGCTCCCCAACCTCCCTCTCACTCCTAGGCCACAAAAGCGGATATGCATCTCTAACCAATACGCTCTTAACAGCTACCACCGCACCTCCATTCCCAAAGATCCTCTTTAGGAAGTCGGCAGAAGGTCGAGTATCGAGAGGATGGTCGGAAAGAATTCGGTAGAGATGGTATACAGCATCAGTACTAATATTCTCGCCTTCGACCCCACTTTCTGGTACCATGTGGAAAGCTTGGAGATCAAAATCAGGACCGTACATCCTCCTCACATGGGAGATCTCGTGAATACCTTTGAGATCTCTCTCTTTCTGGCAGAGCCGTCTGTTGTTATTCTTGTTCCCGTCTTCTTTAGTGGTGAAAAGAATCTCATCTGGCAGAGGCGAAGAAAAACCAAAGTACTTCGCATCGAGTATGTCATTGGAAACGATGAAAGTGACATAGACTCTCCTGTAGAAGACCTCATTTTTTTGGTCGTTATCCCTTTCTGGTCCTCTCCCAGATCCGGGTCCAAAGGCTGCAAGTAGGGCACTGATGTTCCACGGCGCGGCAATAACAACTTGGTCGAAACTCTCCACACTCATCTCCCCTCCCAAGCGCCCAGCATTTTTTGATTCAATTTCCCACCCGCCTCTTATCTCTCCATCTCCTCTTCTTCTCCTCATACCGATGACCTCCCTCCTCATACCGATGACCTCCCTCCCCAACCTGATATCTGCTCCACTCCTCCCAGCCAAGCTTTTCATCACTGTCCCGAAACTCCCCACACCGTAAAGTCCATTTCCGATTGACCTAGCATACTCCTTCCCCAAAGCACTATGCAAAGCAACCTCGCTAATTTCATTCACATCCTGAGCTATCTGCCTCCATATTTGTGGGTTGAGGATCTCGTTGATGTAAGCGGAAGAGATGCCCTTTTCAGCGAGAAAGTCTTCTGCGCTTTGGGAAATGAGGCCGCTGAGCTGGGTAGTGGCGAGAACACTGTGCAGTGTGAGGTTGGTCTGTTGTTTTCTGTTTGCTCGCTGATGTGGAAAGTGTGAAGGTCGATGTTGGTTTTGGGGAAGCGATCCAGCCTTCAAGATCTCAGCAACCATTTTGTCCGTCTCGTCACCGAGATGTTTCGCTTTCCAAACACTGGATCCGTAGCGGAAGACGAGGGCGAACCATTCGGACCAGCTTATGGAGTGACCTGGTCTAGTCGTTTGTGCAATGATCTCCTTTCCGTTGAAGAATCCGACTGAGCTTTTGCCTTGTCGCTCACTTGCTGACTTCTTAAATCCATTCCCATTCCCATTACTTACTTTCTCTGCTGTATTCCCCAACTCCTCGAAACGTGCTCGTATGATTGAAGCAGCAGGAAGGAGTTCAGACGTCGCTATATCTTCGATTTCTAAACCATGCCAGAATGGTGTTGATGGATGTGGATTTTGGTTCTGGTCAAAGTCCAAGACCATGCGTCCGCCGACAGCTGATTTCTGCTCGAAGATAGTGATGGAGAAGAGTGGGTTACCAACTGAGTCTTTGTGTTCTGAGAGGGCGAGGGCCGTGGCTATACCTGCTGGTCCAGCGCCTGCATCAGACAAGGGTCAGCTGGTATCTCAATTATGATGAGGCAAAGCAAGGAGACAGTGATAGATGAGTTGCTGTGATATCATGGGCCAATTGTGCTTGTAATTCTTATCTTCAAGTTCCCAGTCTAGCCTAGAGAACATATACTCTGCTGATAACCCCTGCATCCTGATCCCAAGCCATGAAGCTCCTTCAATTCCTCCCACCTAAGCCTTGACTGACCGTAAATAGAGCGTCCTCGAAATGAAAAGCAAAAAGAACTCACCAACAATGCCCACACTCACCCGACTCTTCCCAATTTCATGCCCCTGTCCTCCATGTCTCCCGTCTCCCCATCCACCTCTCCCACCCTCCAAAACCCAGACCACCACGCCCCAAATCCACGGCCCAACAAGCCAGCACACTAAAGCAATTGCGCAAAAGAACCGAATGGGTCGCCAGTTCCTACCCCACCATGTTCGTGCAGAGAGTGTGGGTTGTGCATTGTTAGGGAGGAGAGGTGTCAGTTGGGTAGGGTCTGGGGAGAGGAGTGGCATGTTTATGTATTTGGAAGACTTCCGTTACGTTGGGGAGGGCTTAGATCAGATTCAATAGTAGAGAAGATGAGGAGATGGAGAGAATTAGTGCAAGGCTATGATGCTCGTACTGCGAGCAGCGAGGCGTTTGAGGGAGAAGAAGGGCGAGGACGGCCTGGTAAGGCTTCAGCTCGAATTCAAGCAAGTGCTAGAGCTTGTAATATCAAGAAGACCTATAGATTGAAGATATAAGAGATGCGGTGGGGTAAGGCTGGAGTTCAAATGTTGCAGCCTGAAGAGGTGTTGAAGCTTGCGCGGCTACCTGCAGGTGAGCTCGCTTGAGACCAGTGTGTCCTTAGGTTGGACAACAGTGGCAAGATCCGATTCCAGATACCAACATTAAACAGCCTTACTGAGCGTCGTGCTGATGGGGCTGACGACTTTGCTCCGTGTGAGATGCTGTCTGGGCTGATTCTTGGGCGAACTTGATACTGTCAGGCGTTCGGTACTATGTGTCGATGCAGCTGAGACTCCTGGATTTCCTGCATAAAATTCCAAAGTCATGAAAATAGAACAGAACATGAACAGATAGGGAGGCACATCGTTTTTGATTACCATCTAAGTAGGTCAAGCAAGCATCACAACTCCAATATCCCAGGGATTACCTTGAAAGCCAAACCCGTGAAGCCTTCCACAAAATGAAGGCTGCAGCCTACTCTAGGAAGGAAGAATTTGCTTTTCCATTCGTATCATCATCCACTCGCTCAACCAATACAAATCTAATCCTCAGTCTCCTCGACCTCTTCGATGATCTCGCCCTCACCATCATCCTCGAAGCTACCAGCTGGGACCTCGTACAGACGCAGGATCTGCTTGTTGGGGTCCTTGACAAGAACGTACTTGCCCTCCTCGCGCTGAAGACACATGTCGGCGATCGTGCGGACGATACCCCAGCCGTTGGAGAGACTCAAGTTCATTTGCTGAGCGAAATCGCGGGGCTTCCAGCCTACAACACCGAGAATAACGTGCTTGTCGTTGGTCTTTGGGTTGGCGCGAGAAACGAATCTGGGGGATGTTAGTGGTGTACATTTCAAAAATGTGGAAAAGGCTTACCCGAGCTTCATGACATCTGCCTTGGCCATGATACTTTGCACCGTCCATCTGGCAAGCTTGCAGCTGTTGTTCTTCATTTCTGTTGCCACAACAGCACCACGTTGACCGACCAACTTCGTTCTCCAGTCCAGAGCTCCACCGCTTCCTTGTGCCTTGTGATCGAACTCGTTCAAAGCCTTGACTGTGAGGAATTGGTCTTCTCCGCTAATGGCGTTCTTCTGAACGGCATCAATCTCTGTACGGACAATCAAGTGGACTGGATCCTCATCGTTGAGCGACAAGTCGAATCGTCTGTATTTGTAGGCCTTGCTAGCAGCTGGCTCGGTCTCCTCGGCGGGGTTGTAGAAGGGGTTCTCGTGAGCCATCTCGACCTTTTGGTTCTCGTTCTCAATCATAACTTGGTTTGCGAAGTTGTGGTTGATGTAGGTAGCCTCCTCGGCCAAGGCACTCGGTTGGTTGATGGCATCTTTGCTTCCTTCCGAGGCATCCATTGGCGCATCAGCAGCGTTCTCGTTGACTGTGACCATATCCAGAGTAGCATTATCTCTCTTGTCCAAGAAGACCTTGTTGCCTTGCCTAACGATAACGATATCCCAGGGATAGACAGAGCGAGGCGAGCACATAAGCATGGAGAGAATGCTGTCTGTAGCAAAGATAGTAGCCTCATCCTTCTCTGCGAGTTCTTGGATGACGGGATCTGAGGATGTGGTGACATTATAGGCGGCACGGTCGACGACATTCAACTTGCGCTCAGCAGACTTGACAGGCTGCTTGTCGTATGAGCGGTCGTAGTAGTAAACGAAACCATAGTTCTCGATATCCTCTCCATCGTCCGTATCCAGGTTCAGCTTAGCCAGGCGGTTGAAGTCAATCTCCTCCAGCATCTTCCAGTCAGGCTTGATGTTAACAGACGCATCGCGGTTGCGCTGTGGCTTGTCGTAATCCTTCCAGCCAAATCTCCGTCCACCACGCGCACCTCCGCGGCCTCCTCGCTGATCATAGTTGTTGTAACCTTGCTGGCCTCCTCGTCCTCCAACTCTCTGAAACTGTCCACGTCCACCTCTGGTATCGCCGCGTCCGCCACGTTGACCCCGCCCTCTCGTGAATGCTCCACCCCGGCCAAATCTTGTCTTCGTCGAGTCGCGAGTATTGCTGACAACGGAGAAGGAAGATTCATCTTCGGCGAGTTGTACAGCGAATAAGGAGGATGTACCGGCACCGTAGACTTGTTGATCTGTTTTTCAGAAATTAGCAAGTTGCCCCTCCCCGCATAATTCACCCATGCTTGTATATGGCAGATATGTGGCAGTATATTGAGGCAAAAGATCAGACCTCTGTAGTTTCGGTTGTATTGTTGTCTCCCACCTCTGCCATCTCTTCCGTCCTTTCCCTCGGTGGTCCAGTCTGCCATGCGACCCAATTTGTCGCCTTTCGAGTATGGGGCATATGGAACGCCATTTAACGTGGTTTCAGTCGAGGTTGGTGGTCCCCAGGAATCCTCAGATGGGAGGGCGGCAATGATGTCCGTGAGTGATATGGGCGCCATGATTGCGACGTGTTCTGGTTTCGAGAATACGTGGGGTTTGAAGTTGTCGCCGACGAGAGGTTTGCACGAATTTCGATGTGTGGAAATGTTAGTGGGGCACTGATCCCTGTCAGTCGAGCCGGGAACTGTATTATGTAAGCGCCTCTCGAGCCTATCTAGGTATGATCCAAATCAATGCCCATTTTCAAATACTCTTCAAACAACCCGAAAGGCTTCTGGGTCATTTGAATGAAAGATGCTAATGATTTAGATTTATCAAACCCAAGCAAGTTCTATCCAAAGTCTTGCAAAACCTGAAACCTTTCGAGCTAACCTAATTTTGGTGTTTAACTCAGGTAAGTATATATCTAATGTCATGAACTGTGATGAAAAAGCGGTTTGGAGGCATGATGAGCTGCATGAAAGGACTCATATTTCAAAACACTGTCTTCTGAGCTTTGTGCTACATTCAATTACTGGTGAATACTATATCATTATCAATTGCTCATGAAATCCGTCACCGCATTCCCATGCCCAACAGGTATCAAACCCGTACGCCTCTGCCTGCTACTAGATATGAAAACAAACACACCCATTTTCCTTTTCCCAGCATTAGAACGCCATCTCCGGCTTGGTATAAAACACACTTTCCAAAGCATCCCGAACCTCGAATTCTTCCAGTACCGCGCCGAACCTGCATGTATCAATACCATAACCCAATTGACAGGAAGAATGAACATACCCGTAACACCTGACCTTTCCCCCAAGCTCCAGACACACATTTTGAAAATCAGTGGTAGACATTTCCGAAAATCTAGGATGGCCAAGTACCATTCCCCAAGCCATAACAGGCGTGATCTCGCCGTCAAGCTTCAACCGCTTACTGAGATCCAGCAAGTTCGCCAGATCAGGTTTCGACAGATCCCACGTCTTTTGGGCATCGCCATTGAGGTTCGTAGGGCCGTGACCGAATGGCATCTCGGGCTTACTTTCAGGATACGGTTCTGGAGGGCACGAAGCCATCAAGGCGTGACCGCAGAATTCGCCCTCGGGATCGCTCGCTCGCTCGACGAGGAACTGGATATGGTCCATACATGGTCTTTCAAGCCTATGCGCCGTGAAAAAGCCTCGTTAGCTACTGCGGGGGAGGCGACATGTACGCTTTCGAAGGATTGGCGTAAACTGACGTTAACACGAAGTCAATGCCTGCCTGGTCATAATCCACCCCCTGCTGGACCTGTTGCTGAGCCATACTCCGACCGTTCATGCCTGTAACTGATGCCCCGTTCTGAAAGTTGGGATTTGAATTCGTGGGTGGTGGTGGGCTGTATGTCTGTGACCCCGGAGCATAGCTGCCGGAGATACTTCCGCTGGATGTGTAGCCAACGCTAGTATTCCGTGCAAGTTCGTCGACACCGCCAGTTCCATTCCATGGTATGCCGTGTTGGGCAAGGAGCTTCTTCAGTTGTCTATTCTCTTCTGCAAGTGTCTCCTTGTCGCGGGATACCATACTGAAGTTCTCCTTCAGGCGTAAGACCTCCTGCTCTAGGGCCTTGATATATAGCTCCTTTCTTTCCCGGTGCGTGCTACATTTTATTAGTGGACAGCGACGAACGAATCCATAGTGATGCCTACCGTTGTGCCTGTCTATTCAATTCTTGTCTCCTTGTCAATGCGGGCTTGCTGTCCGGCTTTGGTCCTCTCCTCTTCGGTGGTTGGCCATCAACTGTACAGCGGTCAATTCATGCGCCGCATCAAAGCAGAAGCTGCACTAACCTCGAGTACTTTTCTTCTCTGTCAAGTTCTTCAGAAATCCCAAGCTCATGGAGAGTGGGCTCTTGCCGCTGTCCGACTGGCCACTGCCATATCCACTCCCACCTGCAGACTTATTGCCATATTGATCGGCGGGAGACGCGGAGGACATGGTCGCAAGGTTTGTAGACGAAGGACTACTATCACCGTACTCGAGAACAATCTCTGTGTGATCTTGATTAGCCATGTTTCTCTGCGTTAATCGCAATGCTGCTTGTGGTTCCTTTTCGAAGCTCACGCCGCGAGGTGGCTTCCTGTTGGCAGGTATGCAGGAACTGATTGTGTGGGATGCGATGGGATGTTGTGCATGACTTACCCAGAGATATGGGACCCAGGAATTCTCTGACGGCTGTTCTAGACTGCTGCTGATTGATAATTGGTGACGACGGGCTTCGCACGCTGTGTGGCGGGGCAGGCGTGAGGTGAGGTGAGGTATTTGGAATTGACGGTGTTGGCGGCGGGAGAAGGGTCGCGACTTTAACCTATGCGATCGTCGCAGGGAAGTTCATGCAGGTCGAGGAGATCAATTGCGACTACCCAAGGGCTCTCGCGAGGCTGTTGCTGAGATATCTATCACAAGGGTGCACGGAAGGTCGAGATCAGATGGAGAACGAGAATGAGATGAGATGGCAGATGTAGGCTAGATACTGATCGGGAAGAGTTGGTCTGTTCTGTTGTGGAGGGGACGTCGTCTTAAATGCAGTCGATGTCAAGGAGCCACAACGGTGGTCTGGTTCGGGTATTGGCATGAGCTTATTCAAACTCTATGGGGCAGTGCAAAATGCATTGGCTGATGCTCGTGCTTGTCTTAACCTGCGCTGGCTGGCTGGCGCTGATGCTGATGCTGATGCTGATGCCTGCCTTGCGAGAAACCGAGAAACAGCGGAGACGGAGAGAGAGTTTCCGTTTGATGGGTTGTGCAGAAACAATTGAGTTAATAGAAGATATGAGCAGATGTTCGGGATTCTGTCCGAACAATGATGAGTTGAAGTGACGTTCTTTGATGGTGTCAGGTCACCTACTCGAGACTTGAGACTCGAGACTCGCTTGCCTAGCCCGGGCCAACTTTCAGCTTTTGAGGTTTGGTCGAGCTCGAGGTATACTTCGTTTACGGAGGTCGCTATGTTTTGTACTACCCCAGCCTTCTTTCTCTCTCTCGCTTGTTCCCGCTTGAATCGATACTCTGGGTATCAATAATGATAATAATCCTTCTTAAGAAACAACGCTCTGTTAAGTGCCGAGTAAGTGAGCTGATGTCGATGTGCTGCGATTTGCCGCCATTGCAGGCCAAGCCCATATCGCATACCTGGGAGTTCATCATAATGGAATTGACTTTTGCTTTGGCCCTTTGGGCTTGCGAGCGACGGGAGGCATGACGCCAATGAAATGTTTTGCATAGAGAGGACGATCGAACAGGGCAGAGAACCAGTTACTATTCTTACCCAGTAATGACACAGGGACACAGCAAAACTGTTTAATGGTCAAACAAGTTGTTTGACAGTGAGTAAACTACCCCATCTCTGTCGGCTCTAGGATGTTCTTGTCGAAGCTCGCTGAAACGGAAAGGTACTGTCATTATAACCTTAAATCCTTCTCCCCGGGATCTCCTCATGGGAGCCAGGTAGAAGAGGAGTAGAGATCGGGAGAGAGTTGTCGTGTCAGCTAAAAGTAAATTCAACTCAGGGTCTGGTCAGTGCTGGTGGTCATGCTTCTAGCGGGGAACTTTAGTGCCAAGAGCTCCCTGAAGCCCGGGCGTGCCTTGCACATGCCAGTCCACTGTCCAGTCCAGTCCAGTCCAGTCCACGAAGTCCAGCCAGCACAGTCCAGCTACCTATCCACTTCCAACTGTTGCACCAAGGCACACGACGTGGGGCAGAGCAGGGCAGAGGCCACTCGAGTGGGTGTTGACCGCTTTTCGAAATTCCAAACCTTCTCCTCTTCAATCGACATCAATCATGTCGACCAGAAATGTCTTGACGACCCTGCGGGGCCTGGTCATCATCATACCATGGGCGTTATACCTGGTGCTGATGGACTTGGTCTGCTCCTTGCTCCTCCCCTTCAGCTACTTCTTTCCAAACGGAGTATACAATGCATCCTCGTTCGTCGCATTCACAAACTGGAATTGGATACAATGTATCTTCGAGGTGTTCAATGGCGCGGTGATCACTATGTCCGGAGACGAAGTCCCTGAAGGAGAATCTGCTATTGTGATCTCCAACCATGTCAGTTGGACGGACTTCTATATGATCCAGGCACTTGCCATTCGCGCAGGAATGCTAGGGCGCTGTCGCTGGTTTGCGAAGATTGAGCTTCGCTGGGTACCCCTACTTGGATGGGGAATTTGGGCTATGGGAATGCCCATGGTGAGCAGGCAGTGGACGAAAGACAAAAAGGAGCTGGATCGAGTGTTTGCTGGGATTACTGTACGAAAATGGCCAACATGTAAGGCAATTAAATTTCAATTAAATTCCGACAAGAAAGTAGAAATATACTGACCATTCTTTAGGGCTCATCAGCTTCAGCGAAGCAACAAGATATACTCCCAAGAAAGCAGAAGCCGCACGAGTGTGGTGCAAAGAGAACGACCGCCCCATTCCCAAACACCTTCTCTACCCCCGCACGAAAGGCTTCGTGACAACTGTCCAACATCTTCGAAAGGCCAAACATGTCAAAGCTGTCTACGACATGACGATCGCGTACGAGCACAACCATAAGTTCTTAGAAGCGCCGACAATATGGGAGTCTCTCAGCTGTGGAGGACTGAGTGGGAAGAGAGGATACAAGTTTCATGTCCATTTAAGGAGATTTCCGCTTGAAGATCTACCAGAGACCGAGGCGGAGCTATCAAAGTGGTTGGAAACCAGATGGGTTGAAAAGGGAGAGTGGTTGGAGGAGAAGAAGGATGAATGGGCAAGGATTTGATTGGAGCGGGCGACAAGTTGACACCCAGAGACTCTTCAACACAACAAAGAACTCAACCGCTGGGTACTACTTGCGGCTCAAAGAGCGTGGTCTTGGATACGTTCTTCGAGATCTTGTGCCGAGCCGAGTCCTTTGTGTCGTAAACCATCATTCCATTCCACACCAAATCCGCAACCGCCTCAATCTTCACCAAAGGAAAGTTGGCCTTGACGTCCACACAAACTAAATCTCGAATATCAGACAGTCTCAAACATCTTATGCATACTTTTGGTACATAAAAAGCCTAGTCAACGAGATTCCCATCTCATCACAAGATGCCCTTCGGGTCCTCCAAAGTCCAATCCCGAATCATGGAAGCCGACTCCCGCCCGTCCCTCTCAATCTCATTCCTAAACCTCCCCTCTCCATTCCACGCCTCACACCAAAACCCCTGTTCGCCGCAGACATCACCGCTATCAACTCGATCATCTCATCCAGATCCTCTCAATCAAGGCCATATCTACACGGACCATCATTTTCACTCTCACGGGCATGCCCTTACCCACGCCAATAACCTGCCATCTAGCGCTTCCTCCTGGTGGCCCCTCGGCAACTCTTCCAAGCACAGACACCACAAAGTAGATGAAGTCGACGAGGGGCTATTGGCACAGTCACATAGCGTTGGCAGTGATACCATTGAAGATTATGCATTACAGAGGACCCTCAGGAGGAGGTTGGTCTGGGAATTCCTCGCTCTCGGGGCTTTGTTGCTTTTTCTGGTGGGTATCATCGTGCTTTGCGTTAGAGGTGGTAGTGGTGATGGGATGAGGGTGACGGATAAGATTTTGGCTAGGGATTAGGCTTAGAGGTTGGTAACGATGCGCGAGTGGTACGGAACGGTACGAGCTTGCGGAACTGTGGATTGGCTCGATTAGAGAGCTTGGAGAGCGATATTTGAATATCTTGAAGTTTGCTAGCGACTAGCGGCATTGGGCGGATCTTATGCATTAGAGAGGAATTGGATAATCAGAGCGCGTTGGGTCCTAGCTCTCGCTCGGAAGATCGAGTGATCTCTCCTTCGTGGTAGGAGATGATGGGCAGTGTGATATCTTAGCTCTTTCGCCAATTGCAGTCGAGTTCATCACGTCTCTTGTTTGCTGTCCTTGTGCTCAATCCCTTGTGCTTTCTGATTCGGAGCCAGACTGTAAAGCCTGCTGAGGTTTTCCATCATGTCTGCTTGAAAAGAAGCAAGAGAGGAGAGGAAGCTCCCAGAACAGTATTGCTCCTCAAGCCATTGTTTACATCAATAGATACGTGAACAGGGCGTGACCTCGCAGTACTCAGTCATCTTGGCAGCTTCTCACACTTACAGGGCAGTGCTGACACTCTTCAGAACAACGATCTCCTATCACTAGACCAAGTTTCTGCCTGACGAGTATCTGACTAGCCTTATCTTCTTTGTCAGTTACCATGTTCGTCTGCTCGAAAGGCGGTGGGGGCGGCAGATCAAGCGAGACTGAAGGTGATGTTTTCCTCGAAACGCGTCACAGCCTCAGAACAGCACCAACACCACCTCGAACCTCGCAGGGAGCGCAACCACCAAGATGCCTCCCAAACGCAAGCCTGCGAAGACGGTCGGCAATGAACGTGTTCCTGATCCTTCGAAGCCAAAGAACAAGCCTAAGAATGAGTCTTCACCTTCGAGACTCATTAAGAAACCTTCTCCAGAAGCTGAGCTTGTCAAAATCCCTCCCACTCCGTCACGACCTCAGTATTCAACCGAGTACCTGGACCCCCATTTACGTGATTGGATGGCTTATGACAATACGATTGCTCATCGAACTAGAAAGCGTGTCGCTGAAAAGACCGAAATTCTTCTCACAAAGATGAGCAAGGGTAAGTTCTCATTCTTCACATTACTTTGAGAACCTGCTTGCTAATTATTTGCTGCAGTAGACTACAAGTTCACTTCGTTTCCCAAGCTACCCCTCGAGCTGAGATTGATGATCTGGGCTGAATCGACTACTGAAGCACGACTTGTACCAAGCTATGTAACATCCACGAAACGAAATAGCGGACATCTACCTATCTTCACCCCCTGCGTACCTTTTCTGTTCCACGTTTGCAAGGAATCTCGGGAGTTTGCGACTAATAAATACGAGCTCATTCAATACCACGATGCCAGCGCCGTCATCAAACCATTTGAGACTGGGAAGGTTCGACGAAGTCCCATGTACTTCAACTTCGAGCAGGACGTCTATCTCAGTGTCGTTCATGAACCAAACCCTCAATCAACTTACAACTACCTCGCCGTGGATGACAAGTTCTCGATCCCAAAACTCTTCCCGGAGAGCTTTGTCTCGCGCCTGCGACACTTGACCATCCATCCTGAGAAGGCTTTCAAAAGCATGGCAGTGACTTGGGAGATTCCGGACTCGGTAGTCGGACCTGAGCGCGTTTATCATTGTCTCAAGCGCTTCGTGGCTCTGGAGACCCTCTACATCATTGGACACTATACTAAAGCAGCTAGAGGTGAGCTACCATGCCATGTTGGCCTCGATGACGATGACTTCTACCATTCGATTTGTACGGAAATTGCCTTGGCGAAAATTGCCCATCCAGATTTCAACGATCCGTATGTTGGGTACATTCAAATCGGTTGGGATTGAGCTACTGCAGGCTGAATTGAGGGCGTTTTGCAAGGCGATCTGGTACTTAGGAAAGCAAGCGGCATGGAGGATCTGCGAATACTGAGAGGACGCTTTCCGGGGTGGGAGTTGCGAAATAAATGGGAGCTCTGTCTATGATACCACCTGAAGGGGCTTGGAGGAGCGCAACTGCGATATGCAGGATTTGCCTGATGCTCTTTCAAAGAAAATGATCACAGGAAATGCACAGCAGCATCTTCGTCTTCTTCAGTCAAAGAGATTCAGTGCAATAACCATATACAAACTCAGGTGCCCTTAAAAGTGACATGTGACCCATCGTACAAAGGATCGGCTGATTAAAGGTAAGACACCAGCTATTTGTACTGCTTGGTTCGTGCAAACTTTTCCTATCTCCTCTGGTCCAGGTGGAGCGATGAAGTGACGTGGGGTGGTTCCATCCAAAATTGCGCTAGCTAAGCGAGACAAATGTTTACTTTTCTGACTCATGACAATGAGCACCTCCAGCTTTCACTTTTCCTCCCAAAACATGAATATGCTTTAGAAGACATCTGGATATCTGAATCTTAGGACCACTGATGATTGGATCTGGAGTATAGCTGTCGCTCTCCGAGGAAAAGGAGAAAAAGACCGAGAAGGACGGAGCAAAATGCTTGCTTTCATTGTGAACATGCAACATTCATATCCGAAATAGCACAAACGATCTTTTGGGAATCTACAAAAGACGAATTTTGATTCGATAAATGGACATTCAAGCAAGTATACATTGATAAAGTTGCATCTCATACTAAGTCGGCTGTTGCAAAAATACCTAATGTGGAGGCGCCTCCAGCGGTTGAGTCAAAGGATATCAACGAAACTAAGGTATCACACTGTAGACTCGTTCAATCAAATGTAAGAAGTCCCTCCAGGTACGAGGACTTGTTGATATGAGGTTTGCCTTTGGATCTATGGATTTGCAAGCGAGCACGCCGGGTAGAAAATCTGGAAATGGATGAATCTACTGTGAAACCTAGACCAGACTTCTCAAGATACATAAACATGAACATATGACGAGAGGAAAAGTGATGTTGATGGGGAGTGAATGTGAAACTGATGAAATTTCCATGTGAAATTATCTTGAGCATGATACAATTGATATCATCGCGTGTTAGATTTTGGCTCGAAATATTTTCGTTACTACCCGCCGCTGGTGCCAATCTAGCAATGATGTCTCTGATTCAGATTAAGCAATACCTCAAGTCAGCATGACATCGAGTTTTGTTCAAGTGAATCAGCTTCGTATTGTGGTGACTCCCCAGGCGTTATATTGTGTAGCTTAGCGAGCCGAGTACAAGATCCTTCGTCAGCACGGCCCTCCCCGATCTTCTTCTCGTAACAAGTAGCTATGCTCGATATTTGATGAATTCATAACGCATCTACGACATCGATCTCTTATCAGAATGCCTTCACCCTTTCCCATCACCATGGATGCCTGCCCCAGCACATGCACTGCCCTCATCCTCCATCCCTCGATTCGTCGTGGAAATACCGGCACGCCTTCTGAGCCCGAGCGCTCTGCCACATCCGCATTGTCAGCAGAAACCGTTGGTATGTAACAAATTTACAGTCTCCGCTTATATTCATGTGGAGTGCTAATCTTCGCCCCATCAAGTCCTCGAAAAGTTCCGTCTCTTCCCCAAGCTCCCCACCGAGCTTCGGCTGATGATCTGGCGATACGCCATTGAAGGATTCGCACCCCGAGCAGTCTTCACCAGCACTTTCACCGCCGAACCAGGCATCTTCGGTCCGCGTCTCTGCCACGACATGCTACGCTGTGACCCACCTCTCCTCTACGTACCGGAGGCTCGTAAAGTCTTCCTGAAGTCGACGAGCTACCAGGTCTATCCCGCACATCAAATAACCAGCCTCCGCGACCCGAACGCAAGCTATCAATTCGCCCCCGTCTACTTCAATCCTAACGTCGATACTCTACTGGCTTATAGCCTCGGGAGCAGTGGCACGTGGAACGTACGAAGCCCTCTGGCCTTTCTAGCAGAAATTCGCAGGACAGTCCGTACTCTCGCAGTCAGCGATGATACTCAATGGGTTCTCCAGCATCCATTCCACTATCCTGTCCACCACACAACAGCATGCCACGTCCTGACGAAAGGTGTGAAGTTCTTCAACGACTTGCCTGCACTAGAAACTCTCATCGTGGTCATGATCGTCGGAACTCGTTTGCAGGGCCAGTTTCCTTCGCTGGTGCCAATTGATCTTGAGGAAGCGCGGAAGGCTGATCCTGATTTTGCGCGGATGTGGATGTCGGTCTTTGGGTTCTTGGGTATGAGGATCGGTGTGAAGAAGATGGCGCGGAACTTGCCGAAGATGGAGTTTGCGAAGCTGGAGTGGAAATGAGGAGATATCTGTAGTTCTCTTCTGAGTATAAAGCTGATAGCTTTTTGGGGTGTGTTATGTAGAAATCTTTTGGTAGTGCGCTTTCGGGGTCTCTTCTATGTACAAAAATAGGGCGATCCTTGGTAGTAATGACAGATAGAACGAAGCAGATAGAGTAAAGCGACTTGATGGATACGTGCACGTACTATGTGAGACCGCATTGGGAAGTGTCAGAAGAGGACTGCTAGTACGTGTGTAAAAATCCAAGATTTACATTGAAAGGAGTGTAAAGTCAACACCACAATGTCCATACGCGTTATCAAGACCACTCTGTGAAAACATATTGAATAATGGCATTGTAACCCACTCAAAAACGGTACAGGGAAAGCAGAAAGAGGACGCGTTTTGATGATAGGAGCATTGCTGACAGAACAGTACCCCCGTCCAGGAACAAGACTTGGCATACCAGGCTAAAAACCGGATTGCTCCAAGTGAATGATTCCAATTCTGCTCCTCATTAATTTGGATAGTTCCGAGATCTAAATGTCGATACTGGATCATGTATTTGTGCCATGCCAACTAAAGTTGAGAAGCAGGCCTACCTTTATTCGTGATCAGCTCTAGAACAAGGAGATGAATGGGAATAATATTTGCAGCACAGTGCCCTCAGCTAACAAAAACAGAAAATTTGCTATGGCCTAGATACCTTCCACACTCCCTGTGTCTCTGCCGAGTCCTAATGAAGTTCTAGCCAGAGGCTGAGATGATCTCAAGAAGGATGGGAAAGCGTCACCCAATGAGCTCTACATCTTACTCCTCACGGCTCGTAATCGGGAAGGTTAAAATTAGTTCTCTCGTCAAGTCGGCATGCCATACCATGCCGTCCCTTCCACAAGTGCACTGCAGTAGAGTGCGGGGTCAGTGATAGCTCGGGTTCCCCACGTGCTTCAACGGTGATGGAGGGGTCTCACGGCATCTGTGTGCGTGCAGATGCAGGCGGGAACAGCGGAAAGTAAACGAGAATGCTCGAGAAGTCAGAGAAATGAGAATCGGAGCGTCTAGACTGCTGAAGTGTGGAATTGAGTTGGAAGGAGTTGGTGCTAGAAACTCTGTTCCAAGTGCTTGGAGCTTGGGAAGAACTTTCCAAGATTGCTCTCAACAAACCTTCGGTCCTCGCTACTGTATAACAGCTAGAACAAACCCGAAAGTTTCGCCCCCAAGACAGTGCAACTTTGCCGAGTCAGGGGTTGCGAGCGGTCCTCGTTGATTGATGAGAAGAGCCTCGCTTGTAGACTCTAAGTGATGTAACAGTAAACACAGTGGTAAGGAGTGTGTGCTAGGAAACTCAAACTCAAACATCAGAAGCCCACAAATACCACAAATTCAAGACTTCAAACATGCAGCCAATGTTTCCAAGGTCGCTTAGGTCGCACCCTCCGTCGAGTTGTCACACGAATTAGCAACTTTGCTACACGTGATTGAAGAAACAACTCCTTCTGGAGGACACAGACGGGTCAGCAGACGACCCCACATTCCCGGTTGAGCAGCTCTGCATCCGCGGTGACGGCGCTGCTGTTGGTATTGACAATGACTCGACTAGTGCCTGACGTCGACGTCCATCTTGAGACATGGGGAGATGGAGAGACGAAGCTTGGGTCGAGTAGTGGCTTCCTGGTCGTCTTGTGATGGAATATCAAATTTCCCTGCGAGGAGAGTTCCAAACCTTCGCGATGAGGTGCATTGGGAAATTTTGAAGGTTTCTGGGCCACTCGAGCTAGACGTTCTGTTTGTTGCCCTTTCACAGGCGCGACCACATCCGCTGGAAGGATGCTGGATTCGGAGCCTGCTGACTGGCAGAACGGAAAATTCGGCTGGTCGCATGCTCGTCGTCTGTCGGACTGTGAGACCATAGATTATATTGGTACCTTGAACGGGCGTGCATAGCTGAGTGAGACCTTTATTTTTACCCAGCTTGCGTAGAGGAGGTGCGCTGCTGCTGTTGTGCTCTCTGTATTGATATCGTGGTTGGGGTGAGCTGTGAGGTGATATGCGGGAGTCAAAAGGACGTGCAGGGTGGGGAGAGTTCTTTTTCATGTAGGTCAGACTGGGATGTGGAGGGGTGCTGATGCTGTGATAATGCGTGGTGTTGTTCCGTCTGGGGGCGATTGGACGGTTTGGAGCGGTGTGACGGGCTGAAGGTTGCGAAGAGTGTCGTCGTTGGGTGAGCCGCCCAGGGAGGGGGACGCTCCGTTCGAAGAAGAGGGTGGGATGAGATCCGCGAGATGCTTGGGATTTCGATGTCAGCGCTCACTTTTGTTTACGGAATGTCGTGGGAGGAGTGGCAGAGGAACAGAAGTTGTTATCCAAACAAACAAATATGTGGGTTTGGTATAGGCCGGGGATGGGTTCCTTGGCTGGCTGCCCTGTGGTGGCAAATATGCGACCCCTGCCGGTCCCACGATGCAAGAGAAGGAAACAGAAACACCAGACTTTTGTGACTGGTCTGTTCGAACGGAGGCAGAGGGTTCTCCGGTGTCAAGAATGCAGCATTCATTTAGGTCGGTGATTATGGTCGTGATGATTCCACAACCCCACTCCTTTTGGCCGTTCTCTCCTCCATCTGGTGATACCTCAACGGTGTTGAATTACGGTCTCAATCTGGATAATTGATCGCCTTGCAGCTGCTGATAAATGACGCGCAACTCGTTCCATCAATCGAACTTCCCTTGATATTGAAAGGGGTCGATTCGATATGACAGGGTCAGGCACTTAGTGCGTGGGCTGGCAATTGTAAACTTGGTGAAGAAGGGCTGTTTTTGAGCCCGTAAAGCGGAGGATCGTAGATTTTTGGATACAAGAAAAGAAATACGAATACTTGCTCTGATTGGCGATGATGAAAGCTTATGCACGTAGATAGCAAATGGGCTGATGGAGAGGTAGTTGAGTGCATACTGTACGAATAGAAAGTCTAGCCAGCACTCTTCTGCATGATGCGAAGGTACGAGAAGAGGAAATGGGTTGCGGCATTGATGTGTAGCGCTAGTGTTGCCATAGTAGTGAGTAATGCTTTTATAGCACAGAGCGATTGAGCTTTTCTGATACACACAGCTAGGTAATCTAATGGTGAATAATGGCGAGCAGCTTGTGTTAGGGCTTATGCATAGCCTTTTGACACCCGTCATAGTGGTTTTGATTGTCGTGGTGAGACAGGGTAGATGCAAGTCACAGCAGGCAAGAAGCCGCCCGCTTTCCGAGTACCGATGCCAGACTCTGTCTACTAACCATGGAAGGCAAGAGGACGAAGTGCTGAGCAACCATTTTGAAGGTGACATTACATGACGAGAAAAAAGGACAGGTCAACTTTCAAGAGCATGTCCGGCACTTGGAATAGAATTCAGGTCGTTGTTTACTGTGTGCTAGAAGCGAGAGGCCTTTGAAAAGAAGGATTTGGAGAGTGGATCTGCTCACCAACCAACGATAACACATTCAGAAATACTTTAGATAATGGACAACAAAGCAGTAGAAGAGAGACCTGCAAAAATAATCAAGACTTGCTCGTAATTGTAGTTTTATGCCGCTTTTATGCAGCCATTTAATTATTTACGCATGCTGTCTGTCAGCCAAGAGACTTTCCCTGTACTTGCGTCCAGCCTTGCCATTGGCCGCGTTGCCCTGCTACCCTACCCTACCACCAAATCCTAGCCCGCCGAGCGGGGAATCCTCCTCAGCGCCAGACCAGACAGGACGGCCGATTCAAGGGTTCTCAAGTCACATACCCAAACTCCCTCCCAATTTTTGGGCCCACCGACAACAACAACACCAAATCCGCCGCAGACGACGACAATTGCTGCTCGACTTCGACCTCGTGCCGGTCCCGAGCCTCTCTTGACGATAGATAGAGCTGGCTGTCTCTGCAGAGCCGGCGTGCCTTTGCTTTGTCCCGCCTCCACAAACGAACTACTCCTCGAACTTTGGCACGAATCCCCCCCCAGAGCGCTTACCAACCTACAACTCACCACAACAAGAGACATCAGCATCAATCCCCATGATGTCTCCTGTCTCCGTCCGTTGCTAGTCACGGGCAATCTGCCAAACAATTACGCCGATTTACGACACGGTTCTCGAGCCAGACGCCGCGATAACGACGCGAATGATAGTGACGTTCAATCTGGTCCAGTAACTTGACCAGGGAGGCGCTCGCACAGTCAATGTTGGGGCAGCATTGGATTCTGAGGAATCTACTCAACTATGGAGGAAGCAAATAGTATGCTGGCACCACCAGTTGTCGTCCAGCTGAGGGCACAAGCTGGTGGACAGATGGAGCGCTCCTTGAGTGCCGATATTCGGGAGGAGAGAGAAGACCTACGAGAGGCTGCAGAACAAACACTCAATGTGATCATGGATTTGGGTCTGAATGGAAATATCAGATGGGTAAGCCCTTCTTGGACCGATGTAATCGGCACCAGTTTCGAGTCGGTGCAAGGAAAGCCAATCAAAGACCTCCTAGTCAGCGAAAATAAGGAGGCCTTCTCGGAAATTGTGGAGTCTATGAAGAAGGATGATTCACGCAGTCAAATAGTCCGATTCAGTGTGCAGCTGGGACCTGCTTCCAAGCTCGCTCCTATTGACATTCTTATGGCAGACACAGACGAGGAGGTGGCTGCAGCAGAGCGCGAGCCTGCAACGATTGAGCTGGAGGGACAGGGAATCATGGTTTACGACCGAACATCCGGAGGAGAAAGTCATGTAGGCTATGTTGGTCTTGTGTGTGGATTATGCTGACCTCTTCAGACGATGTGGATGATCAGACCTTGGATTGCTCCCCGCGAAATTCAAATCGACTTGCCTGCTGTTATCGTGGATTCTCTTGGTTCCGGCGCGGAGGTCTTAGCAAGTCATCTCACAACATTGGCCGAAGCTGGTTTGGAGGACCCGGGAAATCATGCTCCCCCGCTCCCTGTTCTTTGCAGGATCTGTGAACGTCAAATTCCTCCATGGTGGTTTGAGAAGCATACAGAACTATGTTTGCAGGAGCACAAGGCTGAGATGGAAGTTCAGATGTGTCAAGAAAACCTTACTGAGCACCGTCACGCCATTGTCAAAGTTCTCGATGCTCTTGAAGCTCGGAAATCACGACCTATCTCCGGCGACCAGCCTGCCTTAGCACCCCCGCAGGCCGAATACAAAGGCATGCCCATTGGACCTGGTTCCTCAACATCTTCCTCTGGCACAGCCTCGCCCGGCACACCTGCTGATCGATCGAGGGATCCATCCAGGTCCGGCTTTGGCCATGCACGAGCCAGATCATTTGCTGTTCGAAGACCCCAAGCAAGGATTGTCGAACTGCTTCTTGACCTCTGCGATACTGCTCTTGAAATTAGCACTCCAGCCATCAAAGAGGCCGCTTCTCATGCCCCTGGCGAGTTTCGCACGCAGTCTCCTCAATCTGAATCCCGCATATCGCAAGTGATGCAATGGCAATCTCCAACTAACAACACTCTGGAGCAAGAGCAGGGCTTATCTGTACTTTGCCAAGATAGTGAGAGAGCAGCTAAGGGAAAGGTTGAGGCCGTCTTACGCCACCGTAGAATTATCGAGTACTCCGAGCGTATCCGAATCGAGTTCTCGGTTATTGTTCAGGATTGTATCGACGAGGCCATGAGAAAGGCTGCTAAGATTGCAGCTGGGCATCTTACAGATTCCGACGAGGAGACTGACAGGACACCTGCAAACGATGAAGGATTCTTCAGCGGATCTTTTGATGGGCCATCCTCTTTGGCAGCTGCACTTCGAGAAGCTGAAATGGGCCGTAGTGGAGCACGTCGAACGTCGTCAACTGCGGTCTCGACCAGATCAAGCAGCCCCAAGGAGTGTCCAACCCCGCGATCGCATACTGGGCAGCACAGTATTTTATCGCAGTCTCAAGATTCTCGTCGACAGTCTCTATTTTTTGAGAGCGATGCAGGCGCAGAAAGTGATACTAGTCACCGGTCTTCGTCTTTGATGTCCCGACCTGCCCGCACAGAATCTCCTGTTTCAGAATTTGGTGACCTTAGACGTGCTGCGAGCTCTCGTCAACGACATCGGCGAAGTATCATCCTTCCTGGAACGACATCTCCTCATAGGCAAGAATCTCCCGTTCGGATCCCGCAACCATCCTCGCCACTCCGGATTTCGAAGCCTCGAGGTTTGCCGATCGCTCATGAAGGAGTTGTCTCCCCTACAGCATCACCTATGCTTCCGGGAAGCGAGTTTACTTCGCCAGCGCTAATCCCCAACCATCACCATCATCATAGACGACAATCATCAGCTGCTGGCTCAGATCCATCACGGCAACCGCCATCCCCACGTCTGAATTCTGTTAGTGCACCACAAGCTCGAGCTGTACCGCCATCTATCAAGGACTTCGAGATTATCAAGCCGATCAGTAAAGGTGCGTTTGGAAGTGTCTACTTAGCCAAGAAGAGATCTACTGGAGACTATTATGCTATCAAGGTCTTGAAAAAGGCAGACATGGTTGCAAAGAACCAAGTCACCAATGTCAAGGCAGAACGAGCCATCATGATGTGGCAAGGCGAAAGTGATTTCGTTGCGAAGCTGTATTGGACATTTTCCAGCAAAGATTATCTCTATCTGGTAATGGAGTATCTGAACGGCGGAGACTGTGCGTCTCTGATCAAAGTTCTTGGCGGCCTGCCAGAAGATTGGGCGAAGAAATACCTCGGCGAAGTTATATTAGGTGTTGAGCATCTTCACAACCGCGGAATCGTTCATCGAGATCTCAAACCGGACAATCTCCTGATCGATCAGAAAGGCCATCTGAAGTTGACCGATTTTGGTCTCTCGCGAATGGGTTTAATCGGCCGTCAAAAGCGGGTTCTCAACAGCTCGACAAACGATTCTGCTCCAGATCTTCTAAAGCAAGGCCCATTTGCACGTACGATGTCTATCAGTTCTTCGAGATCAACCTCGTTTGATTTCCAAGGCCACCACTCACCAGGATCTACACCTCAAATGACTCCGGATCTTGCTGGTGGGCTGGCAACTCCATCATACTTCGCATTGAGTCGCGAGAACACCCTGAATAAAGAGTCTCGTCGTGCTTCCGGTCGCAGCGACTCCGGCGGCAGTGATGCTTTGAATCAAATGTTCGGCAGCTTTTCTCTTAACGATAGTCAAGCTCAACACATGATGAACCAGAGAAGAAGTCCTATCGAGGAGATGAGCGAGAATGAAGGGATTGGCTCTCCCGACCTTCCAATTCTACATCCGACAACCAGCCAAACAAGTTCAGATATGCGAAGTACGCCACCGCAGACCAGCATGATGCCACCGCCGATGGCGTTGTTTGATCCTGATGATAGCAATCGTCGTTTCGTTGGTACTCCGGATTATCTTGCGCCCGAGACTGTCAATGGTGTTGGCCAAGACGAGAATAGTGATTGGTGGTCGGTCGGATGCATTCTGTTCGAGTTCTTGTACGGGTATCCACCATTCCATGCATCGACACCCGATGAGGTGTTTGAGAATATTCTTGCTCGCAGAATCTCTTGGCCCGATGATAACGATTTCGAAGTTTCCCTGGAGGCGAAGGATCTGATGAACCAGCTTCTCTGCCTCAACCCACGCGAAAGACTTGGAGCCAATGCTGAAGACAAATTCTCCTGCGGCGGCGACGAGATTCGAAACCATCCATGGTTCGAGGGCACGCAGTGGGACAAGCTCCTCGAAGACGATGCACAATTTGTTCCGGCGCCTGAAAATCCAGAAGATACCGAATATTTTGATTCTCGTGGTGCTACCTTGCAATCTTTTGCAGAGGAGATGGAAGATCAGACGTCGCCACAACCCTCGACGGCAGGTGCTGAGTACCATGAACGCCCCCACGATGCGTTGTCTCGAGTACGGTCTCAGGTAAACTCGATCAAGCGCGGCTTGATGCCGTTACACATTCCGCCACATGTGCGCGACATGAAGAGTCGCAGACTCAGCGAACCTGTAGTTGCCGATGACTTCGGTAATTTTGCTTTCAAGAATCTGCCGGTTCTGGAGAAGGCAAACAAAGATGTCATACAGAAGCTTCGCGCTGAGGCTCTAGCTGCACAGAACAAACAAAACGCCACGAGCCCAAGCGGCCCCGGACCAAGCAACGCGACTTCGCCAGGACCAGTTCTAGAAGGGAGCCCAATACTGCCAATGCCTATCCAGCGCACGCTTTCGAATGCCAAAGCTTCTGCCAGACCATCTTCACCATCGGGATTCAGTCAGTCAAATTCGTCGCCCAGCAGAGCGTCCCAGCCATCTTCGCCGCTCCTGGTTTCATTTGTGGCCGGGCAGAATGGTGAGGGTCGTCGCAAGACTTCTAGCAACTCTTCCAGCTTGTCGCATCAATCCAGCAATTCTTTAGCGCCCGGGAGCTTCTTCGACGGACCTAGACTTCCATCCAATCTTCAAAAAGCCTCATCAGCGGTCTCGTCGCCAATCAAGACTCGAGGGGGTGCACCACCACCTCCACTGGCATTGTCGCCTCAAAAGATCTCGACACCAAGACAAGCCAGTAGCTCTTCTACGAGAGCTCGTTCGCAGACTGTGGGTTCGCAGGAGGGTAGCCCAATACCTGCTGATTTATTCTCGCATCGCAAGCGACGTAGCCAAGTTTTCGATATGTCGCCATCTTCGTCGGACAATGAAGGTGACAAGGCCAATGCCCTTCTCCGTGTTCAGCGTCGTCGCCAAAGCTCTCGCCGAATGTCTCAAATCACCCTTGCCGATGGTCCAGCATTCCGCCCTCTAGATGTTCTTATATGCGAAGATCATCCTGTGTCAAGAATGGTGATGGAAAAACTGCTGGAGAAACTGCGATGCAGGACTATCACGGTGGCAAATGGGGCGGAAGCAATGCGATATGCTATGAGTGAGATCAAGTTCGACATCATCATGATGGAATTCAAGTTACCTCAGATTAATGGCGCTGATGTTGCTCGAATGATTCGGGATACCAAGAACGCCAATTCTGCCACTCCCATAGTTGCAGTTACTGGTTACCTGAAGGAGCTACAGGCACCTCATCACTTTGATGCCTTGATTGAGAAGCCTCCAACGACTTCTAAGTTAACAGATGCAATGTGCAGACTATGTCAGTGGAAGGCTCCGTCACCTGGCCAAATTACATCAAATCCGCTGGGCTACCCTCAGCCATCGGGCTTGCGACAAGAGAGTCTTCGACTCGAAGATAGCCCGACATCCAATGGGTCTTTGAGCTATTCTCATATGCCTGGCAGCTACAGAGGCTCCAGTCGAGCAGATTCTAGAGACTCTAGCCTCTTTGGGGATTCGGGTTCTCTCGCCAACGAAGATGTTCATGTCGTAATTAGTCGCAAAGCCACAGGCGATTGGGACGATGCTTCTGGCCTTGGAATAAGCAACGAGGAGGCAATGCTCGACTCTCGTGACCTTCCAAAGGCGCTGCCTCCCCAACTTCTTCACGAGGAATCCGCTCCAGGGCGGATGGAGGCGGCTCACAAGCTTCCAGTTCGCCAACGATCTACAGAAAAGATCAAGATGAAGCGGGAGTCTCTGGAGAAGCACCGCCGCGAGTGTGCCGAATCGGCCGAATCAGGAGACGATGAGGATGAAGTCCTTGGAGACGTCTCAGTCCGTGAGAAGACAAGCCCAAAAGGTGCCCAGAAAACTCATCGAGGCTCCAAACTCAGCACGGAAATGATGAGAACGAACAGTCGGGGTAGTGTGGTTTCGAGCTCGGATGCGACAGCCTATGCTGACGCTATCGAGCCACCTCCAACAGTGGTTGAAGAAGCTCCTTTGGCCTCGGAGATCAGCGGAGCAAGCTTAACTCCACCGGAAGTCTTCACCTCTCCCGGTCAGAACGTCATCGACATTGACATGAACGAAACACCCAAGCCCTCTGCTAGCCAAAAAGATCCGATGGATGTTGACCAAACGCCACGAGCACCATCAGCAGCCTCGAATCGATCGGATTACATGATGTGTAAGAGCAACAGTAGAGACGGTCAACCGATATGACTATGCCCAAAAACAATTATTTCCTTCTTTCAGTCGGAGGTTCACCTTCGACACTTTAACAATATTTTTGCGACACAAACAGCGCGGCGTTACGGTATATTTGGTTCTGGAAGGACGTGTGACCGAACATGGGAGTCACAGACGGCGTTGTTTTGAACCCGGGGCCGGGCGTTTTTGGCCATCTGCTGCATTTACACACTGGACGTGTCGTCGCTCAGCTCACAATTTTTTCTTTTTCATTTTTGCGTTGATTCTTCGTTTTCAAACATGGAACGAAAGGGAAATCAGAAAAATGTGTTTCTATTACTTGGTTCTCTCTTCGGGCTATGATCCTTCTTTGGCGGGCATGCCACACTCTCGACTCGGATTGCTACTTATTTTCTTTTGTACATTTGTTTGGACTTGGGAGGGGGTGACGGGAGGTTGACAGACAGGGGACGTCGATTTTTTCTTCGGATGTTGTTGTTTTGTCTGTGTTTACTTGGGCAGGAACGTTCATTTCCAAATTGTCTCATGTCACTACCCACCTACCTACTACCTACCGGCTGGGGCTTTTTCTTCGATTTATTATAAGCGGCTGCGTGGAGTTCGGCGGTGGTCACGCCTAGGGAGTGGAATGAGAACAACAGGGGCTTGGGTCCGGCGCCTAAATAAAGGCAATCGTTGGTGTGGTGGGGGCGGTGAGCATGTTGTAGAATTGAGACGGGTATGGAATACAAAATCATTAAATTGCTTTGTTTGTGTGTTATGTGATTTTCGCTCATGAAATTGTATTTCGATTCAGTTTGCGGCAAACAGTGCTTGACTGGTGACACACAAGTGTGCTACATATTGGCATACAAGAACATAAAGGGTCATTTCCCCACATGCTCCCACATGGATTCAAGCTCTCACATTGTGATAGAATATATATTTACATTTTTGAAGTGCTGTGATCTTTTGTTTACTTTCCAGTGGTGAAGAAGACTGCGCTGGCCTGTGAACCTACTCGCCACCATTGCCTTCGAGAATAGGAGGCCATGGTCTCCTGGTCTCTCTTCATCGTGAAGATAGAAAAAGAGGACTTGATAAGATAAGGGTCCCAATGTATTGCAGAGCCTAGGGTGCTTTCTCATGACTCGAAGCTAGTGAAGCGAACCGCCAAGGACAAGCTCGAACTTTTACCAACACAGCGCCGAAGAATAAAGACGTGTTGATTCAATACCACAGCACAATCATAACATCATGAATACCACCACATTAGTAGCTGTTCTCGTCAATGAAGAGGTCCCAACAACAATGCCTTAGCCAGAGAACAATCCTGCAAGTGACGAGGTGGAGAATACGTCGAAGGAGGTCGCAGATGGGAGCACGGGCGTTGTGGCACATAACACGATTCATGATAGTCATGGCCTGTGTATGGTTTTTCTTTGACTTGAACGGCATCTACTGACAAAGCTTTGCTATAGTGTTCAAGATCCTGCGTGCACTCTCCTGGCCAGTTTCCACGTCCGCTCTCTTGACAAAGTTTACTTTGTTTGCAAAGCTTTCTGCGGAAGTGACATGTTTGGTCGTAAGTCATGCTCGGCGCTTCTTTTCCACCAGCCCAATACTCTCCGGATCTTGCATAGATGCTGACCTGCGGATTCTCCAGTGGAGATTTGCCTGCAACGGCAAAGCGACCAGCTTCATCCCTTTCTTCTGGAACCCGTATGCGGGCCTTTACACAGATCACTTCTCCGACTCATATAGCGGCCCCAAGTGCGACAGCATCGCGAGTATTCTACTCGTACCCTCAGAGTCTCGCACCAAGCACTCAGAATCTACAAACTATTCAACTCTCCAAGACCTTCCAAGACAATTATCCGACAGCGAGACCCGAGACAATGTACATTCACACATCTATCGATGTCGCGTGGATCTGCAGAAGCCGATGCAGCAATATCTCAGAAATCTTGGAAGTTGCAATGTCCTTTCATCCTGAGTCCATCCCAATTCCTGAAGTTGCAGTAAGACTTACGGCGTATATTACTGAGCTAATGAGCGTGGGAATTAAGCGGGTCTGCTTTGACTCGCACATCTGGGACACCATGATCGAATGCGAGAAGTGCCATTTGGGATTGGAAAGGGCTATTGGAGGCTTTGATACCATCATTGTTGATGATGATCGGACCATATGCGAGGGATCCTTGCGGCAAACGTGGGCAAGTCGTGCTAGTCGTGCTGCGGTAGGGGTCAAGCTGGATGCTTCTGCCTACCCGATCACCACCATGTTCTACAACTTGCCCTTGAGTTACAACACGAGGTTCCAGAATCTGGTGCAGGAGAAAGGATGGGAAGCTAGAGCCGACGTTGTGTGGTCAGGTACACGAGTTCTATCCGAGATGAAACGACTTGAGGGACATGAGCTGTACGCGTGATGGGGCGTGAAGAGTTTTGTTAGAGCTGCTTGATCAAGTTTGATGAGGGAAATATTGTCACTTCGATGTCTTCATCCCATGGCACAAAATGAAATGACCCTTTTCTACAGAAAATCTTCGTCTCGATCATGCTGTACCGTAACATGCTTGTTCTGATTTCGGGGGCAATGGTCCGAAATTGTTTAATATATGATGAGAGTGTGCGATGCTGGCTGGAGCAGTTACTTGAAGTAACCGGAGCTTGATCCGATAGACTCATTCTGACAAACAGCTGTTTCCTTCATTATTCTAGCATGGGAGACCACCCGAGCGAACGATGATTCATAGTGTAGTGAAGTTTTTAGGTCATTGAACAGACTGTTGACATTCGAAGGCGGCCTTGCTGGCCTGTAATATTCAATTTAAGCGAGCGGTTGCGTAATCCTGAGCACTCGGAAGTTACCTCGTCAGAACCAGCCGCTGACCAAATCTCATCGCTTCTTGAACTTCAGCCTGCCCTCAACTCTATCCAAGTCCCTTAGAAATCCCCTCCAATTTCTATTGAAATTCATCCGTTTTTCCCCCTTTGTCACCCTCGAACTATACAATTACGCACATACGCCATCTTCACTTTTCTTATTTCACACAAGAGCCTACCTGTACTTTGTGACTTTGTCAAGTCCGTACAGTTCTCAGCCCCCAACAATCAACATTTGGAGGCATCAGCTGATGCGCAAAGCTGCACACCATGCCCGTATGTGCTCAGGGGTACTTCATACCAATAAGACGCCCACGCAGTCATGCTGTGATCCCTCTGTGCCACACCATGGCGACAGCCTTACGCCACCGACGTTTCATTCGTTCGATTGAGCCACCCGTCGCTGGATCAATCCCCAGAACAAATGCAAATCTCCTGCTAGGCAGAAGAAATATTGTTATGGCGTTTGGGGTGCTCAGCTGGGTCATGGGTATGTGGCAGGGTGGCCTGTCATCTCTGCAAGGCTCTGGCAATTGAGGCTCTTTGCACTTTCATGGTCTTAAGTATGATTCGGGGTCCTTTTCTTCAAATTATGGGACATCAAGATATTTCACAAATGAGATCTGAGTTACAATGCCCGCCTAAAGAAAATCGACTGCCCGAAGACGATGAAAAGTCCACCGGTGTCGTACGCCAATATGGCGAGCAGCCCTGGTATTGCTGATGGAGAGCACAAACCGCTGGCGTATTCGGTAGATCGAAGGAATAGTGTAACTCCAAATCAAAACCAGAGACACCGACTGGCCTCCGTCATTACAATTGAAGAGCCCATTATGGAGGGTTCGAGGCTCTCTACTAGACAATCGAGAGGCTCCGTCGATACTTCATCCACCTCACTGAGGCCATCCTTGACGTCACGTCGACCCTCACTTGCTCAGAACGTTCTCGAGAGGATATCCTCGATTTCATCTCGTCTTTCCGAGGCCCCTTCTAGTTTATCAAATACACAGGACACCCTACCTATATCGCAATACGATGGACCAGTACTTCAAGGACCGAGAAAGAAAGGCAGAAAGCAAAGACCAAGAGCTAGGCGTCAGAAGTCTTCGCTTACAAGAACTCACGGAGACTTTCTTGCATCTCAAGCCGGGGCCCTCGAACATCAGTCAGTGAGCGCAGATGCTCGGAGTCCTTTACTGGAGGGAATCTCGGAAAGCGATCTGGAAGCAGTGAAAAGCATCATCGCGGACAAATCTTACCTTTCAGGTGGAGAGAAGATTGGAAAACCGCTACATGCTGCCGCACTCGCTGGAAATGAAGAGATCTTGAAGGTACTTTTAGATTCTGGTGACTTCAAAATCAATGACCGAGACTCTCGCGAACGGACTGCACTGTACGCGGCTAGATCCAGAGGCCACAACTCAATCGCACAGTTGCTACTTGCCAATGGTGCGAAAGAACTTTCGTCCGAGGAGTCACGCATTGCAGTCATTGAGCTTAAACAATGGCATGCCTACGAGCCCCAGATGAACACGCTCGCGCCGGCTTCGCTCTTTCATGAGCAGACCATCGAGGATGCCGAGGTGACAGCAGAGCCAGAATCAGATCAAGACGCGGACCCAATTCCCGTTCTCCAAACCAACGGCGTAGATTCCGAATATGAACACATCTACAAGCTCGAGGTAGGGAGCTGCGAAAACATCAAAGACATGAGGGAGGTTGTCAACAAGAAACGAGAGGCGGCTCAGAAAGAGGGTAAATGGGTGAAGGGACCAATGTCTACACCTTCTGCAACCCCCAAAGATTTTGTTCCGATGAAGCATAAGCATGTCAGATTTCCAGGGTTTGGCTTTGAGATACCCATTGTGGAGTTTGACTTCACAACCAGTAATAGAGGTCATCGAGTAATATCGCCTGCACCCACAGTTGATAATCTTCTTTATGGGGTCCAGGGAGTGGACTCCATTACACGTGGGGACGGGCCCTCAGCGGATGGGGTTTGCAGATGATACCACATTCCTGTTAATCACCTTGGAGTAAGCTTTCGTCCCCATCTTTGACTGCACAGCCCAATCACTTCATACTCGTCACTTTGACCGCACACTTTGTTCCACAATGAGGGCTAATTCGCTTGAAGTGGGCAGAGGATCTCATCAGAAAAATATACGAGAAGAGAGGACCAAAGGAACAGCAGAAACGAGATGTCATACTTCGACGTGAGCCATTCAGTACCAACGACGATCCGATGAAGCCAGTTCTGTTAGATCCACGTCCGCAGGCGAGATCGCTCAGACCGCTTTGCCGCAATATGACTTTGGATTGCGACGGGAACACCAGGATGGCGACCGCCCTCAATTTGAGAATTCCTTTTGTGCACTGGGAAACCGAAGCGAACAGATCTGAAATGCATCGTATGTATCATTAATTGACGTTGTGGAGAGGTATACTAACATCCTGACAGATGTTATGGAGACAGTACGGGAGGGCTACAAACACGATCTCGACAACAGAGATTTGCAAAGAAAGATTCCAGACCTCAAAATCATCCAGAATTTCAGGAAATGGACCAAGAATGAAAAGTTGCTGTGTGCATATTTATACAGCAATTTGCCGGTCCATCCGCGCCGAACTCTTGATCAATTCTATTATCATATGCTGGAAGATACCGAACATCGAGATAAAGATCAGGTCATTACCAGATATTATCACAATGTGTGGAGACGAAGCCACGACTTGCCTGTAGATGAAGATGAATACAACTATGGGAGACCGGCTTCGGCCGCACCAAGCTCTGGATTCACTCTCGACAATCTGGAATTGCCCAAGTTTGAGATGACGAATGGAGTTTCTCCAGTGCGTCGAGCGGTGACTTCAACATCTCACAACCGTATGAACGAGGAGACACCCAACATTCTCTCTAGCCGACGCAACACGATGGTCGAGCAAATCGAAGAAGACTTCCAAGAGCCCAAAGAAGAAGCGCACGTCTTGATGGTGGATCAGCTCTGGCTCTGGATTTTGGATGAGAGTAAGCACGCCGATTGTTCACTATCATTTCAAAGCTGATTTATTTACCAGACACAATCATCACAAGCTTTCCGCAAAATTGGACTCACGATGATGAGAAACACCAGGATGAAAGCGACCCGAAGGATGTGCTCAAAAGCATTCAAAAGTATCTGACACTTGTGAATAGGCCTCCACTCGAGTCTGTATATGACCTCGCTCAATTGATTGTGTACAAATGCCTCGCAACATTTTGTAACAAGCCAACACCGTACGGGCCAATGCAGATTCTGGATGTGTATGAAAGTGCCATTGCTTCTGTTGTAAGTCTTCAGGTTATTTTCCAAGACTTCAAGTGCTAACGTACACTAGACCGATGAAGAGACCAAGCTTTTCAATAAATTCGCTACTGAATCGAAAGATGCTTGGTCCAAGGAGAGAACTACACCTGAGCACGGTAGAACTCCGGAGGAGCTTTACAACATCGACAAGGAGATTGAGCAGCTGAAGGAGATCAAAGATATCCAAGACGAACTTCACATATTGTCGGTACTACTTGAATCACAGATTCCTGTTCTGCAGGAGGCTTCAGACGCGTTGGGTAAGCCGGCAGAGGCTCCAGGTCCCAAAGCCAAAGCTTCTGTCACCTCACAGAATGGGAGGCTTGTTCAGAACAACATCGGACAAAGCGTGCCGTACAGTTCGGAGTTCGATTTCGAGAGGTTACATAAGATGGTACAGGAACAGGAACTGAGAGTAAAGGGACTCAAAGATCAAGCAGAACAGGCAAATAAAGCTGTGAGTATCCGGATACGGGACCGAGGTACGTTCACTGACGATGACAGCTGAATCACTTGCTTGACCTGAAGCAGAAGCAGGCGAATGTATCGGAGGCAAGATCAGCGAGATGGACTGCCGAGTCGACCAAGCAACAGGGTAACATCATGGTCCTCTTCACGCTGGTCACCATCATCTTTGTAACATCTGAACCCGCTTCCTCGCTTGCTCTGGCTAATATTTCCAGGCACCTCTCTCCCTCCTTGCCACCATATTCAGTCTCCGAGTCGTGGAATTCCCTACGACGCTTCACATGCGCTTCGTTTTGAAATACATGTTCATTATCGCCATCGCAGTCATCGTGCCTCTTATGGGACTCGTCGTCTATACCACACGTCATGCCATTGGGAAGGTCGCACAGCGCATTCAGCAACGCATGAGGACTCGAAAATGGTTCCACCAGATCACGTGGCAGAGGCAATTACACACCTTTGGGAAGAAATGGGACGGAGACGACGGAGAAAATGCTTCTAGCGTCACTCAGGTACCCCATTCAGAGCCAGAACAGACCGAAAAGTCGAGATTGAGATTGAAGATCTGGAAAGCGAGGAAGAAAATGGTGGACGATGCCGAGAAAGGTGCTTGAGCCAAGACGAAGACTTCTCTACACTACCCTGACCTGCTTTATGTCTCTCATATGTGCAACGACTTTCAAGGAAAAGTACTTGTTGGAGAACAGTGCTATGATAATTTCAATTTTTGAGCTAGCAGTGCAATGTGGCAGCCTTCGTCCTGGGATGTTTCCAATTCTTTGAGCCTTCACGACCACCTCGCACCAGCTCCCCGGCAAGCGATTACCCCATTAGCTCAGAATTGTTGAGAGGCTATCTGCTGATCGTTTCCTGAATTATAGTTGACTTGGTCTTTATCATAGATGGCCTTCCTGGCCAAGTCTCCGTATCTATCAAGGGCAGAGCCCTGAAGGCTCGACCCCTCCCATCCTCAGGCACTCGAATGGGACCCGGGGAATCTCTAAGAGAGTCCTCCAGTTCGGATTCCGCGCAAGAACGTTTTCTAGATTTAAGACAGACATGGAATCCACCGCTTCGTAATCAATCCCTAGTATTTCCCTTATGCCTCTTGCGCTGAGTTGGTACGTTGAGTATAAATACCAAGCACCAAGTACACACGAAACATTGACAATGAAATTGACTGTCTTCATACTCCACAGCTTTGCTATTTTAGCATTTGAAACCACGGGAGGCAGGGATATCACTCACGTAAGAGTACACGCGAAAAGGGAGTGCTCGGCATAATCTTAGGGCGGATGAGATTGTTCTTCTGCCCCTCCTGGGTGCAACTCCCACAAGTTGCCACTGCTGGAGAATATTGTGTATTTCTAGGACCTTGTAGTCAAGTGCCGTCAGCTGCCTCGCTGACACGGTGCTACTTTCAACAAGTGTATTTCCACCACCCCGCATGCCTTCAATTACTGCATCCTGTTTCTGCAGCAAGTACAGCAGTGCTTTCGTATGCTGTTCAAGTTCGAGCTGCAATTTGTCTATCAGAGAAGTAATTTCGAGGATCCCGGTATCGAGGGTCTTTAGTTGGTCCACTGTTTGTGCTGTGTTGGTGGAGATCGTTGTCGAATTTGCAGCGATGACTTGAAAAGGAGATTGGATGGCTTCTAGCAAGAGCGTATATTTTGATTTCTCTTCTGGCGACTCCATTGTTGCTGGGTTTCTGTCTGGCGAGTCACCCTCTGGCGGTGGAATTCCCGGCCTGAGAGATTGCGGGATTGAAGATTGAAGATTGATCTGAAAACATCTGTCAATTTTCGATTCTCAGATTACATGTATGAAACATACCTCAAACCTTACCAAGTGGAGGGAGATGTCTTTGCGAGCATCAACTTACCCATGGGAAACCAACAAAGAAACATTGTTGATGCTTGCAGTGCTTTCAAGCAAATCACAACAAAGCAACGAGGACCGCTTGCGACTTTGCCATTGTCTGTCATAACAAGCCCCTCTGTTAGGTGTGACTTGTCGAGGACTCGAGATAGCTCATTCAGGGTTCAGACTTCATCCTTGTACCATTCGTTTCCAATTCGACAGAGTCCTCGCCACGACATCAAGATTTTTAACACTCTTAGCCAAAGTTACCATGTCATTCTTGATGTTGATAGCGCCATGGTTATCACAAACCCACTATGAACCCACATCTGTTGATTGGATACTTCTTACTCTCTATATCGTCATCCAATTCGGGCCGCTGTATGCTACCTGGCATGAAGCGGACGGCTTGACGAGCATTGTCAAGTATGTTGCCAAACTGGTCATCATCAACCTGCACACTTTTGTCTGGTTACTAGCAATCGGAGGCTTTGTCGCTGTTTTAAACTACTACGATCCAACCTATATTTTTGGCGAACATGTCCTGATGGAACAGCTCGGCGAATGTGCCCATCGTTTCCAAGAGATCGAATGCGAGACGAGAGCCGATAAATTATTCAGACAGGAATGCTTCGCCTTAGGGATGTGTTTATCTCAGCCTGTACCCTTCTTACAACTCCATGCATTTCTAACAGAATTGTGGAGAGTCCTTGAGACCCTTGCTCTCTTCGGCCACATAAGTACGCTGAGTTGGGTGTGGCTGGATGTTGCGGCTCGGTGGTGGAGGAGGGGCCACTGGACGGCACCTCTGGACGAAATACTCGGGCCCACGAAGGAAAACTTAGGACCTCTGTCATCAATGTTATTTGATTGGATTGGTAGCTTCAATGCCCCTGATGGTTCGGGACAGTGACGTAAGATGGTTGTCCCCGACATTGACGAGTCTTCCGCCCTCGTCAAGGCTTGCCTAGTTGGTGTCAAGCAAGCAGTTTTCTGTACAAGTCCTGTCAATGTTGGCGTCTTATTGGAGTGGAGCGAAATTAATCGTTGTGAGATCTTTGAGGATGGCCTTTAAAGAATGATTGTACAAATCTTCGATAATGATTCTTTCTTGCAATGCACAAATCATATTCGGAACAATCAAACAAGAACAATGAGACCTGCAAGAACAGGTACTTCCCTGCTTGAGTGAGCTCACGGTGATCACAAAAAGTGCTATTTCAATCAAATACACCCCGGCCTGACGTCTTCATAGCAAGTCCAAAGTGTACTTGTGACTCTCTAATTACGACATCGACTTCATTACTTTCCAAAGCTTGGATGGTCCTGGAAGTTTTGGTAGGATAGACCCAGCCTAGCTCTGTGTAATAACCGACTCTACTAAGGCCGCCCCGGCTTTCTGTATCCCTATCTTCGAAGGCTTAAAAATTCAAAATTCGAGATGTCAAGGATGGCGTGTACGACGGTTGAAACTTTTTACCGAGTATGCGGTCATACCGTGATTGGAATCAGACACTGCTTCCCTTGCCTAGTTGCTCGAGGAGATGACACCTGCTGGAATCCCTTGGAAAACCATATGTTATATTATTATCTGGTAAGTCATTGCCCAGGGTGTATGCGAGAGATGCCGCTTTGTGCTAGGTTGACCCAACCGTATGAATTCCACTCCATTGGAGAAGATGCTTTTGTTTACAACCCCGGACATCACAGTCCAGATGAGGTTAGATTCTATGCTCATAGGGCCCGTATCATTCAGACACATTTCGAAAAACGCACCCGTGCTCAGACCAGGGAACACCTGCAACAAGCAGAACTGGAGAAGCTCCAACGAGATCAAAGGTGGCATTCAGACTGCAAGAAATATTTCAGTAACCCTATCAACATTGAAGCTGGTCTTCCATACATCCTCGATCTCGTGGATGAAGATTGTAAGCCTTCTAGTCTTGTTGTAGAAGCACTTCCCCCTTTCGACGATGTCTGCAGCATATGCTTGGACTCACTCGAAAAAGAATCCGAGGACAATCAGAACGTGGCCCGAAAGTTGCCATGTAACCATCACTTCCACCACGACTGCATCGTCAATTGGTTGGGTTTCGGGATGTTCGATCCTAATGAACCAGGAACGGATCAAGACATCAACAAGGGTATCAGCGATATCCGCTGTCCCACATGTAGACGCTACTTTGGACCAGTAGTGTTCAAAACAGACGGTGGAGAGCCTGTCTATAGGTGGTATCCTACAGAATTGAGATACTGGCAGATTGGTGGTCATATTCCGTTCCCATCTTATGGCGGATGCCGGAAGGCGGTCTTCAAGACTGGTCAGGAGCCCGACCGGTGGGGAGATCTGCTATGAATTTCCTTTCTTCTTTATTCTTTTTGTCCTGGGTAGCTCTAGAGATCTAAGCGGAAAATTGTATTCTGTTAATGAAAGAATTTGGTAACGACCAACCATTCATATAAGCCTCAGCCAGATCAAGTCCGGTAGCTGAGTGGTGAAATCACATTATTGGCGAGAGAAAAATCTCAATACCTGAGTAAACATTGTAATGAATCGGCTTGAAACTTCTGTCGAGCAAATATATAATCTCCTATGTGTTTCAGTAGATAGGAAGGTGTAATTGTTAGATGTACAAAATTACATTGAGTATGTTTACTGTAAGCAAGTGCTGCTTCGCTAAACAGGGGCCATGAAAATAAACAAAACGGAAATGATTACCCACCACCCAAGCACTATGCGAGACCAATCGTGTATTCTAGTTATTTACACTGTTATATTGACTTTTTACTGTCTGACGCTCTTTGAGTCACAAGAAAACTAGTTTTCATTTGCAATCAGCCGCGTACGGCGTGCGTCAGGAATGTAGCGAAGGATGGCGGTTCTTTGTTGAGATCCACCACCAATCTGTAATTCTTTGATCACAGCCAAAGCTTATTATCTGACCACTTGAGAATTACCTGATGGAAGAGCCGTTTTAAGATTGGCCTTTGTTCGCATTGTTACCCCAGGGAAATTGCTTTCCCACCGCAGGATCGTCGCACGCCGCCTTTCCATACCACAAAATCACTTCATGAAGTTCTGTGCTGGAGCTTCACTATACAATACCTCGCAGTAATGGCGACCAGTTCTGAGGGTTTCAAAGGCCTTGCGGCGACTAAGTACAAGGGTGTTCAGATTGATCTTCTCGAAGGTCACAT
Organism: Cadophora malorum; assembly: GCA_017365405.1. Classification (NCBI taxonomy): domain Eukaryota; kingdom Fungi; phylum Ascomycota; class Leotiomycetes; order Helotiales; family Ploettnerulaceae; genus Cadophora; species Cadophora malorum. The sequence continues at coordinate 59,959 of JAFJYH010000010.1, read as the reverse complement.
CCATGAATTCAAGGGCAATTTCATTGCCATCCCAATACCCGCGAACAACATGATCTTCAGCAAACGCTTCTCGGCCAAAGTTATAAGAGAGAGAAAGACAACATAAGCTCACTACCAGTTAGAGGGTATTTGAAGCTGCTGGCGATGCCAATGGCGAAGGCGCACTAAGCATTGAGGTCAAGAAAGGCGCCACAGCCCCACTAGAAGATCGTGAGGGGAGTGTGAATGTCACTCGCGCATATGAGTTGGAGCCTGGCGTCAAGAAGATTATTCATGTGTATCAACCGAGGTTCATCAGTGGTGACGATCCGGATTATTTACCGACGCGATTCGAGTTTTTGTAGGACACTTATACTAATACCTTTGATGCTGCATATGAGGATGAGAATTATGTACCTAGAATGAAGATTGCGATCTCACCTCTTAGCACGGAACTGCAGGGTTGGAGATCCCACAGGTATGTTGCACCGTTTGGGATGGAGCCCTATGCTAATACTCATTTCAGCCAGATGGAATCAAAATCGCCCTCAAAGCAACTGCGCTCGTCATTGATAATCTCGTCAAGAAGAGATTGAGAAATCCTTCCGACAAAGAGCTACCAGCGCAGATTGGAATTGTCCTTCCTCCCCCAGAAGGCGAGGACGTAAGGGAGGACAAACGAGATGAAGCCTACAGACGGAAGCTTGTGGATCACTTTGTCGACGAGTTACCGTGAGTATGGAAACATTGGGATGGAGTCATTACAGTGTCTAACAGGACTTTATAGGAAGCATCTTAAATATTCTTTAGCACCCGCTGGCGTAAACGCACCACCTGAATCATTCAATGCTCCTGCTGGTCCGGCTGTGGCTAGAGGTCCGTCTGGTGGTCAATATCGTGCTACTTCGAGTGGTTTACCTACAGCTACGCGAACCTGCTGCCCTGCTGCCGAACCGGCCCAGTCTCCTCTCAAACCACCTAGCGAGCACGACTCTCCGGAAGAGAACATTGATCAGGATATTGGCGATCATAATGATGATGAAAAAAAAATCGAAGACGTCGACAATAACAGCAATCAAGATCCAGGTGATGAAGAGAAGGAAGAAGGTGACGAGGAAGGCTACGGAGAAGAAGTGGAAGAGTAAGGGTTGGAGGAAGATCAAGCAGAGGTCCCAAAAGAAGGTCAAGAAGAGGGTCAAGAAGAAGGTCGACCCGCTCAGCCCGGACAACCCGTCCCTTTGCCCAATACCATAATCAGCAAGACATACAAAGGAGTGCTGATTGAGCTCTGCGCTGGCGTTATCTATCATTTCCCCTCTGCGAACCCCAAAGGTCCACCATATGCGCGAATCCTCGTGACCGACGCAGTTATAGAGCTTGATGGCTCTGGTGGCGCAGATGATGAATCCATACATGCTGCAGCCGTTAGTCAAACATAAGGAGCCACGGCGGCAGCAACAAGGGAGAATGATACCAAGTCTCGCCTCCTTCAAGACCAATTGAGAGAGACTTTCAGGCCCAGGAAGCTAGAAACAACTGTCAAGATCGAAGCGAGAAAGAAATTGGAAGCTGAGGAGTTACAGATATCAAGAGAAGAACTGAAAAAGAACTTGGATAACTTGTACAGGAGGATAGGCGAGGAGAAGAGATTTGAGAGGGAGAAGAAGCATGCCGAGAGAGCGGCTGCCGAAAAGGCGAAGGAGACAAGGAAATATATGGTGTTGGTACAAACAGGAAAATTGAGGCCTGTGCAGGGGACTTCTGAGGATGTACCGATGACCCAGCCAACTCGCCATATACGTCATGAGGCGAAGGAAGGTCAGAGGAGAGGGAAAGTACTTTTCACAGCCATGCCTGCGAAGTCAGGACCTCAGATATCCAGGAAGATACCTGGCACAAGGCGTTCACCAGCTCAGAAGATGTCGGCCAGGAAGACGGTAGAGGAGGCCGTCACTGAACCAAGGCCGGGCAAGGAGGGGTGCTTTCTTGCGCCAGAGCAGATTGTTGATTCTGGGATTGGAACGCGCTTGAGGACTGGACCGAAGAGAAGTAGATCGGATATTGAAGAGCAGCAGGTTGCGAGTAAGCAGTCGAAGAGGCTGAAGATGTGAGATCGGTGAGCTGTGTAGATATAGAGGGTATGGGTTTGGGAGATAGTGCTGTAATCTTGATGAGTGTTCGGAGTTGGATTGATCTTCATCTCGTATACTTGATTCGCATCCATAGTTGGTAATATGAAACGTGAACTGTCTTTTGACATTTCCTTCATGACCTCCATTGACAACAATGACTGAAGCCGTGGGGGCCAGGAACGCGGGGTACTTTGTACTCACAAAGAGACCTGGAAAAAGTCGAAGACTTGCATATTCTGGGGATCCTGTGATGCGATCTCAAAGGCGATAATATTTGTACGATTGAGAAAGTGCAGACCGTGTTGTAATCCCATTCTCATTGATTTGGCGTCTGTAAGTATTTGCTCTTGAACCTCCTAGGTCAGCGATATCCATACCCCCACAAACGATGGATGACACAACGAAGAGCAAAGTGGCACGGGACATTGAAATTAGAATGTCATCTGTCAACAACAAAGACTGCTTCTCCTCAATGCACTTTTGATATCTCTTGCTTCTCCCAACCATCTGAGCGACGCCATTTTATGTACCCAAAACTCCCTATAGAAAAGCGACTGAGGATCCAATCCTTGCCTATCACCTTCCCTGGCCCAACTTTCTATGACTTCTTCGCTGCGTTGTCCTTGGAAAGTCTCTGTATAGCGAGTTGATTAGCTCAACGATAAATGTTGATTATAGAGAATTTTGAATTCTTAGGGAATCACTTACCAAAAGATTCCTCAGCAAAACAGCGATCGTGACCTTTCCAATAGCCGGTACGTATATACTAGCATGCTCCTTCACTGCCGCAGTGTCGAAGTTCTTCTCACTGGAGAAATTGATACAGACAGCTCCATCTCTGATCAGTTTTGGGTCCACCTTGTAGTTCTTGCCTGGTACACCACTGATCACAACATCGCTCATACCCAAGCATCTTTCTAACTCCCAACCCTCTTTTGATTGAACTTCGTGCTTGTGATTCTTGATCCCTGTGCCGCGAGTAAACAGTTGTACACCGTCCAAGTCTACAGAGTAGACATGCGCTCCATCGTTTGCGAGAAGAGCAGCCAATGGTCTCCCAACGACCTCAGAGCGATTTATGACCGTGATGGTCTTTCCAAACAGCCGGTTTCCATATGGAATTACAGTATTATATATCTGCAGATATTCCAATACCTTGACAACAGCCAGAGGTGTGCATGGTAAAATCGACTTGTGTTGATTGGTAGGAGGATCTAGGAATCGGATATTCTGGTACATGTTGAATACGTATGTATGGGAGAGGCCTTCGACATCTTTTGCAGGAGAGACAAGCTGCTGAATGTAATAATCTTGACGTGAGGGACTTGGGAAGATAGGATAGTAGACGATTATTCCGTGAATCGAGGGGTCTGCGTTCGCTGCTAGGATTGCTTCTTCGACGTCTTCTTTCGAGATGGTGCGGATTTCGAACAGGAAGCCACTATCCTTTCTTAGCAAATTACTCCAAACATTTGGTTTGAATAGATTGAGTAAACAGATCAAAGAAAAGAGCGTGGGGACATGCGGCAGTATGCTTGTAGCCATGGAACAAATTGGAATAAGTGTCATCATGGTCAGCCATTTGCTAACACTTCAGCGGGATGTATCCAGGGCGTTCCTATGTCCAGTTTTCTCAAACAACTCTTCATGACCCTCAAGTCTGTGATAGAGCCCCCTTTATTGGGCAGGCAGATCAACCAAACAAATTGCCCTGTCACTCACTTCTCCTTGCAAGTCTTTGCTGAGTATTCAGCATACACTTGCGCGGCGGGATCCTCATTTGCCAGGAACCCAACAAGCTTAGGCTTGAAGTCCAATTCCGTCAGACCCTGTGCCACCTCTCCAAGCAAGCTCTTCGCAATTGTGTTCGCTAGGACGACTTTGCATGTCGGGACCGCCGGTGGAGGGGTACTCGTCTCGAGGATGGGAGCTTTCGCAGGGGTCGCAGACTCGAGAGACATTTTGGGAAGCTAGTGCAAGATCTCTGCAACGTAACGGGCTGGTCGATTTATTTGGGAGGGCAATGCCTGGGCGGCAGCAGAATGGCTATTTATTTTGCTTCATAAGAGAGAAAAGGATAAAGTCTGGAGAAAATTTCCGTTATCCTGCGATAAGGACGAGGGGTGCAATTTTGGAGGGGTAATTCGAGTGCCGCCTTTAGCCACCCATGTCCTGCCCATCAACATGCCTATCTATGCAGGACGTACTGCCGCTACGTTTTACTAGAATTGGGTCAATACTCCTTTGCCTTTTGAATGTCGCCTGAAATGCATTGCGTCAATCTTGAGAGAGCGAAATGATTCCTCAAAGACTATGTATTGACGCTCTAAGCTGGACCTCAACGTCTACAAGGACAAGGCTGACTCTTGCTCAGACGACAATTAGACCATTTCAAGATCTAGTCAAGCATGAACAAGATGCAACCTTTGTTTTCCGAAAGTTCTATTCTTCAAATATAACTTAGGTTATCATGTTAATATGTTTTGTCATGAGTTAGTGATTGCCGCACTGCTCTATGAACTCGTGATCGCTGCTTTACGTGCCTCATTAAGTCGTCCCTCATTTACTCGTAGAAGTTGTGAAGACTTGCACGTAGAAGCTCGCAAAAGATCAGATACAGTAAACAAACATATGGAAATACGACTCTGAGTCTGAATACGGTCTGCTTTAATTGACAACTAACATACATATATGTTCTTTTCGACAATGGATTCTTTCTGGACTTGAATGAAAAGTCTCTGAGAAACAGCCGAGCCCGGAGTACACCCCTGCCTAGCGTCTTGATAAGAGGCGGGCTCGAAGGTTAGCGGCAAGGCTGAGAATCTCGAATCTCGTCAACTTTTGACCTTCAACCTGCAAATCAATTCGAGCCACGTTCACTTTCTACTCACCATTGTCAAAATACAGACCTTTGAGTATTTTTTGGTTCTTTCCTTACCTCTTGTTCTGTCATTCGTGCCTTCTCAACCGGCAAAGCATATGTATCAACCGGCGCATTTCCTTTCCTAGTTGTTTGAAGGAGTTCTTGACAATGCCACTCTTCACAGTTCAGGATTGGATTGCAGCCGCGCATCTTGGCGCAGGACAAGCTGCGAAGGAAGAAGAGATAGTCACAGATTATGCTGGCTGTAAGTGCGGGTATGAAGCTGATCCACACATTGACTGACTGGTAAATAGCAATTGAGCTGACCGTCTACTCCATGGAGAACCTCCTCAAGGACCTGGCGCCATTCATCCATGCGGACGAAGATCTGGTCGCTGTGGCTAGAGGTTTGTTCTCATTCTTTGTCTTTGGTCACCCTCATCTGACATTGCACAGGACTGTCACTTCTCTCAAGAGTCTTAGGCAGATTGACGGTTGAGCCATCTCGGCACACTGGTCAGTTTTCTCATTCATCAATGCATATCTGAGAACTAACTTTCCTTGGTAGTCAAGTATCTTACCGACTATCTCTGCGACAGACTCAACAACACCAATTCTCTGCCCTCCTTCCGTGCTGGCTTACACGAAGTCGCATCTTGTCTTTCAGTGATCGTTACTTGGGAACATTTCCCTCCTGGGGAAGCTATATCTGTGGCTTCGGCGATCTTCAGTCTATCCAGGGAGACGCGATTCAAGGATCTAAAACCTGCAGCACGCCAAACGCTCTACCTTTTGGTTGAGACTCTTTTGAGATCACGGGGTGAGGCCCTACTCAAAGCCTCAACTATTCCTGAGCTCGTCCGTGGTCTCGTCACACTTGCAGAATTTGAGAAGACTCCAGCATGCCTGGAAGTGCTTTTCAATTTGTACACATACCTCAGCAAGGACTGGGATCTTGAGGCCGAGGAGTTCCAGGCATTATGGGGCGCTTTCTCTAGGTACTGGCCAGTGACAGTTGGTGGATCAAGAGAACAGGTATCCAAACCTACCTCTGAGGAGTTACGGGATCTGTTGCTGCAATGCATTTTGTCAAATGACTCTTATGCTAAGAATGCAATCCCGATGTGCCTGGAGAAGTTGGATACCACTCAGGACTTATCTGCGACTACGAAGGTGAGGACACAGTTGAACTTGAGTTGAATCCTGCTGACTTTGTCTAAGAACGAAGTTTTGGCAACCCTCACTGCATGTGTCGAATCCTATTCGAACCCGGCGCTTGCTCCATGGTCTACAAAAATCTGGGACTCGCTCAAGTATGAAGTCTGGAACGGAGATGTTGACGATTTTATTCGATCATCACTAAAGGTTTTACACGCCTTGAGTTCATCACTTAGCCGGAAGTCTTATGATTGGTCAAGCCTGGACAGTCCTCTGGCCCTCTATATTGTGCCGACTGCCAAAGAATGCAAAGAGCGTCTACAAGACTCAAAGAAGCAATTCACGCGCCGTACTGGAGAAATATTGAGCGTCATTGCTTCTGGCTCTCCCTACGCATTCCAATTAGTCATCAAAGAAGTTCTCCCAAGCTTGAACACGATCTGGCAAGATCTTCGCCTGGGATCTGAGAAGACTTTATTGCTTGGTGTTTTCAACAATATTTTGGTTGCACGGCTTGCGCTACCTGATATTTCCAACCCCACCGCCACATATTCTGCCGATCAAGCAGCTCTGCTGACCGTTGAGCGACAAAACATGGCGAAGTTGGCCACGGATTTCTCGAAGTTTTCTCAGAACTTGGTTGATGTTTACTTTGGCGCTTTTGCGGACTCCGAGGTGGCTTCTACGTCTACTCCTGATCCGACGCTGACTGTTGCTGCAATCAAAGGCTTGACTTTGCTGTTTCAAATTCCTGAATACCTGTCAACCGTTGAGCAGGGTATGATAGTCCAAAAGTTGAATGACCTTGCTACGAGTCCAGAGCAGGATGACGAAGTTTCTCGGACTGTTGTAGAATCTTTGCAGCAAATTTGCTCAATCAAGCCTATGATCTTCCGAGAGAATACCTTATTGGATTTTCTTCAGAAAATCCCTGAGAAACTATCTACGGATTCGGATTCAGAGGACCTAGATGTCATCGTTCGATACCTGGAGTCTTTGACTGAAATTTGTTGTACCGTTGTCTGCAAGAAGGAAATCACAACCAAGCCACCAGTAACTGCTGCGAGCAGCTTTTGGCATCGAAACTTCGATGCTATGGTCGAAAAGCTTTTGATCAAGTTCACGGCTGTCATGAGCGACAACGGGCAATTGCAATATGCTTCTGCCATTGTCGCATCTATTGCTAATGCTATTGAGAAGTTCGACAAGACTGTGAACGAAGCTCATATCACTACAAAACTTCCAATTCCGAACGATTCCTCCGTGGGACCGTATGACTATATCGTTCTGGGACTTTTCAGAGAGATTGTCGTACAAAAGGTTGACTCGAATGGCCAACTATATGTTGGATTAAAGTCTTCAAGCACGAGCGTCGAGCTGGATAGATTGGTGAATATGATTGGAAAGGTAACTACGTTCGCTTTACGCTCAAAGTTGGTTACACCTTCGAACAATTTGGTTCTCACCTGGAACCGGAATTTCCTCAAGGAGCCCAGTGCAATCTGGTCCCTCTTCACTCATACCGGGGATGGCTTGCTATCGAGTACTCAGAAGAACCTACAGCGAGGTCCGCGGGATAAGTGTCTAGTGAACATATTGTCTGCCTCACTTCTCGCAGCAATGCCGCCAAAGGTACGTTTCTCGCGAATTTGTACTGTTCACGTACTGATTACAAGAAAAGAGTAAGGATGAAATGCGGATTCCAGCAGGCGATGTTGCTGCTGCAATGATTCAAAACTCGCTACACATGCCGAAGGATACATCTCGCGAATGCTTACAGTCTACCCACGAAATGCTTCAACTGCTGGTCAATAAATTCGGTGCCACCAAGGAAATTTTAGAGGACGGCACTAAGCTCTTTGAGCTCATGAAGAGATTAGTGGAGGATTCTACATCCGCAAGCGCAGGTCAAGCGGTCAAAGTCTACCAGACACTGGCATACCTCACCGGAGCATCGTTATCGGCCTTTGATCATACATTGGAGCCTCTCATTGGTCTCATGATCGAAGGCATCAAGAACCCAATCGTTGGCCGCAAAGTCGCTCAATCATTTCGCATTCTGCTCGCGCCTTCACCAGTCCTCACCAAAGAGAACTTCTGCTCTGTCAGACTACTAAGAAACTCGAAGTGCTTCGCAGTTGCCGCCAACCCGCTGATTGCTCTCTGGCAAGCCGCTTCTGACAAAACTCTCAAGGAGAAGTACCTCATCGCCATCTCGGGAATCCTGGTATTCATGACCCCGACTCAGCTCGACGAAGGTATCGAGGCTTCTCGTCTGCTTCCCATCATTCTCGAAGGTGTGACGGTACAAGACGAGCAGTTCACCAAGACTGCATTCATGAAAACCTTGTTTCAGCTCGCTCCTCGACACCCAAAGGTTATCGAAGAGCACCTCGACTCCGTCCTTGGTCGTGTCTTGGATCGTCTGCGAAACACATACCATAATCCATCGGATTCCAGTGCCGAATGCCGTGTCCTGGCAGTCGAAGTCTTGATCTTGCTGGTCAAGACTGTGAAGCCTGCATTGCTTACACAGCGCGCCAACAAGATCAATTCGGAGCTCGATGCGGCGAAGGATGATGCTGCTTGGGAGGTTCGCAAGAAGGCTGGTGATTGCGCGATGGAGTTGTTCAACTTGAACGATCGGATGAAGTAAATCTTCTGCTCGTTGGCCGTAGATCTCATGTTTCCTTTGACGGCTTAGGCTCAAATGAGGCCGATCGTCTCTATTTCTCTTTTCTTTGTCGACGCTGTGCTGCATCTGATGGTTATGCGAAATGGGTTGGATGATGACGATGGTGCATAGCGAGGCGTTAAGACGGATGGACAAAAGGCACCACTGCTTGATCGCACACGAATAAAAATGAAAGTGATTTTACATTACCTCTCTCCTTGTAGTACTCTGAGTGATATATTATCTCTAGACCATGTTCTGTTGCAGTGTCGTACTCTTCGGCAAAGTTTGGTATGTCTAAGCGAACCTCGAATATCGGACTGCCAGATCGCCTGCCAATGATGACACAGAGTTCGATGTCGCTGATTCACCAGCTGACCAAAAATCAATGTCCGAATAGCACTTAACGAAATATACACGCATCGGTGTCATGAAGAGGTATTGCAGTTGGTCACCTGGAAATGGCAGGGAATTCAGAGCGATCTTGATTGGATCGAGAACTTCGCAATTGATAGGCAGTCCAAACGCCACCCAGCCATGCTATCCTTTTTCGACCCTTGATTTGCCCTCCAGACGCTGAAATACAGAGGACTTCTGCCATTCATACACATCCGATCCATTCCTACCCCTACGCAGCCTTCTTACTCCTCTTCTTCGAAGACTTCGGCGTCACCGTCTCCTCCGCACCCAGACTAACACCCGAACTCTCCGCCAACAGACTCGCCCACTTATCATCCATACTCCTATCCGCATCCTCCACACTCGCGACCTTCTTCTCCTTCTTCACCACCTTCCCGGGATCCATCTTCCCCACCACATCCACCGCACTGGCAATCATCTGCTGAAATGGTAGGACCACAAACCCTCCCTTCTTATCGAACCACTGCGTAAAAGGCTTCTTGATGCTCACGACCTTCCCGTCCTTCTCGCCCTTCTTCCATACCGTAACCGTCAAATTGTAAATTGGTACATGTTTCTCCGTTTTCGACGCTATCTGGATCTTGTCGCCAGCGGAATTGGTGCCGATATAAATGGTGCCTTTCTCGACGCCCCAGATCCAGAATGTGAGGGCGCCGTTTAGTAGTGTGTAGATGGCGACTGCGACTGCGGTGTAGTATTTTGTGCTGTCGAAGCCGAGCTTGTAGTCCCAGTAGAAGGTTGCGGCGCAGATTAAGAAGGCCGAGTAGCCAAGTGCCAGGCGGGTGTCGGTTAAGGTGTGGGATTGCTTGAAGGAGAGGGAGTTGAGGTAGGCGGGTATGGCGTCGTCGGAGGTGTTTTTGAGGTCTGGAGGGGGGAGTTAGCTGGATGTACTTTGGGATGGAGGGGAAGGTTGCGAGATGTGAATTCAAAGGTTTCCAGGGATGCTTGGATTTCAACATACCTGCCAGTGAGTGCACTGAGATTTTTTCTTGTGAGACTGCCATATCTGCGGTTGTTGTGGCAAGAAGTGTGGAAGTTGGGAGAGGAGGAAATGTCTCTGGTGGAGGATTGGGCGAGGCGCGGTTGGAAGACGTGTCTTGAACTGAGTGAGATCGAGCTCTCGGAACGAGCCGAGTTAGCGGGCAAGCCATTTGAACGTCAGCCATTCTTCACTCTCGACATCGCGCTCCCCTCCACGACAAAAGTTAACATTGCGACGACACTGATCCACCGCAATCATGTCGCAAGTTCCTGTTCAGACTATCCATAGGGATCCCCAGCTCTTGTAAGGATAACAGTGGCTCTGCGTGTGGATGGATGTGCTGACGGAGGTGTTTGCAGCTACTGGATTTTGATCCCCATTACAGTGGTCATGGTATGCTCCTCTCTCCTTCAGCTCGAGAGGTCGGTCAATTAACACCTTACAGATCTTGACTGGAGTCCTTCGCCACTATGCGACAGTCCTCATGCAAACTGCGCCCAAGAAACAAGAACTTCCCGCCATCCGCGAGCAGCGCTCTCTCCTCCGCGGTATCAATCTCCGTGGTAACGCCAACGTCCTCTCGCCATCCTCTTTCCAAGCCCGTAAAGACTACCTTGTCACCGCATACGAGAATGGTGCATTCCTGAAGGAGCCAGATAAGAAGGGCCAGGCAGCGCCGAACCCGATGACGGATCCTGCGGCTATGGAGGGTATGATGGGGATGATGAAGGGAAATATGGCGATGATTGTGCCGCAAACTTTAATTATGGGGTGGATCAACGCGTTTTTCAGTGGCTTTGTGATCAGTACGTGTTCCTGTTTGGATGCTGGATTTGACAAGGATGGTGCTGACTTTTGCTAGTTAAATTGCCGTTCCCTTTGACGATCAAGTTTAAGAGTATGTTGCAAGCCGGTGTCATGACGAGAGATATGGACCCTCAGTGGATGTCTTCTATCTCGTGGTATGTGCTGTGTATCTTCGGATTGCAGTCGGTGTTCAACTACTTGCTTGGAAGTGACAATGGTAAGTCTCCTGATTACAGATATCAAGACCATGAGCTAATTCGAAATAGCTGCCAGCCAAATGGCGCAGCAGATGGGCCAGATGGGCCCAGGTGCTGGAGCTCAAATGTTTGGACCAGGTGTTGACCCAGATAAACAGTTCCAGGGCGAGGCGGAGAACTTGGCTGTTCTGGCTCATGAGTATACGCTCGCTGGTGTGGAGGATAGACTTCTGCAGACGGTCAAGGTGTAATTGGCAAGTAGAGTTTTTATTATCGAAGAACGCTCTGGGCAGACACTGCAAAGCTTGCACAGCGAGCAGATATCTGTTTGTATATACTCAATTCGGGCTGCCTCGGCACGAATATCAATTGAAGAATTTAGATGAGTTGGCATCATTATTTGATAGCCTGTGAAATAGGAGGTAAGTTGTGAGCGTTGGAAGTCTTCCGAGAATGGCAAGAGCAGACTTGGTAGCTGCTAGATTTGGGGTATAGCGACCATCCCAGCTCACCACTTTACTTCCGATGCTTTCGATGTTCATGCATTACTTCCACAACAAATCATCCTACAAAATCATACTCGTTCTCGCAGCCTCGAGTCATGTCTCTCGATCTGGAATTCATATTTTCCCGCAGTCCAGACCCATTGAATGCAAAGCATCCTCGGGATAATGGCGCACCTCAGCCTTCAACGGCAACGGTTGCAGCTTCAAAGCGATATTCCCAGGAGTCAGACAACATACAGCACTTACAAAAGCATTGTCTTTACAAGTAAGTCGCAATGTATGCCGCTATAGCAAAGCCTCGATCCTAATATCAGAAGTTCCCTTGGGGATATGATCAGTCTACGAGTCGGACCAGATTCGGTGCTTCTCAGTGTTCATCGAGACGTCCTCCTCTCAGCCAGCCCTGGCCTCGCGAAAATGTGTAAGCCCTTCCGCGCCACGGAGGACTGTATCATTTTCTTGCTCGATCAATGCCCCGACACATTACGATCACTTTGCTATTGGATGTACCACAACGAGATATGCATCTCTCACGCTATCGAACATCGTTCCAGTGATCATTCCGACCCTGAGCACACAACGACAGGTCTCTTCGTCAAGCTTTGGATTGCTAGTGACAAGTTTTCGATGCCGAGGCTCATGAACCACACGATCGATGTACTGCTATCTCGTGCCAAGACAATGGATCTCGTGAGATTGGCACGCTACATCTATAGCAAGACAAAGCGAGGATCAAATCTGAGAAAGCTGCTGGTGAAAGTGGTGAGCTCGAGGTTTGATGCGGATGATCTGGACGAGTATCGAGACTGGATAAGTGAGAATTTCTTGCTTGATCTTGCGAAGGCTGCGTTTCTGGATCGCGATCAGGGGTTCAACAGGTTTAGAGATAGGAAGCCACTGCAAGAGGAGTTTTGTACAAATTTTCATGTGCATGAGAAGGGGGCGGCAAGATGCGAGGTAATGAAGGGCTATATTGTGGCTGATGAAGGACGACCTTGAAGGCTCATAGTGCTTCTTGGAGGGTCAGAGATTTCGGCACGGATATTTATACTCTAACTTTCGTATTGGTGGGGTGCTTAAACTGGCCAGATATTTGCATCTTTGGGGAGCATCGAATTGAAACAACTCCCGTCAGTGGGCGTGTACTGTACGTATTCGAGAATGATTCCTGAACCTTGTCCTTCTTGAGTGTAATCTTACAATAAAGTCAGGTCAAACATGGACGGACTGCGATGGTACCTGATCTCTCCCCATTTCCCTGGATTGTGGGACTCTCGAAGGTGCCTCCTCTGGTCGAAGTTGTGCCTTCCCTCAGCACTCAACGTCCCTTCCCGTTTGGGAACACTAAGCCAACAGAAGCGAGGCAACCATTTCCAAGCTCTTCGGCCTCGACAAGTCCTGTCTTCATTCAATTTCTCTACATTACGCCCTTTTCTACGGCAAAGACGACAACACTGACGACGAGGGCAGTGCTCCCTTCGAGCTTGGTGCCGGGGCGCAAAACTGCTTCCTCTTCATCTAACTCCTTATCCTCTCCACCGCCGAAGACTTTCACATTGAGCATCCATTTCCATCTACGACTGTCAGCAGTGCGTTCGCTTGCCAGGACTTTAAGATCGCAACATGAAGATCACCAGCACATCTTCTGCTGGTAAGAATGCTCTTTGCCATATTCCAGATCAGAAACTTATAGAGGAATGGTAGAAGAGACGTCTCAAGCAGCTCCATCCAATACGACAGCGCTTCAGCCTCCACCAGCACTGCCTAAGAATAATACAATGAAGGATAAGCCTGCGGAGAAAAGAAAGGCGATCGCAGCTGGCAATGAGCAGTCAGAAAAGAAAACCAGGCTATATGAGTACGTGAACTAGGTTTTGTCTATTTTGTTTATGTGCTGACGCAAGCACCGCAGGAGCCTCGATGAACCCGTCACTCTCATCGTTGGGGTCGAACGAAACACGAGGTCCTTCACGGTTCACAAGAATGTCCTCAGTCAGGCAAGTGACTTCTTCAAGGCTGCCTGTAAGCCTGAGTGGATGAAGCCTGAAGATAGCGTTACCAGATTTCCCGACGATGACGCCAAAGCCATTCGCGTGATGGTATACTGGATGTACTCACATGAGCTTTGTGTCCAACAAAAACATCTCCAGACTTCCGGTATCTATGCTACCTCCCCTTAAAATGCCATGGAATCGTGTTGGGGCTTGTTTGCGAAGCTTTATGTCATTGGGGACAAATACGGACTTCCAAGGTTACATAACCATTGCATTGACGCCATACTCCAATCGCGCGCCAGTCAATTGCCTATCATCTGCCCAGCAATCATTCCGTATGTCTGCGAATACGTTAGGCCCAAACGATGCCCTACGCCGTCTGCTGGTCATGGCTTTTCGTTGTGAGTGTGCTTCATGGTCACTTCCATACTTCATTCGAAATACGAACCATGCTTGGAGTTCTTTTTGGACGTTACTGCTGCGTTCTTTGATAAAAAACCTGAGAGAACCCCTTTGGACTACCACATCAAGCTAGAACGACCAGATATTGACTTCTGCAAGAAATCCAACAAGCACGATGATGGCATATCTCCTTGTGACGAGTTACACAAGTATCACACTATCGGTCAGAATAACAACTCTGAATCTGTAGAAGTTTCCGGAAACATATGGGAAGCACAGACGTCGGAATCGGTGGAGCCGGTAGTAATCGACTGAGGAAGACAAATATCACATGGTCTGTTGTGGCTATTACCTGCTACTCCTGCCAGCTGCAGCTCATAAGCTGACATCTATGTGAAAGCGTGATCTTCTGGTACTCTTTGGGACAACCATGGAAATAGCTGCTTCTAGATCAAGCTCATCGGTGGAGTAATTCACATCCGCATGGAAAATAACAGAACTGCAAATCATGGCTAAGGAAGAGTAGTACAGTACATTCAATCACTACTCTATATAGATTTCTCGAGAGCTGAGAGCAATTTTAATCTCAATATACTCAAATTTCGTAGAGACATTTTAGTTGATTCAGATGTGTTGGAGATTGTGCTTGCCAAACACTTTCACCTGCTCAGTAGAAGAACTTTCACCCGATGTCATCACCTGGAATCGTAGCAATCCTGTGAATTCTCAGACTCTGTCACTTATTTTATAGGCTGCCGTAAGTTCTTATCATGAATCAGATTCGATATATTTCGTCAATCCTTCTTTCCTTGCGATATTGCGGATATCACTGCTACATTGTCGGACGGCGCGATTCACTAAGGCAGAACGAGCGGTGGGAACTACCTCCCCATGAAGTCTTTGAAACCACCGTTACACATCAAAGAGGTCTCAAGCAGATTATGGGGTCAATACAATTCTCCAAGTATCGAGACAACCTGTCTCAGATTATTCTGTCATTGAACCAACCTCGCCTTTGAGGAAGACCAATTTAAGCATCGTCAGCGCCATGGTCTCTCTAGATGATATGCGACCGCATAAGAAGGCACGCCTTCTCAGGTAACAATTCCCATCGACACCCGATAATGGATAGTGCCTCTCGACGACATTATCACCCTCGAAGTCGGTGAAGATGAAAATCTAACGAAGCTTGCTGTTCACAAAACCGTACTCTGTTCCTCAAGCCCCTTCTTCGAAGCGGCCTGCAAGCCAGAATGGATGAAAGCAGAGGATCGCGTCATCAAGCTTCCGGTCGATGACCCCGTCGCAGTGAAAGCGATGGTCTGTTGGATGTACCACAATATTATCTGCATATCATCAGAGATGGACGGCCACGAGGAGAGCGATACAAAGGACGACGCTATGAAAACTCCTTACGGCTTATTCGCAAAGCTGTTCGTTTTAGGAGAGGAGTATCAGATGCCCAGATTGAGGAACCACGCCATCGATGCGATCATACATCGCAGTGAGGAGGAAGACAGCTTTGCCATCAGAATCAACCCGTATGTTTATGCTGATACCTGCGATGACTCTCTTCTTCGCAAGGTTCTTGTCCGCCTCGCACTCCATCTATACGACAAGGCCCTCATTAGTCGCGCCAAGAACGAACTTTGCGGAGGCTTTATCTTCGATTTGGCTCTTGTCTCTTTCGACTACTTGGAGAACCAGGAAGAGTCACGCACCATCGACTGCAGCTCTCCAGCTATTGGCTTCTGTGGCAACTACCACGTACACACTGAGAATAGTAGCGGAAAGTGCAAGGTTCTAAAGAAATACGGAGTCGATTCCTGATGGGTATCTCTATGTCTCAAGTTGCTTGTTATAAGAACGTCCGTATGCCGCCAGCATTCCGTAAGTTAAACCTCTCATATCGTTAGAAAGTTGGACATCAGGTAGCTAATTCGTATTGACTAGACACGTCACCAGAGCTCAACATTGTGAAAAAGCTGGTCTTGAAAATGCCTTCTTTCCCGTAGCCCCTACTGCGAGTTCGCTTAGGAGATGCTCAGACGGAACGGAATAGGAATTTGTGTGGGCCCGGAATGTCGTCGATCGAGCATGGCGTACGATTGCATATCTTTGCACTGCACTTACTCTGCTGAGACTGGATGCTTTATTTTTCCTCACACCATGTACAGTAGCATAATATTCCGCAATACTCAGGCCAACTCCAGTGAACTCCAGACACCAAGTCCATGCAGATTGTCTCCAGTCCAAGCTCAACCTCTCTTTGACTTCTTGACAGGTTCTGGCTCATCTTCACTGATCTGGTCCTCCATCTCCTCGTCCTCTGAATCAGCAACATCCCTACTTCTCTTCAGACCCTTCATCTTCCTCGTCTGCAACTCCTTCAAATCTTGCTTGCCCAGATGTATCCTACCCATCTTGTCACCCACGATATCCGTAGAGATGTTCTTCTTTGGTCTCTCCTGGCTGGTTCTCGCCCTCTTCATCGCCTCCTTCAATACGCTCTCATCAGCCTCCTGGACTCTGCCCACTCTAAAATCCATTCTCGGTCCCATCTCCTCAACCTCAACTCTCGGCAACTTCTGCCCACTCCTCTTCGTCCTAATCAAATAGACTCTCAAATGCACTTTCGGCTTGACCTCCTCCCCATCCACAGTATCCCTCGCACTAATGCTGACCATATACTGCAATCCCTCTACATCAACCTTATCCGCGGGCTCGCCCTTGAAGAAATCCGTAAAGAACGACTTGACCAAAGTATACTCATTCGTAACCGGGCTCTCAAACGGCGTCCCACTGAACAGCAACATAGGCTTCAATCCCACCGCACACTTCTTGTTCTTAAATTGCGCCAGCGTCCGGAACGACTCAGCCTCCAAATACAACTCCAGCATATCCAGAACCTTGTACCCAAACGTCCTCACAAAGGTAATCGCATGTGGACGTTTCTTGCTACTCGATCCAAAGACTAGTAATGAAGCATCGTTCTTCTCGGAGAAGAATTCCAGAGATGCAGCATCGTCGAATGGGTGGATGGCGTTCTTCTTGGTGAATTTCTTGGCGAGTGGAATGCGGAGTTGGTACAGGTCTGTGAGGGCGTCTTGGGTTACTTGCGAGCAGGTTGTTCCACGGAGAAAGAGGGCGGTTTTGGGGTTCTCGATTGCTTTTGGGGCTTTTTTGTCAAGGGCTCGTTTGGAGCGGGCGTTGCGAGGTTTTCTGGAGGTTTGTTAGCTGGTTGTAACTCAGTCTGAGGGACTGAGACTGTACATTTGCCGCAACATCTTGAATTGTGTTGCTGGTTTCGTTGGTGATTGCGAATTGGGTGAGAAGTGCTATTTGGCGCAAAGCTGGACGAAGCTCACGATGCCATCTCGTCTCAAAATCTTCGCTATCAGAAAATTAAAGCGGGGCGATAATAAGTCGAGCCAGGCACTCACAGATTGGTGCCTGACAGCTGTGTTTAGCGTCTTTTCGTCTTCACATGGGAATTGAAGGCGCTGTACTGCACTATGACATCCCTGCTACGGGGATCTGTGGGGTACTGGCGGCATCTCCAAGTTCTGAGTGCCTCGTGCCGATTGAATGTCCATCCCATTCCGCCGGCAAACCAAACCAACTCTTGCACATGAAAGATCAACAACACTACTCGTACTGTCGTCGCATTTACACGAGGAGAAGAAGGATTTGAAGGAGAAGACACAGATGCGCTGGCTGCGGTAGCAACAACCCTTTACTCTGCTGCATCGAGCGTGCGCGACAAGGAGAAAGAGTGAGGGAGAGTTGCCGAGGCTCGAGCCGGGGAAGTAAAGAAATATGGCGACTGTTGATGCGGTAAAGGTATATCTTCATTTCCAGATTCTACCAATGCTTGAGAAGGTTTAGGGCAATAGCTGATGTATGCGTAATAGAAAGCGCTCGAGAGTGTGATTCTCAATCCTAAATATGCGGATTACCTTGCTATCGTGAAAGCTGCTCGGAATGGCGCTGTGTATGGTGCCAAAGTCAGGTTTCCACATGCGCTGGTGTATGCCTTCCTCCCATTCTCTCTTACGATCATCTCTGGATATGCGGTAATTCTCAGATCTAATGGCTGACTTTTTTGTGCCCGCAGCATGATATTCCTCTTCCGATCGGGAACCGTCCGCGAAAAACTCTCTCTTATCCTACGCGCAACGAAAACACACGCACAGAATCTAGCGAAATATGCCACGATTTACAAGATGACGATGCTGGCGCTCAAGCATATGGGGAGTGAACCTGGGAAAGAGGGGCTGTATGATACCTTTTTCGCGGGGTTGTTGGGAGGATATTTGGTGTTTGGGAGGAGGAGTAAGAGAGGACATGTCAGTAGTGTCAGTAAACAGATTGTGATATTTGGTAAGTCGCCGTTCTCCCGAAGTGCTGTTCTGCTGCCTTGCCTCTTGTCTTGGCTCTCCCTGGGAAAGCTACTGACTAAATTGTTCCATCCAGTATTCGCAAGAGTATGCCTCTCCCTAGCCGAACTCTCAATCAAGCCTGCCGTAGGCATCATCAAAGATCCCGCCCTCTCCAAGCGAATAGGACACGATGCGTGGCCCGTCTTCGCGGCTCTTAGCTGGGGTAGTGTTATGTGGCTGTTCAGATGGTACCCGGATACTGTGCAGAGCGGCTTGAGGAGTAGTATGGACTACATTTACGTCCAGAGCGATCATTGGGATAGCTTGAGGAATTTCTTGGTGTATAATAAGTAGGGACTGGCGGCATTGGATGAATGCTGAGAGGTGTTGATGGATGATTAAATGAAGATTGGTGGGGACAGGGCTACATATCATGCTTGGATGGCCCGATGGATGAGGAGATGATTTCGAAACAGGGGAAGACATGTGGTTTAGATGCTAACAAGAAGCGGAATAAGACATTTGCATGCATATGTACTCGGTGCTGGAGATGGAAGCAATGCATTACTTGGTTAGACTAGACGAGAATATCATGACATGTTACCGGAACATATAATAGTCCACAGAATCTACCAACTTTTTCATACATACGTTGTGACATGGTTGAATATTTTTATCCAATGGAACAGAAGACTTGCCTGCCATAACACTAGCTATATCTTGTGTAAAGGGGTTGGACTCGGGGCTGGCGGACCCCGTGACCTACCTCCCAAGGTGCTTGAGCTACAGCCGACAAGGTTCCATCCATCTATTCTTTCTTTTACTACCCTTTCCTCTCGTTCTTGAATTTCTATATAATATCTACCAATGTACCATGTCGACTTTCAAACACGCAATACCAAACCCGAACCACGATTCCGTGTAACAACATCGCCAGTCTTGGCAAGTACCTCAAACTTGCTCAAAAGCCAGACATCCATCTCACATCTCGCTCAGACATTCTCAAACCTTCTCTGGAGTATTCGTACGCCTTCACATATCTTGAGCTGGTTTCCTGTACAGAATCAAACTCGACCGGTTCCCCAAAGCCTTCCATCATCTGTCGAAGACGGTTCACCAAACACTGTGGATCCTCGCTTCGCCTCCGAACCTCTGGTTAGCCGAGTCAACAAACATGTCTGTCATCGTTCAACCTCACAACATCCCCATAAGAATGGACGCAGTAAACTCAGCACCGCAGCTGGAACTCAAAGTTTGTCATATTCATACACTTTTCAGCTGTTCAACACGCATACCAAATGAACCAAACACCACACCATCACCATCACAATCACCAGCTGTACCATTTCCCTTGCTCTCCCTTCCCCCGGAACTCCTCCACCAAATCGTCGCCAACTACTACGCCCTCCTCCCACCGCTCACAATCACAAAATCCAACCACCAACTCCCACACCACGCCCTCACGCCCCTCGCTCTCTCCTCGCCTCATCTCCTCTCCATCCTCCCTCCATCGCTCTACTACGCACACGCTACATTCCTCTTCTCGTCTCCATCCCTCTTGAAACCTTTCGCAGATGGCTTCAACCGCGTAGAACAAGTCCGCAAAATCAAGATCTGGTATGGGGCGCTCGGACCTTTGGGGCCTGGAACAGGAACCGCTTCTACTGCACGAGGACAGGAAGAGGGTTGTACGGGAGACGGGGAGGAGAAGGGGAACGGGAGGCAAGATTGGGTTTTCAGCTTTCTGGAGGCGTTCAGGGGACTGGAAGAGGTGACGTTTGTTGTGGAGTTGGGGATGAGTAAGGGGTTTTGTGAGAGGAGTAGGCATGTGAGGGTTATGGAGGGGTGGTGGGAGTGTGTGAGGGACGCTGTGAGGGAGGGGTGGGGTGCGAGTGCGAGTGCGAGTGCGCAAGGAAAGGCGAAGGGAAGGGTGTTGGTGATGAGGGTTGAGTGTGAAGGGTTTGAGGGGTTTTGGGTGGATAGGATTTGTGCGTAGAACAGAAGGGGTGTCCAGTGGTGAGAGATATTTTCGAACTTGAAACTGGTAATGGTAGCTCGGAAAGCATCAGGACTAGACAGGATATTTCTTGGGATTTAAAGCTTGGGCCTTCCTCCCTTTGATTCCAGCTTTAAGAACGATATCGGAAGTAGAAATTCCAATTGACTCATTGATACGTCTCGACGAATTTGAGAAGTGTGGGAATTGAGCTAGATCGAGAGGCATGGCCTCTGATATCATGGGCCAATTGAGAGACGATGTGTAGAAAATAAAGAATACAGCGCGCCTAGAAATGAAGAAATTGATGACTTTGGCATAGCGGCGAAGACAAGTTGAAAGTTCAAGTTCAACGCATTTGCAGGTCCTGTGACGACTTTCAGGAGGTAGACATGGGACCTCTCGGTGAACTTGAGTCGACAAGAACCGTCGTTTCAATACAGCTGCACGCTCCTGGGGTCTCTGCAGAAATATCTTTGTTGAAGCGAAGTGAGGTATACCGGTACTGATGAGCATAATAGAACGAGAAGCCGTGGAGCTGCCGATTCGCTAGACAAAGGTAAAGAAAGGCTGGTTGCTAGGTATCTGTTTTCGATTGACAGTGATACCCCATGAAAGATTAGCTACTGCGTCACTACTGGTGGCCTAAGCGATATTTCTGCTCATTGTTAGCTGAGGGAGTACGGCTAGTGACAACGCTGAAGCACGGAAAGGGTACAAGCCGGCTTGAACGCTGCTTGCGAAGGTGTGTTCAAAAATAACATTTCAATGTTTCTGCGAAAGTTTCCCAGAACCTTCGATGTTTAAGGGCTCTTCTGAAGATCGTACTTCTACTTGAAGTCGTCCATTTCAGTTGAAAATTTCAGCCTTCATGCACGTTCCCTCGAGTCGAGCCCCACTTTATCGAAGACCGGCCGAGTGGGCCGGGTCCGTACACAGTCCGGACTTCCCGCGTTTTGAAACCTCGCGACATCGCCAAAGTGGAATCGGAAGGACTGCGAATCCGTCTGACTGGTATAGTTTGACGAAGTGGTGTTGTATCTCCAAACAAGAGACGTGTGTTCAGATACGCCTTTGGTATCTACTTTTCGCCCTCAAGATAGTAATCCTTTTCAAGTACGAGGGTGGATCTGAACCAGCTCGCTAGGGCTTGAATCTGCACTGCAACTCAACATCCGGAGCGAAGGTACGATCATCGACTAAGCTGTTGCCAGAAGAAACTATGTCGGAATCATATGCTGCAGCCGGGTTACAGGCCGGTATCGTTCCATCGACCGGAGCTCACGTCGAGAACATCACACCCCCACGCAACCATCAGGGCGTGCGGGCTTGCTTGGCTTGTAGACAGATGAAGGTAAGCGTCCCCTCTTTTATCCCAAATGATAACTTCCCATTCTTGATGAACTTTGGACATGGAGGTGTCTCAATCGAGGGGTGTGATGAACATAGCTTAGAGACATTGACTGACCTTGACTTTGCTAGATGAAATGTGAGGGGTCGGAGAATCCTCCATGTAATAGATGCCGGAAAGTCGGTCGAGAATGCGTACCCCAGACTTCTTCCCGCCAGAAAGGGACTGTGGAGACACAGCGATTTGACACAAGTTCTAGTCAGGTAAGTATTTTCCGGGAAAAGAATGTTCCTCTTTGCTTGGGCGCGGAGTCTGCTTCACATCTGAAGGAGTCATCACCTCATTGAACACTCAGAACAGAGCAAATGCTCACTGGTCCGGCAGCGTTCATCAATAGCTCCTTTGCCCACACCAATTTCTCGACCACAGACAAATAGCTTCAGATTTCTCCCGGATCCAAGGCCAAGATCTGCAGATCATAGGCCAGCAAATGACTTGGTAATTCCTTCCATATATTCGACGCCACCAGTCGATGCTGTCTTTGAGCCCCGATTCAAGCCATCGTCATCTTCCTCATCGCCGAGGCCCTTCGAGTCAACATTGACCCGGAAAAGGAAACGGCAGTCTACCTACAGCCCAAGCAATGATGGACTTACTCCAGCGGCTTCGAGCCTTGAGGTGGACCGTAGCCTTCTTTCCAGAGCAGAAATGAAAGAGATGATACACTTGTGAGATACATTTCTGATAGCAGATTGAGATAATGCTGATGAAATTCAGATTTACTCAGCGCCACCTGCCTTTCATCTGCGTGTTCCGACCTAAAGACTTCGAAGATACCGACTACTTGATTGACAATCATCTGCAAGTCGTCTACTGCATATGTTTTGTCACAGCAAGATACCTCCCTGGCGGCAAGGAGATGAGAGAGAAGCTCCTTCCCGAGGTGACCAAAGTACCGAGAGGTGTACTCTCGATGCAGTCAGGTGGAGCGCAAACGGACGAACTTTCGGCTCTAAAATGCCTCTTCATCCTCCTCCTCTACGCCGATCTCACACCACCATCACAATCCTCAAATCCGTCAGCAAATTCTGAGGTCCAGTTCTGGTACCTGAAGTCTGTCATAGAAGTATACGGTACTCGCTTAGGACTTCACCGCTCATTGCAAGATCTGAGAGCAGAGATGAGGGTGAATCTGGAAGGTATCACGGAGACCAGAGCATATCAAAAGTATATATGCTGGCTATTTATGTTTGGAACTTCACATTAGTATGTTATATTTTCTCCGCATAATTTATTTGGCTGACGTTTTTGACAGCACTTCTATTGTCAGTGGCACACCTCCGACGATTCACATAGACTCATCTATACGTGCGGCGCCCTTGGTGCTTCAGGAGATTAATGGGAAGATGTTGTCATCCTGCAACTGTATTTTATTTGGTCAGATCGACCTCAATCTGATCTGGGAGAAGGTAAGTTGAACTTTCATATCCGTTTTCAAGGCACGTCCTAACGATAGCCAAAGGCAAGCGCACAACATCCACGGCTAGGAGAATGGTGGTCTCTCCCCGATGCATCCGAAGCGGTAGACGAGAACTCCGTAGAAGCAGTTTTGAGGGATACTGACAGAGAAATCGATGCTTGGTACGAGAAATGGTCGGATTACCTCCAAGCATCTGAGCAAGGAACTTTCCTTGACTTCACATCTCGCTTCACTCGGTTCTGCATTATGAGCTATGCTATAAAATTCTTCCGGAATTCCCCTCAACATCTCACAGCTCTACAGAAGGACCAAATTAGGAGGTGTGTGGCTTGTGCGAACCATGTTCTCGAATGTGAGTGAAATTAATAGCTTCCCTGCCCTTTTCTTTAGGCTTCTGTGGACTACCAATGTCCTAATCCAGTGCAAATTCAAGTCGATATGTTGAGTAAACGCTGATCTCGCATTCTTTTAGGGCCACTAAGTCGTAGCCCGATCCAGAAAGACAGGCTCCGGTATGTGGACGATACAGCATGCGTAATGAACTCCTTCTGCTGTCTGTTCATCATTTCCGTCTGCCAGACCTACGCTTCCATAGTACCAAACATATTCGACATCCTTGACAACGTAATCGAGACCGCGCAACTGATGGTCGATTTACAAGTTGGCTTCGACGACAGCCATATGGTTCACGTTCAAGGCGCTTTCATTCTCAGGCGGGCAGAGTCAATGCGCGCCGCACTGGAGGGCTCAAAAATAATTGAGAAGCAGGATCAAGCTGTTATCACGCCTCCAGCATCGACTGGCTCGAATGTGCCTGAGCCCCCGGCTTTGTTTGAGGGTCTGGATATGATGCTGAATGAGGAGGGCTTCGATGCCATGGAACCTCTTTGGGACTTTTCGTTGTTGTTTCCTAGTGTATGATTGTGTGCTCTATCAGACTATCACAAGCGATGCTGATAAGGCCCACCATATCACGAAACATGTACAACATTCTTTGACAATCTAAATCATATGTTACACAGATTCTTCATCTCCAGCGCTACTTGTCCCCGGAACATCGTTCTGCATGCGAGCCATCATGAGAACAGCCTCCTGAGCATACTTACACTTCATTCTCAAGATCTCACCATATTTGTACATTACGAAAGGAAATGGCAAGCAAGCTACCGTCAGGAAGGCTGGTATCGAAGAAGCCCAAGATGTTCCAAGATTGGCATACATTTGGGATGTGAACATAGGAAATGCGGCTCCAAAGAGTGATCGAAGCATGGCCGTAGCGGCAAGAACTGATGCCGCGTAGATGGTATAGGCGTCGATCAGGTAATTTAGACAGGACATGAAAATCAGGACCGAGCCGAAGCCGAATGGTGCTGAGAGAATGATGCTGACGGACCAATGTATGCTCGGATAGCTCGTCCAAGCAAATGCAAACATCCCAACCGGAAGGGCAACAGCACCCAGCATCCCTGGCGGTAGACGATTCTCTGGTGTTGCGGCGTTCCCGAGCTTCGCGTACCGTTTATTGTCGAGAATGGTATATGCTAAGCCAATGAGCATGCCTACGGCAAGCCCGAGAAATGCAAGGCCACCAATCCCTTCATTCCAACCTCGTTCTTGCTGATACACGATTGGAAAGGCGCCCAAGAACATGTAAATAGTGGCGTACACAATAGACAGGTAGATTGAGGCGATCAAGACGATCGGCTCCCAGAAAAGAAGCACCCACGGCCGCTTCAGAGTCTTGCTGAATATCTTGGAGGCTTTTACTCCACCATTATTCAGCTCAAGGACACTAGTGTAGACTTTCCCTGTCTTGCGTGTCAAGCGTTTGGCAATTTTGCGGAGGAGAACAGGGCCATATGTCTCGGGCACGAGAATACTTCCCACAAGCCAAACGACTCCGATGAAGACACAGCAGACTCCTTGGACCCATCTCCAGCCAACAGTAATCGAGATAAAGCCGCCGAGAATCGGGCCAAGCACCGGTCCCATGAATGGAGCAGTAGAGAAGACAGACATGGCAACTCCACGCTGAGACGGGGGGAACATGTCTGCTATCAGACCTCCCGAGTTCGTCAGAGGAGATGCACCGAACATGCCAGCCAGGAAACGGAATATCAGTAATTGAGCCATCGAAGTGCAACCCGCGGAAGCAGCAACGAAAACAACAATAACGCCATGTGTAGTGATGAACAAGATACGCCGACCATGGAGTTCGGATAAGGGTGCCCACAACGCAGGGCCAACTGCAAACCCAAGAACGAAAAGTGATATACCGAGTGTGTAGATTTCACTGCTAACATCGAACTCGTCTTTGATCTCTTTGGCTGAGCCGGAGTAGGCTGAAGATGTAAGTGTGATGGCGAAGACGGAGAGTGTGCCAATGGATGTTATGAACCATCTTCTGGGCGTGGAAAAGTTCATTGGATTTCGGGGATCGTTCGGGAGAAACTCGACTGCGAAAGGGTCTGAAGGTGTGCCGCTGCCATTATAATGGTTATCGGTCTGGTTTGAGACGTCTTGATCGCGAGATGGACCAATTGATTCCAGCTTCTCGCTAGTATGGCTATCGGAGTTTTCGTCGAGACTGGACATCTTGAGGAGTCTGAAATTGTGTTGCTACTTTGAACGACATGTCCCTGAGATGATTATATACGAATTAGTAAGTTTTGATTGTGTCGTCCGAGAGGAGGAAGGCGCCAGACGCCCATACAAGAGTGGAGTGGGGCTTGACGGACATGCACATCATTGGCCTGCGATTTGGTTGATGGATGTCTATTGACTTTATCCGCATTTTGAGGTGAGCGAGCCGAGTCAGGAACTCGGACCAGTCTCTCATTGGCTCAGAAGTGACCTTAAAATCCAAAGCCTCCAATGGTTGACACTGGGGTCATCGCTTCTGTGCCAATCAGAAACTCATCCGCGGTTCCTCGGAAGACCGGGCCCGCTTCTTGATTGTCTCCTCCTCATCGGTTCGATCTAGGTACCAGAGCCAGCTCCTTCGCGAGACTTCAGAGTAACAACTTAATGTCTTCAGAATCACGTAATCAGGCAATGAGCCTTGCTAGGAGGAAGAGGTTGAAAGTCGGTGTCGCATGTCAGGCATGCCGGTCAAAGAAGGTAAAGTGCGACGGATTGCGTCCTGGTAAGTTTAGTTCAGGACGTAAACCCTTTTGAGCCACGAGAACTGACATGCTTTTGTCCTTCAGCTTGTAATAATTGTCAGAAGAAGAGTCATGGGCGAAGAACCTGTACTTACAGCTCCGGGACAAATGTTCCAAGCCTGCTCCCACCAGTCGCTGTCGAAAATTCCGACGACGATGTAGGACAAAGCTCGTTGATATCCGAGACCAACCCGTCCGAAAATGACAGAAGTAAACAGAACACATGCCTAGATGTATCCAGAGCACCTGAAATTTCGAAGAATCTCTATGTCACTGATCATTCACGAGTTCCAGAAAGTTATTTCGGTGGTTCTCCCAGAATATTTGCGGGCGAAGTCAGTGCCGCAGTTCACGCGAGGTTTGGAGCACCTATATGTAGAGGGTCGGGTTTGAGTCCAATGACAGATGCTCCTCTGTTTGGACACCTGAGCTATCGCCAATACTCCGACCACAAGAACGAAGTGGAGAATGTGCTTCCTCCACGAAGGCATGCGGATCATTTGATGGACATCTATTGGCAACGTCTTCAACCTTTGGAGCCTATTGTCAACGAAGTACATTTCCGTCAACAATACCAAGCAATTTTCGCGGGAAGTTTACCGGAGGAAGAGGATGAGCGCACCTTCGTCGCGGCTCTCAATACGATGTTTGCACTGGCAACACAGGCACAGGAATGTTTGCAGTTCGAGCAAAGAGAAAAGGCAAGCAGCACATACTTTCATCGGGCATGGTCCTTGCTTCGTCCGGAAGTTGTTATATGGGAGCCTGGCTCGCTTGCCATCGTTGAATGCTTGCTTCTCATGAGCCGATTTCTGCAATGCACAAATAACCCGCACCGGACCTGGATGGTGGTAGGCTCTGCAGTACGCATTGCACAAAGCTTGGGGCTTCATGTACGAGATGCAGCTTCATCCAATACTTCAGAACTGTATGCTCAACGGCGAGAAAGACTGTGGCAGTGTTGTGTTTTCGTGGATAGGTAGGGCCAAAGCGCTGCACCATCTTCAGCAATTCGTACTGAGATATTGACAGGGCTGCTTCTTGGACACAAGGAAGGACCTCAAATATTATCCTATCCGATCCTTACCAGCATTTTGAACTCCCACATGACGATGACTACTTCACCAAGGCCACAGAGATTTACGAGATATCCAATCATTTCATGCTGTCTCAAGTGTCATCTAGTAGCACCTTGGAAGCGAGACTAGGCCTGCCTACATTATACAAGAAGGAGGACTACTACGCCAATGTTATGCGTTTTGAGTCTTGCCTTGAGAGATGGCAGAAAGGTCTTCCAAGGTCTCTCGCTCCTGTCTTTGAAGCGATAATTGAAGACACTCCTTCAATACGACAGAGGACTGTGCTCCAGCTACGGTAAGCACTCCCTCACACTAACGACAGATTCGTGATGCAAAGCGCCTTTGCTGTGCTGTATCTGATAGACTATCGCTGATCTCCGATCAACAGACTCTTGCATGCTCGAATTGTACTCTTCCGACCACTTCTGGCACGTCTTTGCTTGCCAGTGAATCGCGAATGTCAAGATGAAGTTGGCACTCAGCTCCAACACGGTCTCGTTCAAAATGGAGGTTCACTTTGTGTCCGAATGGCTCAGGACATGGTAAAGGTCGTCGTGGCCTCCACTCGGTTTGATATCGATGGTATCATACCTTGGTGGTATCGTATCTTCTACTTGCATATTGCTGGGACGATCCTGATTGCCGCGATGCTTCGACGAGACTTGTGGACCGTGGCGGCAAAGCAATGTTGGGATGATACCATGTCTGCTATACATGCTATGGAGCACCTAAATATTTTCGTAAAGCAGTGCGCGGAACATTTCCAAGTGCTGTCGAGCAAAGTCCTGGAGACACACGAGTCAGATGCGCACGTTCTAGCAGATGGCTCCTATTTTCAGGACATTTTTCAAGACCTTGGGTTTGATCAGGACAGCTACTGTTTTGGCCAGGAGGACATGCCTTGGCTGGGGAACCTCGAGACATCTTGATCCCAATTGGAATTCTAGGGCGACTTTGGAAATTAGGCTCTAATCCGACCCTTCTTCCTACCGTATCATTCAATTCGGTCAAGTGAGGAACAGAAGCAGCCAGACATTAGATATATTTCTCTACTCATCCCAGGCTAGCTTGAGGGCCCCAAAACTTCTGAGCCAACGAGACAGAGTCCAAAAGGAAATTCCACACTTCACTAAGCCCGCGAAGAGTTATCGCGTCAAGCTCCATCAATAAACGCCAACTCCCGATCCGGAATCGCTAGAAGCGCTCATTCCAAAGAAACAAACAGCACGCCCCAGTCAACAACTCTCATATCCGTCCCAACGTCCTCTCGCCTCCAAAAGTGCTCGTTCGGTATGGACCATAGTTGATGGCGCCGAAAGCTTCCCTCCTATTTGTCTTGATTCCCTTCTCCGCGTTCTGCTGACGGTCGTACTCGGCGGTCGGTGGCTCTCCGAGAGATGAGAGGAACTTCTTCGTCTTCTTCCAGGCTTTCGTGTTCTTCGATTCTCGTGATAAGGGAGACTCGGTGTCGACGAGAGGTTTGAGTGATTGGAAGGAGGAAGTGGTCGATTGGATTGAGGGTGCATAGTGCTGCTTTTCGGAGGAGGAATCGAAGTTTGCTTGTGAGCTCTGGTTGTTGGATTGGTCGGACATTTTGACTTTGTGAGGTGGAAGAATTGTTGCGAAGTGTGTCTTCGTTGATGGTATTCAAGTGGAGGTGGAAGTCAAAGAAGGCTTTGGAGACTTTGTCGCTGATGATTATGAATGTTGTTCTTCAGAAGCAATAACTCTCAGTTGGCTTCTCGTGGATTTATATATTCTTCCTTCCTTTCCTTGTTTTTGAGAAATGAAAACAAACGACGCAAGCTAGGACCAAATTTTGCTGCCTGGGGAAGATTAACTGAGTAGGAGAGGCAAGCCACGCACCAAAACAGAGATCGCAGCATGGGTCTAGATCATACACAACCAACATATCACACCCTAAGATATGGGGCGTTCTCTCAGGCTCGACGGATAAGCATTTGAGGTAAATCCCCGATTCGCTGCGACCTCGCACAGTCACCGAATGACGATTTTTGACACCCCACCTTCTAGGCTTCAAAATTACGACGTCCGCCAAATCACAACAGCAAAGCAAAAGTACCATCCTAGAACTACGACACAGAATGCTGCCTTAGTAATTACTCACGTTGCCGTTTGAGTCAACTTGGGCCGTTCGCTGTTTCGTCTATTCTGCAGGCGCTGGCATGTCAGCTTTTAGTGGTCGTACCACCAGGAGTGAGTGATTTCGTGAGGCGCCGCTTGTGACCCCACGACACAGCCCCAATTTTTTTTCGTCTGCTCAAGAAGCTTGTTTTTTTGTTGGTTGAAGATGGAGAGATGATTGTGGAAGATCACGGTGGAAAATGTAACTGAGGCATTAAGATAAACACCAACATGCGGCGTATATAGATGGCTGAGTAAATCGTATATTTCCTGTCTGAGCCTGTCTTGCAGCCTACATGAATGCCCAAATACCATCATCAACAGCAGCATATATTGGCACAGAAAATGTTTGAAAGGATAATCAAGCATCGCAAATTGAGTCAGAGGATCGTCAAGCTTAAACCCTCCAGCGGAACTCGGCACTTGTTTACAAAATTGCCTTGGTGTACATCTCGTTTAGCTCGCCTCGAGGGAAAGGGGGCTTAAGCGACGCGTTAATTCGGCAGCCTAATTGAGGCACGCCGGGACACGCAAAATTCAACGTCCTTCATGCAAGGATAGCGTGCATCATTTGAGAAACTCGCACACATCGCCGGTGCCTAAGACATGAGGTATTCGCTCTCATTCTATGTCTCGCTTTACAGGCCCAATGAAAACGTCTGATTTTTCCAATTGTCGAATGAGCAAACGCCGTGGTGGAGGAATTCAATGGCCGTCTTACGATTGAAGACGCTCTGATACAAGCGGCTTCCAGAACGGGAAGGTGGTCAGGACTACTTGAATTGACTGGATGTGAGCCTGATGACTGTAGAACGATCGAAACGTGGATATGCTTCGAATGTGTGAGGGTGCAGTTGCTCACCAATCTCTGCCGAAATGTGCTACTGTCATACCACTACGCAACCTCTACCGAGTCTGAGCATTGCTACACAGGCACTTCCAGAAGCAAGCTAACCCACAAGGAGAGAACACACAGTGATGGTTGCGAAATACACCAGCTGGGCTAATTTGAAAGCGCTCAGATCTTTCCTCTTATTGGTCTCGCTGCTTAGTCTCAAATCGTCTCACCGATGTCAAGACGCGTTACCAGCTGATATGGAGCATCTACAGCTCCTCCTGCAACGGACAGAGCTAGAGACAGGGCCGCACTCTGCTCCAGCAAATATACGTTGTCTATCCCTTCACGACCAGCGCTGAAATTGAACCTTCCAGCATGACTGAAACTGGGGCGTATCCAACAATAATGACGCTGATCTTTGCTTAGAATCTACGAGAGCAAGCTTATCTTCCATCTACTCAGCACTCGTATTGACTAGAGCGTTTCCGGGACGTTCATCTTCGCGAGGTATCAAAAAGGGCGAAACCGTTTCTTCTGCGACCGGAGAAGTGTTATATGCAGCATTTCTGCTCTTCTTTCTGTGTTTGAGTCTCGGTCGAGGAGCCGGTTTGGGTCGAGTATATCCGGATTCTTTCGTCTCGGAGTTGACAAACAGCCATTTATCATGTTCCCCTGCGAGTACAATATTAGCACCATCACAAATCAGCTGCCGAAAGTGAAGGCTTACCATCCCACTGTGCAACCCAAGGCTCGGGCACTTCAGGAGCTGGAGATACCTCATAGAGAAGGGGTATCTTATTCTCAGAATCTTCATCCCACGAGCTTGACTTTAGGGGAAACAGCACTACCCCTCCGACCGGTACCGGCTTTCCAGACTCCATCTTAGAGATGCGATCTCGCTCTACTTCTTCTCGTCTGCCCAGTTCATACCACGCTCGTCGGGCTTCCTCCTTAGTGCTTGACAGAGTTTGCCGTTGCTCAGATGCTTCTCGTTGTAGTCGTGACAAGCGAGCCTCCAATTCACCCCGTTCATGAACTAGCTTTCCTTCGAACTCGACAGTCAGCCTTACTCTCTCATTTGACAAAGAATCTCGATGTTGAACCCGCTCTTCTCGAAGCGAATCTTCCAAAGAGATCACAAGTTCCTGCGAGCGCTCCTGTTCTGCCCTCGTTTCGAAGAACCAACGCTGGAACTTTCGTTCAGAAGATGCTCGAAGCCGTTGCAATTCCACTACTGCGTCGAAGAGATTCTTTCCTGCTGCAGAGAGATCTTTGACCTGCTCTGCCAGCTGCTCTGATGATGGATCGTTGTTGAATTCTGCCGTGTTTCGCTCAAGCCGCCGGATCCAAAATGAAGTGAGGCCTTCCCAATGTGTGGAAAGGGCCTCCCATCTTTCGAAAGCGTGAGGATAAAAATTCTTGGGCTTGTTCTCTGTGGCTGTGGGTCGGGATTCGCGAGCGATTGCTGGTGCTGACGACACGCTTGCGTTGTTGGCATTCGACCGTTCTTGTTCCCTATGTGCATCTTCCCAGCTCTTGAATATGGCGCGAGCCTTTTCTTGACCAAGTTTCTTAGGCGGAGCTTTAGGGTTTATGGTCGTTGAGCTTGACTCTGTCGAGTTGTTGTGCTTCGGTCCGCTCTTTTCGCCGGGACGTTTCACAGTCTGCTGCAGATTTTGGGCTTCTGCTGCCCCTGGTACAATGACATGTTCGCCGCCAGAAAGCGATGCCTTGTTGAGATCCTGCGACAGTGGCACTTCATCGACATCATTGCCCATATCGATCAAGTCACCCTCGGTCTGCTGAAGGCCGCCCTTACGCAAATTTCGCTTGGCAGCTATGAGGGCACGTCTGTATGCCTGAGAGTTGACGACAAGGTCGTCGAATTCAAACTCTCTGTCACTGATGATAGAGGAGCGGGTGTCACCCAGTATACTCCCAAAGTCGCCCGGCGCCTCCAGAATGGACTGCGCAACCTTGACACTGGGGTAGAGCTCTCGTAATGACTGCGCTTCGTGCGCGATATTTTGGATCATGGCTTGATTGTCATCAACTGAGCGACGTCTCTCCTCCATCGATGCCCTAAGCTTTGTCGTCAACAACGTTTCAAATTTTAAATATCTAGGGCAGAACTTGGTGCTTACATTTGCAGGCAAGTGAGGAGGAATGTTATCCCGCCACATTGCCCCCTCAACTGATTTGATAGGTCTTTCAACTTTTGATCTTTGAAAACAAATCCGGCCTTATCGACGAAACCAAGTCCCTGGTTCTTCTCCAGCTTGGGGACAAGGTTGCGCAGCTCATCGTCAAGACACGATAAAGTCACCGCACATCCAGTGACAGACACGTCTAGAGCAGCGAGGACATCCGGCTGGAGTAGAGCTTGACTTGGAGCCGCATCGGTTCCCAACAAAAGACTCTGGAGTTTGGACAGGGAGAAGCTGATTATCCTCGTCTCGGAATACAGTGCAGAGATAATTTGGGACGAGTCGCTGAACTTCGAGGCCACATCGTTCAGCTTCAGCCCGATTGTGAGGCATGCGGTTGTCAGGCCGCCAACACTGGCTGCAATTGAAAGAGGATCCATGGGGTATAATTTGAAAATACAAAGTGAAGTTACGGATGGGGAAGATCTGTATATAGCATGAGGCTGCAATGCCAGTCTGCCTGTTCGTGAGGCGATGCAATGGCTGGTGGATTTGATGCCGCACCATGCTTCTGATTCGCCAGCCTCATGCACATCAGCGGCTCAGCCCCAAGCCCCAAAGCCAGGAACGCATTGGATAATTACTGGAAGCACGGGTATCAAGGCTGAGGATGCGTCAACCAGATAGGTTCTAAATATTAAGTTGAACAGTCAGTGGCAATCAGAAATGTGCTGAACAGATACGAAGATAATGCTCAAAAATGAGGTGTTGACATTAGCCTCAGTGGTTAAGCGAGGTTGAGCATCGAAGACTACTTACAGAACTTGACATCACAAAATCGTTGCAGTCAAAGATTTCAGACGATACCCAAGGTCTTGAAACAGCAGAAGGTACTAGTAGAGCTAAAGTTGGAAATTGTAGAGTGCGCTTGAATTGCCTTAACAGTCTCAATCCGGAAGAGCAGTCATACACATCTTATCGAGCAAGTCAGGACCAGAGATAGACATTCATGTACACTCATGTCCCTATGAATGACACATCAAAACCACGTTAGAATTTCGCTATGGTATGGCATACATATGCAAACGTGTCCAGTGTGCACAAACATTCCACAAGCGCTGTCACAAATCACCACCTAACCTCTCCCTTCGGCTCGCCCCCCTCACCAAGCTTCAGGGGACCATTCTTCCTCCTCTCTGCCATCCACCTTTCAATCCAACTCTTCATCTTCGCCCGTCCAGGCGCACTCCCCACGTTTACAGTCGGCACGACCTTCTCTATACGTAAAGCACATACAAACATTGTCAGTTCGCGGAAACTGCTGTGTTCCGAGTAAGGGACGCCGAAGCATGAGGCTTCGCGCGTACTTCCACGTTGTGGTGTGAGCTCCGCCATGGAGAATGACGAGCGCCAGGAGGCAGAGTGGAGAATTGTTGGGATGGAGGGAGAGACTGTGAATCTATTTACTTCTTAGATACGTTTTCTCCAGTTGTGATACTTGCAGCGATGAATGAAAAGGATACTTACCGAGAATTTGGAGGGCGGTAATTCCACCCGCTGGGTCTGAAACCCACAATACGACTAAAGTGAGGTTTATACCCATTCAGATAATCCTGCAGGGTCTCCGGTCGAATCTCCATCAGCATCTGCATGTGGATCTGGGCTTCTTTTGGATCACTCGTCAACCTTGAGCTCAACTCCGGATCTTCCAGCGCTGCGCAGATTTTCAACTTTCCAGGCGGCGCCCAGATCTTGCAGTCGAGAGCACGAGCTATGCCCATGCAGATACGCTCTTTGCCTATACTGTACGTGCCGCATACGACTAGGAGTCTACCGCGCGATTTAGTGTCTTTTGATGAGGCGATGGACATGGCGATGCCATCGTCTTCGGACTTAATGGTGGCGTTTTGCACGAATTTGGTCATCCCTGTACCGGCGCGCTCGCGCTTGACGACTTCCCAAGCATCATTTTCTTCGGCGCGTTCCTTTTTGAGGGAGACGCACATATCGGCACAGGCTTTGATTACTTCTTCTTGAGACGGGAAGGAGTATTTGGGGTTGAGGTAGGTAGTGTCGAGATAGCACACATCGATCTTCTGTTGTTTCGTCTTGCCGCTTATGGTATCCACGACGTCTGGCATTAGGAGAGGATGGGCGAGATGTGCTGGGCAGGCTCGGAAATCTCCACAATGAAGAATCCGCTGGACCTTTGGATTCGCTCCTTTCCCAATGACCTTTTCGAACAGAAAAAGAGAGCTGCCTGGGCAGTGATTGGCGGGAATCATGGTAATGGCCACGCCTTGGGTTCCAGGGACTTCGAATCGTTCCTCGAAATCAAGGGAGACGACATATTTTGGATCGACTCGAAGTTGCTGCTTTACCAGATTCCCGGTGACTTTACTGCAGTAGATAGGACCATGACTCCAAGTAGACGTAAGTCCAATATAGTGATCGCTGTGGAAATGGCTGAGGAAGTAAGCATTGCAGCCTTGAACTGCGCCATATCTAAATGCATCGACACAGATGAAGCAACCTGGCATGATCTTGTAGAACGGACAGGTCCTCTGATATGCTGGCTTTCCTCTGGATTTCTGCTCCGAGGCGGCGGCGTTCGCCCATGCAGCATCTTCGGCGTGCCCTGACATGAGCTTTGAGAACGCTGATGATGGCACTGCAGCCGTTGAGCCTACCTCGAATGGGTTCGCTTGGCCTGGCCTGGGTATAGCTGCTTTGCGAGCGAAACGGCTGGCCCCAGGAGTGAAGAACTTGGACTCTTTTGGACCTTCCTTCTCGACTGGAGCTATCGTTCGGTCTGGCAGAGGGATCGGGTTGCCGTCCAGACATCCATTGACATGCTTTGTAGCGTCATCTGGCGAGATTCCTGCTAGACTCGCCTCACAAATTGGACAGCTAGCAGTCATATCATCTTCATCCGGCTGGTCCAGCATCATCTCGTCGTCAAAACCATTGAAGGACTCTCCATCTTCACCTCCTTCTCCTGCTTCAAGTCTGGCCTGCTCCTCCATCCATCTTCTTTCAACAGCTTCCTCTCCATTTCCAAACTCATCATCCTCATCTGGAAACTCCTCAAAATCCTCAAACTTCTCCCACTCATCTACACTAGTATTTTCCTTCTTCAGTGCAGGTACTGCGGGTGCTTTCTTAGCGTTCTTAGGGCCCTGGCCCTCGCCATTACTTTCCTTCTTGATATCAGGCTTGGGAGACTTCTTTTTCTTCTTCTTTTTCTTTGACTTTTTACCGTCTCCGTACGCCGATCCTTCGCTCTCCTCGGGTACCTCAATATCGGAAGGTGGAGTATTGGGCTGCATTGCCTCCCATTTGGCTTGAGCTTCCTTGACATCTATTTTCTGGCGATGTTTCGAATTAGACTTCTTGATAGTGACCACCGATTTGACAGCTGGGACCACGGGCTTATTCTCCTGAATCTGCTCCTGGTCGATAGATTCCATCTCCACAACTTCGTTCATACTATCCGGCTGATTTGATACAACGGTATCAAGCTCCTCTTCCTCGGCTTTCACAGCAATCTGTTGCACTGCGACGTTCTCATCCTCATTGTCTGTATCCGAGTCTGATAAGAACGGTCCACTCCGTTTCTTAGGTTTAGGTTTCGGCTTCGCAGCAATCTCTAGCGGAGGAGGCGTACACCCATTTGTCTCTGGCGTACCATTCTCTTTAGAGCCCTCCAAGAAGTCCGCATCATTGCCCATAGCACTCGGCGTGTTCTCCCCAGAAACCTTCCTCTTTTTCACCGATCCACCTGCCTCATTGAACCGATCCTCCCCATCCCCATAAAGATCCAAATCCGCTTCCGCAAGAACTGGGCTCAAATCCCTCGCCAGATTCTTGAGATTCGCTATCTTCGACCCATGCGACAGGAAAATCGAGTCATCTTGGACCGGGCCATCGACCTTCTTGAAGAAATTGAGGATACTGGCATTCGGCTTGCCAGGTGCTTTGGCTGAGAAGGGCTTCTTTGTGCTGGTGCTCTGCTTGCCTAGATTGGGGGTGTTGGTTTTGGAGGATGGTCGGGGTGTAAGAGGATTGGTGGAGCTGCGAGTGGACATTGTCGTAGCTGCTGCGGTGGGCTGGAGAGGGGTTCGACTTGTGCCTGGTGGCGTTGGGGATCGACCTGTGGAGGGTTTGATTGGGGTGGAGGTCGGGTCGATGGTGATGTTCTCTCGTGGATTGCGGAACATTGTTTGCTGGTGATTACTACGGGTCCATTCAGGGTGACTGCATCGATACCCAGCTCTTGCTTGCGATTTGAGCGCTCGGGAAAGGGTCTACTTTCCAATGGGGTAGGTCTTTGACGCGAGATTTGTCGTTGACGCGCTGTCACGGGGACTAGCGGGCTTGGCATTGAATGAAGGTTGATTGGATGTTTAATGGGTTAGTTGGACGTTATCACAATTCGAAACCACAATCTAGGAACTATTGATATACTTTCATAGAATCATACTATACAAAAGTAGTAGATGCCGCCCGCCTTCATCCCTTGTCTACTCCGTCACTTCACTCTACCAAGTTCCAAGAAGGTATCCGATGCCTAAACCATACATTCCTCTCAGTGGAAAGAACCCTCCAGATCTTGTGACTGGTAACCTATGCTGGAGATGAGATTTCTCCAAGCATTTCCAGGTCCTCGGGTGTACCGGCTTCTTCTGTGCCATTTTGGCTATTTCCTTCTTGTCCGTGTTGACGCAGTTTCTATTTCTCCTGATCATCATATCTGCATCAATCCAGGGGCTCAACCACACACCCGTTGACCATCGAAGCTAGCATTTCAATATGCTGTGTGACATCGGCCTCAAACTGCTCCTCAAGCTTCACAGTATCGCTCTCATATAGAGAGCGCAGCGAGCTTCCCCAGACTTCTTCACTCATTGGGCCCTCGTGATTAGCAACCCTTAACGCCCACTCCATTTTCGGCCACCATTCCTGTGGCAACATACTGAAAATACCATTGACCTCTCGCTTAGCAATTCCTTCCAACCACCAGACATCATCCACCATTTTCGTAATCGCAAAGAAGCATGCTGCGATCACCAGAGCCCTTGGGTCTTGCTGTCCGATCAAATCCACATAATGTCGAGACACCGTTGCTGCGAAGCCAAGAATACGGTTCCTTACAGGCTTTAGATGTGACCAGTTCAAAAATGAAACGGCGTGTTCATAAGCCTGTTTGGTTTCTGGCCGAGTCATGGGTGGGAGAGTTTCCAACTGCTCTTCAAGACCCTGCAAGAGTGGCGCAAAGAAGAGCTTCCTCTCTGGATCTGGGTCAAGGAAGAGTGCTGGCTGGCTGTTGATGATGGGGTATATGCGATCACTTGATCTCAGCCACTGCCAACTTGCGAGTACGATGGTTTTGACCCCCTGGAATGAATGGAACCAAGCCAATGGCAAAGTATACGTTCCGTTCGCTTCGTCGTCGAAGCGTCTAGACGCTGATGCTTGGAAAGCTATCA
This sequence comes from Cadophora malorum, assembly GCA_017365405.1. NCBI lineage: Eukaryota > Fungi > Ascomycota > Leotiomycetes > Helotiales > Ploettnerulaceae > Cadophora > Cadophora malorum. Next base: position 21,774 of record JAFJYH010000010.1, on the reverse strand, counting down.
GGGCAGATGTTGAAAATAGCGCTTCCGCATTCATCTCTGAAAGTCCTTGATTCAACAGGTTCGAATACTGGGCGATTGAAGAGGCCATATATCCATGCGAAGCTCGTATCAAACTGTGGTCCTCAGGGTGTATAGATCTCAAGTGTAGAGCAGACACTGCCAGAATAGCGTCCATCAGATATTGGGCATCATATGCTATCGTCGGTATGTCCACCTGCCATACATGATTTTGCTCCTTTGTATCCGAGAATGTCTGGGAAGTAAGTGCCGTGTAGTGGTGTAAAAGCTTGAATTCCAAGGATCGAGAAACGGCCGGGTTCGAGTGTGCCCTGACGAGAGCGGTAGGGGTCTGATACATGGGCATCACCGTAGAGTTGGAATGCGGGGTGGAAGCTGCTGAAGCCGACCCCATATGAGGACTTGGGGCAGCAAAGGGCGTGCTGATAGATGCTGGCGTCTCGGGACATTCGAAATCGCAGGAAACCCCATGTTTAAGGCAATTACCGCATGTCGGGTGGACTTCATCGCACTGGAATAGTATTAGGTTTGCTGATTCTGCGGAAAGACTTTTCTGCTGACCTTTATTTTCCTATTCTTACATCTGGGAATTTCAGTCAGCAAAAGGAATAGTTCGCGCTCCACAGGACCCTGAATTGTTCGAATAGGAGACTGGTCCCTCCACGACAGGAGACATTGCTCATGCAAAAGTTCTCAGATCACATCGAGTACACAATCCTTTCACTAACCTTTGGCAGCCTGCCTTGGACTTCTTGTGTGACCTTCGAGGGGGCATTTCGGGTCCTAGAGTCGGAGCTGAAGCTTTGGAATCAGGATCAAGGGATAGGGTACGGCCGGGTTTCTGTATTTGTAGGGGGACTCGTATGCATCGTGATGCCGTAGAAATGCAGGTACATAGGCATCAGGAGCAAAGAGTAAGAGCAAGAGCAGGGGCCGCGACAGCCCAATAAACACTGCCTCACGACTGCTTCCTGTGCAAGGCGGGTTGCTTCTCAGTTCTGTTCTGTTTGAGGTTTCTGATTGACGTCGGTTCCGGGATCAGATAAATCCCGGGAGGCTCGTGCAGGCCCAGCCAATAGGATAGGATGTTTCCGAACTCTGTTTGGTCGTACGTTTTCCTATGTGAGGGGAGCTCGGCCAGAACGAGTGACGATGTGGCACCCCGACTGCACCTTGCTGGCCACCCTGGGTCTGGGTATTACAAGGGCACGGCTACGGCTGAGTGCTGGCGGCCACGGGAACAAGTGGATGTCGAATGACGCCTGTAGCCGAATCAAAAAAGAAAAGAAATTCGTCGAGATACACCAAAGATCAACCGTAGATGCAGGTACAAGTGTGCAAATATATTTATGGACAGAGACAATTCAAATGTATAGAACAACTAGTCAAGTCTTGACATTTTCCATGCTCTCTATCGACTAATTCTCTGACCTTCAGCCCAGAGAGTCATCGAATTGCGTGCTGTACGCCCTTTGCCCGGTCGTAACCGCGCTTCGTGCCATCCATTATCAATCACTTCTCGATCCTTCAAGACCATCCCCACCAAGCATTCCTTCATAAACTAAAACCCCTCGTCTCTCAACTCTGCATTTGAACCTTCAGCACTCCCCTAAACATTCTTGGATACAAAAGTCCTTTGCCTCACCACATTCGAGCTTCGCAATTTGCCTTCGAGCGACCCCTCTAAGAACCCCGCGTCGAAGACCTCACCACATTACAAGATGGCCGACCACCCAATTGACACCCCTCCTCGAGCTCCTTCTCCAGTACAAGGCTTTGGCACTCTTGCTGTACACGCTGGATCCCGTCATGATCCCTCCACTGGCGCTGTCATCGCTCCTATCTCTCTATCGACTACATTTGCGCAAACCGCTGTGGGCAAGCCAGTCGGGAAATACGAATACAGTCGCTCCTCTAACCCAAATCGCGATAACTTCGAGGAAGCCGTTGCAGCTATAGAACACGCAAAGTATGCATTGGCGTTCTCCTCAGGGTCGGCGACTACTGCCATCATCCTGCAGAGTTTGGCAGCGGGTAGTCATGTCATCAGTGTGAGCGATGTCTATGGTGGCACACACAGATACTTCACCCAGGTCGCAAAGGCACACGGTGTCAAGGTCACCTTCACACCAGAAATCGAAGTCGACATCAGAGAACACATCACCCCCGAGACAAAGCTGGTTTGGATTGAGACGCCCTCGAACCCTACATTGAGGCTGGTGGATATTCGGGCCGTTGCTACCCAGGCGCATGAACGTGGTGTCATGGTAGTGGTGGATAATACATTCATGAGCCCATATGTCCAAAATCCTCTGGATCATGGAGCTGATATTGTTGTGCACTCGGTCACCAAGTATATTAATGGACACTCGGACGTCGTTATGGGAGTTGCAGCTTTCAATTCGGATGCCATGAAGGAGAGATTGGGTTTCTTGCAAAATGCTATCGGAGCCATTCCTTCGGCTTTCGACAGTTGGTTGGCACATCGTGGACTGAAGACTTTACATTTGAGAGCTAGAGAAGCTACTGTCAATGCTACTGCTGTCGCAAAGGCACTAGAAGCTTCACCCAACGTCATTGCAGTCAATTACCCCGGATTGAACTCGCACCCACACAGAGCTATTGCCATCAAGCAACACCGAGATGGTATGGGCGGTGGGATGCTCTCTTTCCGAATCAAGGGCGGCTCAGCAGCAGCCGAGCGATTCTGCCAAACCACAAATATCTTCACACTCGCAGAATCTCTGGGTGGTATCGAGAGTTTAGTCGAAGTACCCAGCAGCATGACACACGCCGGTATCCCCAAGGAGCAGCGCGAAGCAGTTGGTGTATTCGATGACTTGGTACGAATCAGCTGTGGTATCGAGGATGCCGAGGATCTCAAGCAAGATGTTCTCCAAGCCCTAGAGAAGGCTGTTGTCTGGCCCAAGATCTCGAATGGTCTCAAGGGTGTCAATGGCGTCAACGGACACGCTGCTTAATTTTATCCAAATATCACGAGCTACGAGATCTGCATTGCTTTATGGGTGGTCTGCGGAGTTTGAGATATGGCGTTATATAGGTCTTTCAACAAGATGGACTTGCTTTGGACCGGGCTAAATCTCCTATAGATAGGATATTGATCACATCATCCGGCTGCATTTCAGATACCTCATGACCAGTGGTCAAAAAATAGAAAGCGAAAGCCCTTTTCTCTCTATCTACTCAGCCCTTTAATATGCTATTCAAAATGGATAGCTGATTGGTCAGGAACCCGGGTTCTCTATCAGGTGACCAGCTGAACTGTACTTATTGTGCCTTCTGCTTTCGATCTCTCGTGCTGACAGTCTCACAATCGAAGGAAGGCATGCCTCGTCATAGGATTTCTGAGTTCTTCTCTTCTCGTAAGCCATTTCACATCCGTCAATCCTCATCGAGCTCCTCTCTCGAACAACCTACAGATTCTGCGCAGCCTTGCAAATCACACTGCCGGAGCCAGCTCATCAATGGCCGCTCATACACGCAACAATTTTGTTCATATAATGCATACACCCGTTCGTTGCTGAGACCATGGATTCCTAGGCAAATTCTTTCGGTCGCCAAAGCATGGCCTGCCACATGGCTCGGTGCCGACCTCGACAGAGCAGCCGCCGCGGGGAGAATCGCACCAGCTGGGATCTTACACATACATTCCACTCGATCTGACTAGACAGTACACTCGTCTTGTCGAGTTGCTTCCTTCCGAGAATCATGAAGGTGGTATGATTCAATGCCGGCTTCATGCTGTTTCTTACGACGATTCGCATGCATACGAAGTAAGTCTGCGATGCTAGTGACTCTCCCTCCTCCATTCTTACCATTTGTTTCGACCAAGGTACTGGCTCTGAACTCTCCTACTAGTCAGATCTGAGTATCTGCATATTCACCTAAGCTAATGTCTTCAGGCACTTTCTTATCATTGGGGCGATGCGAACGTGACGCTTTCAATCGCTGTGGATGAGCGTTCCTTTCAAGTCACGAAGAACCTACATGAAGCCCTACAATGCCTTTCGCTTGTAGACAAGCCTCGTTGGCTCTGGATAGATGCACTGTCCATCGATCAGTTCAATGTAGAAGAAAGGTCGTTTCAAGTACGAGGAATGGCCGGAATCTACAAGAACGCTGAGCGTGTACTCATCTGGCTGGGTCTTGGAAACCCGGGCATTCTCTCGGCATTCAAGAGGCTGAATGAGGAGAACGATTATAGGACTCGAATCGCTCAGGAATTGGAGCACCTGAGAGATTTGAGACTCGGGACATCGACTCGGCAGAGAGAAGAAAGAACAGGCACACACAGGCAGATCTATGACAGCAATGAGTCTGAATCTGATGATGAAGAGCTCCCCATCCTACCGAGACCCCTGATGGGACAGTCGGAAGCTTCTGACGAAGAAATATTAGCTATCGACAGTATTTTTGAGCATCCTTGGTGGGGCAGAGTTTGGGTCATTCAAGAAGCTACACTTGCCAAAAACCTATTGGTCGTATGTGGTCGGGAGACTTTGCCATGGAGCCTACTGTGCCAAATATATCCCACATCCATGAGAAGCCCGTGGGGCGTATCGGCTATCAGAGCATCAGCTAACGAGCAGAAGCTTGAACCGTTACGCCGGCTCAACAGCATACGACGCGAGTGGCGAGTTGTTCTTGACCCTACCAACAAGCTTTCCGCCTTCCGCATTCTCGACCTTATCGAGCTATTTCGCTTTTCCAAGGCAACAGATCCTCGTGATAAGATATATGCACTGGTAGGTCTAGCCCAAGATGGAAGTAAAATTGACTTGAATTATTCGGCTACAACTCAGGATGTTTACACGAAGATCACCAAACTTGCTTTGGAGGGGAATTTTACCTTCAAGGGAAATAAGCTTATCCTACCGAGCGGCATCCGCGAGCAGCTTTCCGATCTAGACGGTACCATGCGTTTCCTACATCATTGCTTACCTCGACGAGGTCCTTCAAGCCTGCCCTCTTGGGTACCAGACTGGACAGAATCTTCAAAGTACATGTCTATCAGAGAAGAATTGGACAGCCGGGCCAATGTGGATCTACACTATCGCCTAGCCCCATACTCAGCAGATGTCTCTACATTTCATGGTTACATTCAAAATGATACAGAACCATTCACACTTCTCGTGAGCGGGTGTGAAATTGATCACATAGTCACTGTTGGCCATGTTCTGAAGTTGTCAAGAACTTTTACCCGAGCAATCTTCGACGCATACTTCATACAACAAAGTGTGTCCTGGACTGGCAGTATGGAAGCTCGTACGGCTCCCATCACGAGAAATGAAGGCCTTGACGCTGCTAAGAAACTGGGCATCGTAGAAGCAACCTGGAATTCCGTAGCCGATAAAGAAGAGGCTCCACTTGCACTTCGCTCTTTCGTTGCCCCTCTCTTTGAGATCGATTTTAAGGAATTGTATTCGGAGCACGGACCGGATAGCCTCGAGAAAATCTCTGAGTACGGCTTGAGGACATTCTTGAGAATGTTGTACGAGGTTAATGATGAAAGGAGATATTTTCTTACGCGGACTGGGAAGTTTGGCCTTGGGAGAACTGATATCAACGTTGGGGACTTGGTCTGTGTTTTACTGGGCGGCAGAGATCCGTATATTCTACGCGAGGTCAAGGAACATTATGTGTTCATGGGGAACTGCTTTTGTGAGGGTGTAGTTCTTGGTGATGTCCTGCGTGAGATGAAAGAAGGGAAGAGGATGAAGAGTGAATTTGTGGTTCACTGATGAAGACTCTCGTTATTCGGTCTGAAGCGACTTTGAGATTTAGTTTGTGACATCGCCAAAGCGTACTCAAACATGTACTGGCCGATACTTCAATCTGACCTTAGGAATCTGAATGGACTCTTGAGTTTGCTGCATAAGGAAGAGAGTATCAAGCATCTCAAGAACCAAGTTCATCAGTCCGTCCAGACCTCCAATAGGCCAGCCCTATCCCGAAGGCTTGCAGCATCCCAGCTACCATTGGCCACAACCACAATACCAAGAAACGGGAACATGGGAGCACGCGAGATCTCTGAATTAAAAGGATTCCGGAACCCCTGTGGTGGCTTTCCCTCCTTGGCGAATGATTGGATGCCACTTTTCAGCTTGGGCTCGCTTAGAGGAATTCTTCACGAAGAGACTGCCAGACTGCGAGATCTCGTGAGGGGAATGGGTAAAAATAAACATGGGGTTTCTGGATGCATGAAGGGAGGTTGAGGCAGGGGGAGGTACTTTTGTATGAGAGGAGGGATGTAAGTAAGCATGGTGATGTTACTCCGAGGAGGAATTTCCGTTCTTTTGCTTCTGTCCTTCTTTCTGTTGTTTTCATTGTCTTTCGTTCGTACAGACGGACGGTGCTACGAACGACTGAATCTCAGACGAGCTTATTCTGGGATAAGCAAATATTCAAGGAAGAATTAGATACATAGATGGCATCACCAGCTCCCCATTCAGGCCTCGAAGTTGCGCCAGATTCGAAGCCATATTTCTCGCCGCAGTCTCCAGCACCGACAAGCCATGTTCAACCTTATTATGGACACCCACCTGAGAATATGGGCGGACCTCCTGGGGGATATGCAGGGAAGGAGAAGACGATCTGTGGTGTGAGGAGACCGACGTTTTGGTTGGCGCTGCTGTTGGCTTTTGTTACGATTGCGAGTGGAGTAGGGGGTGGGCTGGGTGGAAGTCTGGCTGTGAGGAGTATTCGGAGGAAGTGGTGAGTTTGCGTTGATTCTTATGTCTGATCTCTTTGAAACCTGTGTTCTGGTGTACGTATGAAGCCGAGGATTTGGACCAAAGTCGAGCAAGAGTCAGAGGGATGATGGGTTTCATTCGGGTGTGTGAGATCTTGAAATGATCAGTGGGTAACAGGTAAACAGTTCTTCCTCAAATGTCAACTTCGATACCGGTACCGACTCCTCAGGGTCAGACTCCAACCCTGATGCCGTATATATCACCCGCACACGCACGATCACTTCGACTCTCACGCCAGACTCAACACCCACAGCCACATCCGACATCACGGTCCCCACCTCGGGCTTTCTCGCGCTCGACTGTCCGTCCCTCGACGGAACCAACATGCAAGTATTCGGGTCAACCTTCAAAGTAGTCTGCGGACAGGATTCTGCCGGTCCAGACATAATTGCTATAGTGGCGTATAGTTTGTTAGATTGCGCAAGGGCGTGTGTCACGTACAATGAGAATGGAGTCGCGGAGAGTGGCAAGACGTGTGTGGCGGCGACGTTTAATAGTTATCTGGCGTATGTGAGTGCGCATAAGGGGACCTGCTGGTTGAAGACGGCGAGTACGAAGGGGAGTGAGTCGGTGGATGGGCTGCCGGGTGTGGATAAGGATAGTTATGCGCAGGTTGTTTTGCAGTAGGGAGAGAGGAGGTGAGATGTTATTGTATGTAACAGAGAAGGAAATCCGAAATAGCTTGTCATTTTTGACATTTATTGAGCGACTTGTAATCTACTTCTTCTTTCAATACAACAGACACGAAGTGTTCGGGTCGATATCTTTGGAAAGGCATACTTGCCTATCTGCTTCGTCCTTCACTCATCGTTCTTTCAGGAGTAGACGTAGAACCACTTTTACCACCCTGAACGCCTCTCTACCATACACTAGCTGCCCCCCTCCCTCCCTTCCTGGATATTCTATCCTGGACTCTGGCGAGGACTTGTGGCTTTCCTTTACTCCGCCATCGCTTCCTCTTCCTCCTCAGCTTCTTCACCGTCCCACCAGATAATCGGCCCCATGCCCGCATCGTCCATACTGCCGATTAGTGAGTATGGACTGTTCTTCGTCTTGCCACTGCCGACAGGTATGGAAAGGCTGTTAGATGGTTCGTCTTTTTCTACACAATAGGTCAGACTTTGGTCAATTTGTGTTGACAAGCAGAATGGCTTGAAACTGAACGGGGAAGTTGAGGTAAGATGGAGAGTAGTAGAGTGTACAGTGCAGATGAGAGTGTCGGGTCATGGACATGGAGTTCTATACCTCTTGGACCAACGGGACTCTGATCTTTCCAGACTTCGTCTTGGATACGGAGGCGTACTGTCTCGTGGGTGTCGAAAAACAAAGTGTTGTCTTCGGTGCGCCATTCGTAGATTTGTTCGCTGCTGCTGGGAGGCTGTTAGTGGTGCTCAAGGCGGGACGCGGAGTTGTTTTGATATGCAACGTGAGCGAAGGAGAGGATTCAGAGAGGTTACATACAACTCGGAGCCCTCTGGGAGGGATTGCCGGGGGACGAAGATCTCGTCAAAAAAAGGGAGGCGTACTAGAGTGGAGTATTAGTCTTCTTGCTGGGCACAGAGGCACAGTGATGGAAGTGTATGTACCTCGGATACCGTCTGTACTTGCGCTGCTGATGCGACCGATAATTACTTCGTGCTTGAATGGTCGGAACACTATGAGGCGGAACTCGACTTTGGGGTTGTTAGCCGAGCTATTTTTGAAGAAATCTTTGTGCAGAAATGGAAATGTGTAGCAGGAAATTTAAGAGATAAATGATTTCGGGATCAGAGTATAATGGTAGTAGAGATATATTTGAGAAGAATTGAAGAATAGGAAGGAAAAGTATATCAAACATGAGTTCAGGAAGAAGAAGATACGAATATAAAACCAGAAGCAGGCAGGCAACTTGACTGAGAGTTAAAACGGCACGCAACGTACCATTGACATTGACAAGACCAGTACCGTGGCCGATCAAACCTTCAGACGAAGACAAGAGATCATAAAGACAGATGCAGAGCCCGATCTTTTGAATGACTTTATTTGCATATTTGGCGTTGATGTTGTCTTCAATAGCTTGTGCTGCGTCCTTATTGAAATCTTCTGGGACGATCTGGACAAGGTCCGCGATTTTTGCCTGTGGAGATGTCAGTGATATTCCTTTAATATGATTCCAAAGACACATCCTGCTAGTTTGACTCACGAGAATGAACATGTCGGATGGCAAAAGTGTCTGGTTAAGCGTAGGAGAGATATGAGTTCAATGGACCGTTGACCATGAGATGTCCCAAAACGTGGCTCTGAAGACGAGTCCAAAAGGACGCCCGTGAATTTGGACTGCACCTCGGCTAGTTCAGGCAATCCAAGAAGAATCAGACCTGAGCTCGAAGCTGGACAGATCGTGAATCTGATTTTGATACCACGTGACGCAGCTCGAATTCACAGTTTGCTCACGCGCAAAACAGCTCGAGCCGTCAGCAAACTTTTCCAATCTCAACAGAAACTTGCTCAACTCCAACTCCACGTCCACTGCATAAAAATCCGATCACTTCACCGCATCGAAGAGGTTGGTTTATGGTTGAGGAGAGGTATTCTTGGAATTAGCTGTGTCTTCAAAAAGCCCGCTGCGTTCCTGACAATTAAGGTTTGAGCGAGCGCGCTAGCGTGGGCAGCTGCCACGTTCCGCCAGAATGGCAGGTCTGCCAGGTAAGCTCCCTTCACTTTCTCGTCTCGACACTCCTTCGCGACACAAACATCTCCATTGTCTTTCATCATCCTCGACGCTCCAATTGACTCTTCTTGCCTTCAGAGCACATCCAATACAACAAAACCTTCGGCGTCGACAACTACAACTACATTTCCGAGCAACGCCCTTTCATAGCACCTGCACCGCGTCCGAACCTTTCATACAACGCTGCAATGGCTGGCGCTCAGCAGTACAACTACCCTCCGCCTCCACCTCCTCCTGGGCCTCCTCCTTCGAATCACCTCCAGCAGCAACCCCAATACGGATACCCGCAGCAACAGCAACATCCTCACCCCCAGTACCAACAGCCTCCCCGAGGTGGTGGTCCTCCTCGAGGTGGCCGAGGTGGCAATCAAGGGGGTCGAGGTGATTTCCATGGCAATCAACCATACAATCCTCAGCAACCAAATGGAGGCTACAATCCACAAGCGCAGGGGCCTCCCCAAGCACAAGGTCCTCCAGCTGGATATAATGGTCCTAACGGCCAACAGTCTGCGCCATATATAGGCCCTCAAGCTCCTGGTCCACAGCAACCCCAGCAAGGCCCTCCTGTTGGAGGTGGTTATGGCGGTCCACAATGGCAGAACAATCAGCACGATCAACACGGTCAACAGCATCATGGCCCTCCTCAACATCAGCCGCATCCTCACCCGCAGGCACCCATGCACGCACCCCAGCCTGCCCCATTGCAGCCTCAAAATTATCATCCAAACTACGCTCCACAGGCCTACCAACCACAACCGCAGCAGCCACAGTATGGCCCGCAACAACCACCTCAGCAGTTCCAGGTTCCTCAGCCAACTCCTTCTTATGGTCATAGTGGGCCTCCTAATCAGCATGGCGGACCTCCACAGCAGTGGCAAGGTCCTCCTCAGCATGCCAGACCCCCTTTCAATAATAATAATCGCGGTCGTGGGGGCTTTCAAGGTGGCCGTGGAGGTCATGAAGCACCTCTTATGGGACCTCCCATTCGAATGGGATTTGACAATGACAGAGGAGGTCATATGGCTCAAGCGGGCCCTCCCTTTCCTCATCAATTTGCAAATCATCAAAGCCCACCTCCCCCATTCTCTCAACCACACTATCAGCCATACCCTTCTCAAGATTTTTCTCACGGAGGACAGCGTCCACCGCTTGATCCCAATCCATACAACTCTGGCCCTAATCGGGGTCGAGGCAATTCAAATTTTAGAGGCAGAGGTGGTGGTCGTAATGATTTCCAACATTCTCGCGGCGGTCGTGGCGATCGTGATCGTGGCGATAATCGCAATCATCATCATGGAGGTGGCCAAAGATCTACTTCAGAGAATCGCCAGAGGCCTGCAGGTGCAGATGCCAATGGCAAGAAGAAGAAGAAGCGTCGCACCACCAATACTCTCGGCCTCACACCAAATGGTGTCGAGCATGAAGACAGCGAAGAAGAAGTTGATGATGCCGATGAAGAAGCCAGACTTGTTACTTTGCTTGGTCCTGATACTCCGCAGTATGTTTATTTGTGTTTGTGATAGGAGATTAGTTCTTCTTGCTAATAATCGCTAGGTTGCCAACTGATTTGGAAGAATGGCTCGCTGAGCGAAGAAGCAAATTTCCTACGAAAGCTCGTAGAGAAGCCGCCGCCGAAGAGCTTCGTCAACGACGTGAGCAAGAGCGTGAAAACAGGCAACGCATGAAGCAGGAAAGATCTATTAAGAAGGAGGAGGGCGAGACCAAGCTCGAGATTCAGCAGCGGAAAGCCGAAAAGCTCCGACGTGAACTCGAGAAGGCCGAGCGTAAGATCCAAGAATCCATGGGTGGTTCTAAGCGCAAGCGTGAGAACGGTGATGAAGGTGATGAAGCTCGTGGCCAAGGGAGCGATGAGGATTCCGATGGCTCATCAGATTCTGGCTCGGACGACTCCAAACCAGAAGCAGTTTCTTCTCGCCAGCATGCGCCCTACCGTGTCTCACAGCCTTCAAAAGCTCAACTTCAACGACATTGCAAGTACTTTTCGACCGGCGGTACATGCGGCAAGAAGGGCAAGTGTCGCTTCGTTCACGACCAGGAGGTTCGAAACCAAGCTTTGAGAGACAAGGAGGCAAACGGTGGGAAAATGACTCTTGCACAACGGCTCATCCTCAACGACACCGCAAAGGATGATCTGACCATCTTGAAGTCCATCAAGTATCTCAAGGAGAAGGGATTGATGTCTGAGCAGCTCACTGGTTCATCGAGAAATGATGAGGAGCCTACAAGATTCAAAAGCGAGGAGAACACCTACACCGAAAACCTCACCTACGGGGACAGTTGAGCTTGCGTTGATCGTACTTGATCTCTGCATTTAATCTACGACCGCTTTCATCAACATTGCGATACTTTCTTGTTTCGTCGACTTTACGTATTTCTTATCAGATCGAGCACAAGGTCTGACCCGGGGTTCGAGGCCGCTTTTTGAGTGTCCGATGTAGCCACGGAAGGTACCGTGCTTGGTTTCTGCAAAAAATATATTCCCTTGCGTTTCTGCAACTTTGCTCTGAAGGTGGATAATTCGAGATCTGGGCTTTGCTCGGTTTCTTGTTGGATGGAGACCTACCGTTTGAGCTGCGTTGCTCCCAGAACTATCTCATCTTTGACCGCTTTTTATCATCGCGGTCTAACAAAATGCATTTGCTTTTAGTTCTCCATGTACCATTGCTTTTTCCTTGCGCCCCTTGACGCTCCTAATGTATTCGGTTCTTCTTTCCTTGGTCGCGGAATCGAGTGGAGTTGTACACTGACCACGATCACAATTGGAACCTCGATTGGCGATCTGGAGTTATTGCTGGTTATAGCGAGTCGCTGATAGGTCCGATTGGCCCCCCAGAAAAATGTACCATAAGCAAATCGAAGTCTATTAGGCGGTGTAGTGTCAGGTAGAAATGATGGTTTCTTGGACGCCCTTGCTCAGCGCTTGAAATGAGATGAGATTCTTTCGACTGCAGGTAGTCTTTGAAACAGCTTTAGTACATTGGCATTCAGTACACTCGCACATCCCCGGACCTCTCTCTACCCAGCTAATCCAATGGCCTCGCTGCTGACTTCGATATCTGGTAAATGAGCATGGACAGAAAATGGAAGTAAGACGTCATTAGTATAGCGGCTATTACAGTAAATCACAGAGCACGCCAGACAGGTAGGACCACAGGCAGTACAACTTCAGTATCCATTACATGTTCTGAATGGGATTCGAGGCTTGACCAGACCTCTCGGCGATGTGCATCCGGCTGCCACCTTTGCATGTTACATTTGTGTTCTGTTTCGCATCACAATCAATGACTTCACTTGAGTTGACCTTGAACAGTTATGCTCTGCCAGACGGCCAGCAATGTTGTCTTGCATGATTATGGCGGTTGTGGAACTTATCTGGCATGCTTAACGTGGCAAGTTGAAGGTCCTTCGATCAGAACTGATGGCTTGTAGGTACTGAGAGGGCATTCATACTTGGAAGGTTGGCGGGTGGGAAAGGCGTTAACACTCTGTTATCTATCGCCAAGTTATGCGAGCCTTCGGGAAATTTACAGTCCCAAGAATCCCAAGGTTCAGTAGCAGGCTCAAGCGGTTCAGGGGTTCATGCTTCCTAGCAAGTGGATAGCTTTGTTGAAGATCTGAGGTTGCAATAATGAATGAAATGCGAAGTAAGCAGGCGCACCCCCACGGCGCATGGGGATGGGCCAGACTCTGATCGTCAGGGGCGAGAAAACAAGGTTAAATCGTTAGTGAAGCTTACAGCCAGGAACAAGGCAAGGGTGCAGCATCTCGACCGAGCAATCTCGCTTACAGGGCAGCATCACCTCCCCTTTCGCATGCATTTCGCACTCCCTTTTCCCACCAGTCAGTTGTCAAAAGTCTCCGATTCCCATGTTTCCTGTACGCGCCTCCCTTCCGCATGCTAATGTTACCCCCCCTAGTACACAATGGATTGTCTTTGGACTCCCTTATCGCGAAGTGTAGGGTCTTCAAATAGTTTCTTGGCAATAGTCTGTCAGTGGTGTACGCCACTGCGCCGTGGCTTTCTGCTCTCTGTCTCTCTGCCTCTGTTCTATTCCCGTAAATGGCCTGACATCATCGGAATAATAGGTGAGGTTACACTGTTTGGACGTCGTGGTTCCCGAGATACGGGAGCTTAGGTCGTGGACCGTTGGGCTCGAAATTCTTGAAGGCGGTCGAGCGAGCGAGATACAGTAGTGGATTGGATCGACTAATTTGAGAGACAGGACAAGATCACACTATTGATACAAGCTTTCGCGAGCGGTTGCTAAGAAAGGCAAGATCTCTTGGTCGTGCAAGAACAAAAGAAAGGTCTTAGAGAGAGACAATCCTCCACTTTTCTCTTCCTGTGCGGTATCTCATCCACTTACAGATCTGTCAGCATTTTACAGCACAGGACAACACAGCAAGGCGCAACGCAACGCAATGATAAAGTAAAATAATATCCTTGGTGTTGATCTTGGCTTCTGGAGGAACACTTCACAGATGCTCGTGTAAGATAGGCGTCCTGCGCTCTCCCTGTCCATAATCAGCCACAACATCCCAATCGGGTACTAGCTATTCCTGTGCCGCGATGACCTGAATGTGGCTTGCAGCCTCCCCGAAGAGGAAGCAGCTTAACAGCAAAACGTGTTATCCTCTCGTTGTGGTTCGTCGGTTGCATTCCCCTTTTCGATATTTCGAAGGCAGGTACAGGGTAGCTGATCGAGAAAGTCTCCTTTCACATAGATTGGTGGATTAGGGTGCATCGTGTGCCGGCAAGATGGCGTCCATCGTTGTCTGGAACGTGAGGGAGAATGAGGTGTCAATTGGATGCTGCAGCAAATCCCGGGTACCTGTACCTGCAGCCCGTAGGTGAGCACATGACTTGGCAGGTACGACTTGGGTCTGTTCCTGCCCTTGCCGTATTTGCTTTTGGAGGCTTGATTGTGCTGGTAGTGACTTACTTGCCTGTCCCTGTGTCGAGTCTGTCTCTCCTCCTCTTCCCCCTCAGTCTCACTCACCCACTCCCCACACTCGTTTGTTGGTACCTAAGTATCGTGAGAGCTCGAGTTTCAATCTCGACCTCAACGATTTCCTTCGTCGGTCCATCAGTCTGTCGTTTTCGAAGTAGATAGTCGCCATGATGATGGGATGGTTGAAGAAGTCTTTAGGGTTGGCGGCCGTTGTGTTGCCAGCCCTTGTCCATTCGTTTGCACCAACCGATTCTACACAGGATGCCGTGAGTATTTTATGCCCAGCAATGGCAAATTCTGAGACGGTTTGAGAACATTTGTTAACATCCCGATTTTCAGGATCCTCCTCAATCCGGCTATCTACCTAATCATAATATGGTACGTATCTTCCGCCAAGCCATCGTTTGTAACACGAAGATTGGAGAATGTTTGTTGACTTCGAAACTCCAGGACCCGGCACTTGTCGCTTCATCACTGGCAATGGGATGGAAACTGACCTTCAATCTCAACGAAGTCTTCTACGCCAAGCCGCTGGTATACACGCCTCCGGGGGCACCGAATGAATATGTCATTACGGTGTCGAACCAGAATAATATTCGTGTTCATGATGGGTTGACGGGAACGCTGATCAAGATGAGGACCCTGGATCCACCGTTCGCTTCAAGTGATGCCAATTGTGGGGACATGCCGAATACGATTGGTATTGCCGGAACGCCAGTCATCGATACTGCTACGGATATTATGTATTTCTTTTCGAAGGGGTACAAGAATGGTTCGTTTGTCTGTTGGGGTGGAAGGGGCTTTTGAGCTGACTGATTTATAGGCCAAGCTGGACCGCAGGGAGCAATTAACGGTATGATATTCTGGATGCTGGTGTGATTTCTATAGTACTGGGCTAATGAGTACAGGTGTGTACAAGATGTATGCTGTCAAGCTTCCGGGTTTGACGGACATTGCTGGATTTCCGGTTATCATCGATGGCCATTCTGCCAACAATGACCCAGCTCGGTGAGTAAATTCCTAATTCAGGGTTCGAGCGTTCATGACTAATGTTTCGGTAGCTACTTTGTTGGAGGTACAATCCTACAAAGACCTGGACTTGCCATGCTTGGCAACACTATCATGTAGGTGATGCTGAAATCATGCTTTTCTGGAATGTCGCTTACGAAATGTTTGTTTAGAGCAGGATTTGGTGGTCATTGTGACAGATTTAACTACACAGGAATGCTCGTTGGTGTCAGCAAGACAGCTGGAGTTGGTGTTACGAACATACAGGCAATGGAAGCTAGTCCTGGTGCTCCATCGCCACAGGAGCTCGACATCAACGAAGAGGGAGGCGGCAAAGCCGGTATCTGGCAGGGAGGCATGGTGAGCTTGGTGTCTACAATTAAATCGATCCATGCTAACGGGAACTAGGGCATCGCTGCTGATATCAATCGAGTGTTCTTCATTACTGGGTAGGTAGCCAGTAGCACACTTTTGAATCAACGATACTGACGACTTCCAGTAATGCTCGTGGAGCAGGACAAAATGGAGGAGCAAATGGTGCTCCGGCCAGTGGTAAAACCTACCTCAGCACTCTCGAGCAGGCTGTCGTCAACATGGCCGTCAATCCAACCACCGGTGAATTCAAGCAGCAAGATTATTTCGAGACATACGCATACGACAGCAACAATGGAGGAGACACTGACTTTGGATCGGGTGGCTTGGCTCTGCTTGACCCAGGCGTCTTTTTCGGCACGGGTGTTAGCAGAATTGCGATTGGTGCAGGCAAAGATGCAAAAATGTTTATCATGAATGCCGATAACCTTGGTGGATTTGCTGGAGGTGAGAATCTTTCGTGACTTCCCGGGAGCGGTACACTAACAATACGTAGGAAAAGCAGGTGCGGATAATGGTAAGTCCCTTGATCTGACAGCTGAGCTGCAACTGACTATCAAAAGTGATCCAAACAATCAATGTTGGCAAGCAAGTCCTAAGTGGTATCGGAAGTTACCCACTCGAGGGTGGATATATCTACATCAACCCTTCGGGGATGGGTTTGTACGCCTACAAATTTAGCCGGGATGGTAACGGCAAGCCTGTATTTACACAAGCTGGCGTCTCCGACCGTGTCTTTACAAGCAAATCTGTACCGACAGTCACCAGTAAGCCAGACCTCGAACTCTGTATCGGCGTGTTCATTGCTAACTATGCTCAGGTAACAATGGGGCACCAGGATCTGGCATCGTAAGTTGGACTATGTGTCACATGAAGATTTGCTAATATTTGTTTAGGTCTGGTTAACAGACGTCAATTGGGGTCTCCAAGCCTACAACGCAATTCCTGTCAACGGCGTTATGACCCCCATTGTCTTTCCAACCACAGCTGCTACTGGCGGTAACACGAAGTTCCAACGTGCTGTCTTCGGAGATGGGCGAGTCTATACCGTCAGAGCAACATCTCTCATGATGCTTACAGGCGGTGGTGTCAAAGCAAACCAGCCTCTGACCTGTACCCCTAATCCTATTGCTTTCGGCAATGTGATGACTGATCAGACTTCAACCCTCCAGATCAAGTGTACTGCCAACACAGCAGTTACAAACCCAAAGTGTAACATCACCTCGCCAATTTTCAAGTGCCCAACTACTGCTCTGCCAGCTAATGTGGCTTCGGGGGCGTCGTTTACCTTTGGAGTGACATTCGACTTAACATCCGCAGCTATCCTGGCATGGCAAAACGCAAACCAGGGTAATCAGTTAACTCCCGGCACACAAGGCAGCAATCTGAATATTTACACGACCACAGCTGCGTCTGGATACCTACCGGGTGTTGTGGTGCCAATGTCTGGAACTGTCGTTGCTTCCGGCGGATATCTGACCGTCAATCAAACAGTAGCTTCGTTCAGTGGGGTATTTATCGGTGGTCAAGAGCCCTCGCAAGCTACAAAATCAATCCTCTTGTCCAACAAGGGAAGGTCTGCTCTGGTTTTTAAGGGATTCGCGTGGCAGGATTACTACGCCGACGGGATGCCTTACCACAATGTTACCCTGCCAATTGTATGTGTCATGTAATTTTCTTGGTACTTCTCTGACTGGAAATGTTCGATCCAAAATGAGCTTAGGACGATGTCTTAAAAACATGATCTTGCTCCAGAATTCATCCAAACTTCACAGCGCTAATCATCTTGTAGGTCGGAAATGGGTATACGTCGCCAACATTTCCTGCTGTTGGGACCACATTGGCAGCAGGAGCTACTCTCACTATCCCTTTGGTCTTCAATCCGAGCGGCACTGGAATCTGGGCTTCATATATCACATGGTGGAGCGATGGAGGGTATACCACTTTGTTGATGCAGGGTATTGCTGAGCTAGGAGCTTCTTCCACAAGCAAAGCATCATCTTCAACTTCGAAGCCAGTGTCCTTATCTTCCAGCACGAAGGTTTCCACAGGTACATCAAGGGTTAGTACAAGCACAAGCACATCCAAGCTAAGCTCAAGCACGTCGAGTCCATCATCAGCCAGTACACAGCCCACCACGAGTACGTCTACAGCAACATCGACCAAGTCAACAATCGCTCCCACAGCCACAGCCCCTGCAATCAAACAAACTGTGGGCAATTACAACTTCCAAGGCTGTTGGACTGAGTCTACCACTGGCAGAGCCTTGAACAAGAAGACGTATGCCAACGACTTGATGACTTTGGAGATGTGTGCGACTTTCTGCTCAACTGCTCCAGCATATACCATGTTTGGTGTTGAGTATGGTCGGGAATGTAAGTCTACCTTGGATTTCTAGGTTCCACTCCAAAGCTGACGAGCTTTCTAGGCTACTGTGGTGATGTCCTGAGTGCAGGTAGTGTCATGGCTGACAATCAAGCGGATTGCAAGTTTCTGTGCCCCGGAGATCCGCTCACCTATTGCGGTGCTGGAAAACGTCTGCAACTGTATTCTCTTGGGGCTGCTTCATCTTCCAGTGCATCCAAGTCTTCGTCATCGGCCGTTGCTTCAAGCACAGTTATTTCGACCGTAAAGCCGAGTTCCAGCACAAAGTCCTCCTCTCCCACGTCATTCTCAACGTCCACCAAGTCCACGTCCACGTCGAAGCCAGCAAGCTCTACTTCCTCTTCAGCTTTACCTTACATCACGCCTCCTGCTCCTAAACAGGTTGCGTATACTTGGAGTATTGGTTGGGTGGAAGCATCTCCAGATGGATTTCCTCGACCAATGATCGGAATCAACGGACAATTCCCATGTCCTGCGCTCAAAGCCAACATGGGAGACACCATCAAGATCACCATGACCAATAATCTAGGAAACCAGAGCACGGCTATCCATTTTCACGGTATTTTTCAGAACGGCACTGCATATTCTGATGGACCCGCTATGGTCACTCAGTGCCCAATTCAACCCGGTGCCACGTTCGTCTACGAGTTCAAAGTCCAGCAACCTGGCACTTACTGGTAGGTGATATCTGGAAACCGATCAATCCTTTCGATTTTGTTTGCAATCTGCATGCACTCGCCATGTGCCTGATTATTTTGAGGACATGCGCTAACTCCCCGATCATCAGGTACCATGCTCATATTGGAGGGCAGTACGTTGATGGATTGCGTGGTCCTCTCCTCATCAACGACGTCAATGCTCCGTATCGTGGTATAGACACGGAATATACGCTAACGTTGAGCGACCTCTACCACACGGAGGCGCCTTCCCTAATCAACTACTATCAATCAACCGATAATGCTAATCAAAATAATGGTGCGGAACCAGTACCAAATTCCGGCTTGATCAATGAGGCTCAGGGAGGTAATTATCCGATGGTTGCTGGCAAAAAATACCTCTTCCGAATCATCAACATGGGAGCTTTCGCACCATTCTATCTACAATTCGATCAGCATGATATGACCGTTGTGGAGATCGATGGCGTGTATACCACGCAAACTACTGTCAGCCAATTATTCGTCACTGTTGCCCAACGATACAGTGTGATAGTCACTGCCAAATCGGATAGTACCAAGAACTTTGCTATTAAGGCGTCAATGAGCACGGATATGTTCAATCCTACCATCATCCCGGCAACTTTCAATACAGAAGTCTCAGCATACCTCGTCTACAACTCAGCTGCAGCACTTCCTGCACCCCTCACGATCAGTCCACTTCCTTTCGATGATTCGATATTTACTCCATACGACCAACAAGCCGCTCTTGAGCCTGTCACCATGCCAATTCAGATGACCATCAGCTTTGGTACCAATCAAAATGGCCAATTCCGTGGCTACCTCAATGGTATCGACTACATTCCGCAAAAGGTCCCCACGCTGTACACAGCTATGAACGCCCCGCTAACTCAAGTCAACAATCCATCCATCTACGGTGCCAACTCGAATCCTTATGTTCTTCCACTTAATGCAGTTGTTGAGCTTACTCTGCAGAATCACGATTCTTTCGCTCACCCTTTCCATCTCCATGGCCATAATTTCCAAGTTATTTCTAGGACATCTGGTGGACCAGACTTTCCGATCAATATTCCGGCCGGGGCACCGATGCGTCGTGATACTGTTCAGGTGATGTCTGACGGTTCAGTCACTATCCGCTTCAAAGCTGATAATCCTGGCATCGCACTCTTCCATTGTCACATCGAGTGGCATGTGGAAGCAGGATTGACGGCAACATTCATTGAAGCTCCGACCGAGCTACAAGCGGCGAAGCTGTACATCCCAGTCAGTCATCGGGATGTCTGCGATGTACAGGGCATCCTGAGGAAGGGCAATGCGGCGGGCAACTCGAAAAACTACCTTGATCTAAGTAATGCCAATATTGTAGCCGAAACGGACATGTGGGGGTATGTTTCACTGGATCCAAGAAGAAAGTTAAGCTAATAGAATTCCAGCGCCCTCGTTACCAAGCCTTCGAGTCCAGCTCCAGCCTTTCCACTGGGCTGAGCTTACTCAGAAACAAATGTGATTTTTAGATCGACTTTCATTTCAGCACGACAGACCAACGGCGGATACAATTTTGGTACTTATGAAATAGGACTTCAGCGCGGCGAATCGGTGTTTTCTCTCTCTTCTTTACAAGGCAAAGATACGACATAGATGGATATTTATAGATGGATTGGGGGAAAGGTGGCCCGCGCTGGAACTGGCTAAAGGACCGGGGCCCATTTGATACATGAATGAGATACTGGAGAATTGGGTTAAAATGAACTTGTGAGGATGGTGAAATGCTAGGAGGCAAGATCGAGAAGGAAGCTAATACAATTAACGCATACACAATAGACAATGTATGCTTTTTATTTGAAAGGGATACGCTGAGATCCAAGATCTATCTTGACTGTGATAGTTTGTGCGCGAGCAAAGGATTAAGAAGAGAAGGGAGGAAATACTGCAAGCTGATGGATTCCCTACTGCCGAGCGCTCTTCAGCCCCCTCACTTTCGAATAGGTTACCTAGCTCTGAGAGGCTTCAGACTCAACCGCACATGTCCGTCCTACTACAAAGTCACATCTAATACAACCGAATTGAAAAACGATTCACACTTCTATGCATTCTACAGATATCGCACAACTCTTTGTTGATCTAGGTCTTCTTCTCAATACTCCTCCCAATCCATGGCTGAGTATCAAAGGCACACATCGAGCAAGCACTGGCATTGTAGTCGTCGATTTTGATTTCAAAGTCAAGACTTCGACTCCTCAACTCGTACGGCTTGAAAGTGAGCTATCGGATCTCGGACTTATAGAATTTCTAAGAGATGAGCTTGTTTTGGAAGGAATTGCAACAGAGATCGTGCAGGATGTTCTCAGAAGAGGAGATATTTCGTAAGTTTTGATAGAATGCGCTTTGAATTCTGCTATGAATGACATGGTCTAATTACTTTTTTGATCTTGGCGTGAATAGGGTTCTGGTCTCGCGAGTAGCTATAGTAGGTGAAGCAGCCCTGCGATCGAAAATCCAGCAATCTACTATCGGGGAAGTAGCTTATGGGGGCCGTGTCGTCGCTACTGTTCATGATTTGAAGGGATCGGATACTTTTGAAACATCATCCTCCTCATCGACAATGTCATCAACCTCTCCATCTCAATCACCATCGTCAACGACCGCAACAGCGACGACAGTCATCAATCTGAAAACAACCTGGACCTTCGACTGGCTCGGCTACACGCGCGACCCCGGCCCTTTCAACGGCACGGGAACAGAAGACCAGCGGAGGAGAAGCCAAATGAAATGGTCTGTTCGTGTTAGAAATGGGATGATTGATCAAGAGAGAGGAGGGTGGATTGGGAAGCAGGATGTTGTGGGACTGTCTCTTATACACA